>LT669792.1:9251684-9716517 GCA_900128785.1 Arabis alpina
ATTAGTGATATTAGATAATTTAAAACCTAAATGAATTTGCGGATTCGTTAGTTGAAGATAAACGCTCTGCTTCTAACTTTAAAGATCTGCATTCATATTAAAAAAACATTTCCTGTGATGGAATCACATATTTACTATAGTTTAGGGCCTTTAGGCGGTTCTGATAGGGTTGTTTTTGGATTTTTAATAGTTAATTTTTTTCCTTCTTACAATCTTAGTGTTTTTGCTATATGAATGGACATATCACATTTGGTTCGATATAAGAATTTACATTGTAATGTTTGTGTTTTTGACAAACATGTGTTTCGAAGTTTAGACGACTTTTTACTCTGTAAAGACAAAACATTTACTACAAAACTCACTTACTATATGTATATATAAGAACTCCAATATGTAATGTTGCTGCGGTGTTTCGGAAAGAAGATTCTTCACCCACCTACAAAGTGCTTCAAAGTGGGTGAAGCTTTTATAATATACACATATCATTTCAGTAGTAAACCTTTTAAAACGGTATTAAACGATTAATCTTGCTAAAATTTGATACGAATAAAACACATATTCCAGAAATTTGCATTATAGATAAAGATAAAGCTAAAAAGTGAAAAAATTAAAGCTCAAGAATATTGGTTTTAGTAAATTAAAATTTGATCGTTGACATATAAAAATTAATTATATAGGAGCACGAAAAGAAATCTGCTTTTGCAATGATAATCGTTTTGTGAAATCAGTCAGAAAAAAACGTTTTGTGAATATATCATTATTTTATTATCACAATGGTCTTGTTGTTCTAAATATATATCGCCACCATTTCAACACCATAGTAGTAACTCTCTGTCTTTTGGTGTGACAAAAAAAAAGAGTAACTCTGTTTTTTTTTTGTTTACATTTTTAGAAAAAAGACACTCTTTGCCTCTCACCCCACCGCACTAATCTATCTCTGCCGCCAAACGTTAAACGCAACGGCCAAAAAATGACTGAAAAGGAATGTGATCATCACCACGACGAGGATGAGAAGACGCGGAGACTCATAGGAGGTGCGGTTCTTGGCTTCCTTGCAGCTGTTCTTTTTGTGGTTTTCTTGGTGTGGGCTATTCTTCACCCGCACGGGCCGCGTTTCATTCTCCAAGACGCAACCATTTACGCGTTCAACGTATCTCAGCCCAATTTCCTTACGTCCAATCTTCAGGTCACTCTCTCTTCTAGAAATCCGAATGATAAGATCGGAATTTTCTATGACCGCCTTGACATTTACGCCTCCTACCGCAACCAACAGGTATGTTGAATTTTTAGCCTTTTTGAATTAGCTTTTTCGTGGTTAAAAATGCTTACTAGTAAAATTGTTAGGAAGAGTGGATTGACAAATTGTAAGACCCATTTCATAATCCGGATCTAGTTTTTAATTTTATATCAATACGTTGTTTTTCTCTTATGCTGAAGATTCATGGTATAGAAATATTTTTTTTTTTAGTTGATCAATGGATCTTGGTAAATGGACCGATCTCAACGTATGTGTTATTGTTTTGTTGACATCCTCAACGTATGTATTAAACAATATGAAAATCGTCTAGATTCTGCATTTGGGTTTGAATTAGCCATTATTCATAATATTTCGGATGTGTATTTATTCTTATAGATTAATATATTATCTTTTTGCTAAGCATTTTGCATTTCTTGTCTTTTACAATAAATTGTTTTCTTGTTACAAGGTGACGTTAGCCACTTTACTGCCGGCTACGTACCAAGGCCATCTTGATGTAACGGTGTGGTCGCCGTTTTTATACGGAACAATGGTGCCGGTGGCGCCGTACTTTTCGCCGGCGTTAAGCCAAGATCTAATGGCGGGAATGGTGCTTTTGAACATCAAGATTGACGGTTGGGTTAGGTGGAAAGTGGGAACATGGATCTCCGGCAGGTACCGCCTCCACGTCAATTGTCCGGCATACATTACCTTAGCCGGACATTTTTCCGGTGACGGTCCAGCCGTTAAGTACCAGCTTGTCCAGCGATGTGGCGTTGACGTTTAAGCAAAGGAATGATCATTATTCTTTAGACGACTATATAGCCTACTTTTGTCGTGATTTTGGTGGTTTAGCTAATTAAATTTTTCCAAATGCTATTAGCAGAAATTTTTAAATAAAACTTTTGTATTGCGTCATTGTTGATTGGGAGTTAAGTTTAACATAATAATTACTAGGTCCAGAGAAGTTTTCTTTTCTGATTCTTCTTTAAAATAATGTCTAAAATGACTAGAAATATTTAAAAACAAAACAGGTATCATCGAGTAAAATGACCTCATACTTTTCAAAACATGCATTTATATATGCGTAACTGCACGTCAAAAACTCGGGGGTATGGGCGTGAATATGTTTTCTCTCTTAATTCTAATTTCCCTTGAAACAAATTTACTTGCACGTTTGAAAATTTGGACTAAACTTTTTCAATTAGATCAAACAATTTCGGTTAAATTTACTTCTTCTTTTTTTGTCGACAACATTATAAACTACTTTACTACCATTGGTGACCCAATTTGGCGGTGAAGTGTCGACATAAGAAACATACGAAGTCCGCGTACGTGCACTTTTCGCCAGCTTGTCTGCCTTGGAATTCTGCGTGCGCGGTATGAGCGAGAGTAAAAAAAAATTAAAATTTTCCTGCAAAGTCTTCAGAGTCTCTAGTTGACTGCCAAACGCTGGCCAGTCCATCGGTGTAGACACTATCTTCACCAACTCTGAATAATCTGTTGCGAAAGCTACTTCCATCTTCTTCATGTGTTGCATACATTGCATTGCCCAAACAAGTGCATCAACCTCCAAATGTAGGGGGGATAGGGTCCTATTTGCATTGCAAGCTCCCATCATAATAGGTATATCTTTTTCTTCAAAAGCATACCAGTCAATACCAGACAAGCGGTCTGTCTCCTCCCAAGATCCATCTATAAAACACTTTAATCCAAAGTACTCAGTTCTTAAATTAGTCCGATGGTTTAATTAGAGGCGATTGAGCCAAATTTCAGATAAACCTCCGCCTGATGTTGATCCTAATAACCTAAAGTTATTATGTATATTTATAAAAGACATGATGAAATAAAGTGATTTACTTATAAGTTTAACAGCCATCATTTTTACAATTATGAACGTTGAACTTGGTTATACATTATGCATATTTTCCAAACAATTTTTTTTACTAATCCAATCTAAATATTAATACGTACACATTATGGGTTTTGTGTGAAAGTTTTATCATGAATGGAAAATCATTTACTCTTCAATTGCAATGTTTGGATTGAAAATATCTCGATATTTTATATATATATATATAGTTAAAGTTGACAAATGCTCTGTAGTTTCTACTTTCTATGTTCTTACAAAAATAATTATATGGTAGAACATAAAGCAACATACAAAATCAGATCAAAACTTAGTCCAGATTTTGGATTACAATATCTTTTCTCCATTATCTAATGATCGCAAGTTAATTAATCATTTATTCTAGAGGAATTCCTTTATATACCACTTTTTGAAGTTTTTTTTCCAAAAATACCACGTTAAAGTTTTTTTTCCAAAAATACCACATTTTTTTTCTAAGTTCCAAAAATACCACTTTTTAAAAAGTTGATTTTTAAGGTTTAGAATTTAAATTTTTTGGGTTTAGGTTAACTATTCCAAAATTAGGGTATAGTTTTAGGGGGTAGAGTTTGGGTTTGGGGTTTAGGGTTTACTTTTGAATGTTAAAATGAATTTTTTTAAAAAGTGGTAATTTTGAAACTTTGAAAAAAAATGGTATTTTTGGAAAAAAAAATTTTAAGGTACTATTTTTGGAAAAAAACTTTTAAAAAATGATATTTTTGGAAATTGGCGTTCATTCCATTTGTTTGTGGATATTTCTTGAATTTAGGATAAACTTGATTTTTGAAGAGGTGACCTTGGCAGATTTTTTGGATCATATTTCTTGGGGACAGGACACGATCAAATATATATCACTTGGTACCAAGTAAGCAGCATTGGGTCCAGTGGCGGAGGCACGTCAAGTGAGATGGGGCCAATGAACCCAATGGAATTTTTTAAGTTGGTATAAATTATTAAAGCTAAATTTAATTGCCCCTATTTATTTAAAATATTTTGCCCTCATTCTTTTATTTCACTAATTGCACAACTCATGAAAATAGATTTTTAAACCCAAAATTAAATTTTGTATGGCCCATTCGACCAAAGAGAAAAATAAATTTTAAATTTAAGCTCAAATAATATATTAGATGACTTATTTCACTTGTTATCAAAACTTAAGAAAAAGCTCCAGCATCGTTAATATATACTCCCTCCGTTCCAAAAAGATAGATGTTTAAGGTTATGCACACTTATTAAGAAAACGCATTGATTTCTACGATTTACAGTTTCCAATAAAGTTTAACCAATAGTATTTTAGTATTTGTTTTGGAATTTGTAAAAATGCATAGAAAACAGTAAAAACTATATCTTTTTGAAACAAAATTTTTTTGTAAATTTTTTATCTTTTAGGAACAGAAGGAGTAAATATCTTTGCCACTGATTGGGTCAATTAAATTTCTAACTTAAAAGACTTTTGTCTTCGTTTTTTCTGATGAATGCGAGCTTCCCAAGTAAATCTATTTTCTAAATCCTCACTTCTGAAATTGATAAATCTTTATTGGTATAATTTAATCAATCTATGCACTGGTCTATATAAACTTTTACTATAACTGTATATTGAAACTTGTAGTGTTCATTTTCATGGAACATATCTTTTTATCACTTTTGTATATTAGTTGTTTTTTTTATGTTTTAGAATAAAGTATGTAAATGGATTCGAGAACTTTATGCACATTGATGACTTAATACATACACGTGAGTGGTGAAAACCATGTTCATGTATGTGACATTTGCACCACCAGACTGGTGCTATACGCATGACATTATCTTTCTTTCTTTTTGCTTTTTGACTTTTTGTTAATTTTACAGTTCCAGTCTAAACTCTGATTTTTGTGGATATGAAACTATAGTAAAACCTTTATAAATTAATAATGTTATGACTTTAAAAAATTATTAATTTAAAAAGATATAATTTTATCAATAAATTAATAAATTTACAGAAGAACATATTTTTTAAGTAATAATTTTCTTGAACTTTTTCGAAAGATGTTATGTTAAGGAACTTAATGAAGTCATTTGCAAAAACGACATACATTAACTTGAAATTATGAGTAAAATTTTCGATTATCGCAATAGAATGGATGTTAATATCATAATAAACCATCTAACTATTAAATGAATATACGTTCTTATGCATAAAATTTAGAAGAAATTATGGTTATTATATCTTATGTTGATGTATACATTTAAAAAAAATTATGTGTAAAAAATCAATTATGTTGTCTAATTTTTTTCACAAGTTTATGATACATTCCGAGAAAACAATCCTAAAATTTTTGGATGCAGCAAGTAAAATTAAAGATAAACTCTAAAGTGATTTCACCTTTAAATCAAACAAAATCATTAAAACCATGTTTTAGTACATTATCATAGTTATATATATATGCATGATTATATATAATTATTAATTTATACTATTATTGAGACCATATTTTACATAAAAGTTCCAAAAAAATTATTATCTTATCATTTTATCTAATTTTGGTAATTTTTACATTTGCCTGACTTGGGATCGGAACATTTTATTAATTTATGGTGATTATTAATTTATAAAGTATTAATTTATGGAAGTTCTACTGTAGTATTTTACTCTATTTTCCTTGAGAATATCCTTACTTCTAAGAGAGACTGAATTGGGGACAAATAATAACAACATTTATCTCTTTCTTTTATTTGGAAAGTTTCTTGTAATCTAAATTTCATTTAGATACATTAAATGGAATTAAACGAAATTATATTAGCAAAAGATACAAGAAATGGGGAAAAATGAAAGCTAAGTTTCGTTCTATATAATGAAAAGTGCTTTCTTTTATCTTTGAGCTTTAACAAAGCTTTAGTTTTGCAGATGCTTAAAGGAAAAAGAAAATGATTCAAATTCCCCCCAACCAACTCTCCACTTTTTTTTTGTTGATAAACCAACTCTCCACTTTCCACGTGTGTTATATTGCTTTAGTGACGCTGCAATTAAGTCATTCTGGTAGTTCTATTTGATTTTTCTAGCAACAGATTTGACAGAAAAAGATGTTTTATCTACTAACTAAAAACACTCATCTGTTTCAGTTAGATTTTTAACTGCAATTGGCTCTATACTCTATAGAGTTATTTTTTTGTTGCTAAATACACTGAATGCTGAAGTTGATGAAGAACTGCACACTACTCTAGTTTTTAGTTATTACTCGGATAGAAAATCGCACTAGGCGAACCAAAACCTTAGAACTCTCGGGAAATTCATAAATAAATAAAAATAAGCCAATGTTTACATATTAAGATGGAGTTGCTGAAAGGAAAAATAGGACGCTTAAGGAAATGATGAATTCCATGTAAAACAATTCGGGAGCACCACTTAGCTTATGGGGCGAAGCGATTCTTACGGCAAATTCATTATTGAATAAGATTCCCCATAAGAAGAGTGATAAAACCTCATATGAGATGTGGAAAAATAAAAACCCTTCATATAAAAATGTGAAAGTGTGGGGTTGTCTCGCAAAGGTTCAAGTACCTTTACCAAAAAGAACTGTTATCGGACCAAAAATGGTGGATTGTGTTTACATCGGTCCTGCGGAAAACAGTGCCGCATATAGATTTTTAGTCCATAAATCTGAAAATACGGAGGTAAAGGTAAATACCATCATTGAATCAAATGAGGCCGAGTTCTTTGAACATATTTTTCCTTACAAAGAGCCAAGAGTCACGGGTACTAAACGAGTACGTGAAGTTGAAAATATTTCTTCAAAGGTTCAAGAAGAAGAAAATGAACTAAGAAGAAGTAAAAGGGCAAGAGTTGCCAAAGACTTTGGTACTGATTTTATAACGTACTTAAGTGGATATGAACCGCAAACATATAAGGCTGCAATGGAATCTCCAGATGCACTTTATTGGAATGATGCGATTCAAAGCGAAAAGGAATCCATTATGAATAGCCATACATGGGAATTGGTTGATTTACCACCTGAAAATAAACCAATTGGATATAGATGGATTTTCACAAAGAAGTTAAGATCGGATGGATTGATTGATAAGTATAAAGCAAGACTTGTGGCAAAGGGATTTTGCCAAAAGGAAGGTCTTGATTTCTTTGATACGTATTCGCCGGTCACGAGAATTACTTCTATAAGATTGCTAGTAGCAATCGCTGCCATATATGATTTAGAAATTCATTAAATGGATGTCAAAACGGCATTTTTAAATGGTGAATTATATGAAGAAATATATATGGAACAACCCGAAGGATTTATAGTCAAGGGTCAAGAAAAGAAGGGTTGTAAACTTGTAAAATCATTGTACGGACTCAAACAAGCACCAAAACAATGGCATGAGAAGTTTGATCATACAATGAAATCTTATGCTTTTACCATAAAACGAATGTGACAAATGTGTTTACATTAAGCAAACCAAAAATGCTATAATCATTTTATGTCTCTATGTGGATGACATTTTAATAATGGGAACAAGTAAAGACATTATTAACACCACAAAGAAGATGTTGAGTGATAATTTTGAAATGAAAGACTTGGGATTGGCTGATTTAATTCTAGGAATTAAAATTAAACGAGATACCAATGGTTACTCACTTACTCAATCTCATTATGTGGAGAAAGTCTTAAAGAAATTTGGTCACTTTGATGATAGACCGGTTGTTACTCCGTTTGATCCAACGTGCAAACTTTCAAAGAATGAAGGTGAAAGTGTGTCTCAGTTAGAATACACACAAATAGTTGGGAGCCTTATGTACATTACAAATTGTACAAGACCAGATTTGACTTACTCATTAAGTCGATTAAGTCGATATTCAAGTAATCCAAATGGAGAACATTGGCATGCTTTAATTAGAGTATTGAGATACTTAAAGCATACAATTAATTATGGTCTGCATTACACCAAATATCCTCCTGTTTTAGAAGGATATAGTGATGCGAATTGGATCTCTGGAGTACGGATAGTAAATTCACAAGTGGTTACGTGTTCACACTTGGTGGTGGGGATGTGTCTTGGAGATCAGCTAAACAAACGTGTATTGCACGTTCAACAATGGAATCTGAATTTATCGCATTAGATAAAGCTGCGGAAGAAGCCGAATGGCTTAGAAACTTTATTGAGGATATTCCATTGTGGCTGAAGCCGGTAACGGCTCTGTGTATCCATTGTGATAGTATGGCTGCTTTACATAGAGGTAAAAATGCAATATACAATGGAAAATCCAGGCATATTAGACGAAGACATGCCACAATACGACAATTGCTTTCCAATGGGGTGATAGCATTGGATTATATTAGATCAAAGGAAAACTTGGCTGACCTTTTACTAAAGGCCTACCAAAAGTGAAACGACCCGACCCGTTTTTTTTTTTTTTTTTTTTTTAAAACAATAAGCTCTTAGTCTCAGACTAGCATTCCCATAAATGCTTGTCCTCCACAACCAAGCCACACAAACAAGCAACCAGCGGATAACACACTAAAACCAAACATGCAAATTCCATTAAATGACTAACCAGTTCAACAACAAATTCCAATCAATCCAGCAACCTAACCAGGTTCTAAAACAATAAAAGAAATACAATAAACCACACAGCATGAAAACCGAGACCCTAGATCATCTCCCTCTTCGTTGCCATGATTCCACGATCACAATTTGCCTTTACCTGCACCACATGGTTAAAAGAGATGCGTGAGTATTATCACAAATACCCAGTGAGACGGTCCTCCCATCTACGACTGCGCACACAGACGCGATGGATCCGCTCAGGCAAACACGCATCAAACAATACACAAAACAAACACAACAACACGGCTCAACCACAGCCCAACAGGCAGCCTGTCGACCGACACTACCACTAGGTGTCGATCGACAGCCCTGTTCACACCTGTCGATCGACACACCCACGGTGCCTGTCGATCGACAGCTCAACTGGACCCTGTCGATCGACACAACCTCTAGGTGTCGATCGACAGCTCCTCGATCACCTGTCGATCGACACAACCTCTAGGTGTCGATCGACAGCCTCGTGTGACCCTGTCGATCGACACACCCTAGGGCTGTCGATCGACAGGTCGTCGCAGATTCATAGGAGATCGATCAATTATCCTCTCGGATCGATTCCTCCTCTGCGATAACACGAAACCTGCACAACAAACACAATCCAACAATCCATACACCACAAAACACACAGAAACAACATCAATCATCACAATCACTCAGTTTTAACCTACCACCATACAACCCTAACGAATCCACCGGCCCAGAAGCCATGGTCACGCACTCACCTTAGATTTTCGGCTAGATTCTGGTAGAATTGAGGCTAGACACGAATTCAGCAACAACCACCACGAAATTCCACCTCAAATCGATCAAGAACGAAACCCTAATCACAAACTATCAGGAACAAGAGAAACTCCTCTCAAACTCTCTGTTTCTGATTTTTGGGACTTTGGTTCGCTCAAATGCGGCCAAAAACTCTTAAATACGAAGCCCTAAGGTTTACCCAAACCGGCCCGGTCCAATTGAACGACTTAAATCGAACCAGAAAACCAGCCAATTCGAGAACCTGTCGATCGACAACCACTAGGTGTGTCGATCGACAGCCCTTAAGAGCCCTGTCGATCGACAGACACTACGTGTGTCGATCGACAGCCCCTCCATTTTCCTAAAAAAATGGTTCACGGGCGTCACAAAAAGAGCAAGTCGTATTCACTTCGAGGGTAATGGGTCTTAAGCCGATATAATGAGTCACCACTTGATGGAAACCTGACCTAGCAACATTGGAGATCCCATGGTTTAGGTTCAATAGGCAAACTGGTTGAGGAAGACTCACACAAGAATAACATACATTTCTCATTCCTATGAAGGTAAAGTATGTTTCCGTTGATGTTTAAGGGCTGAATATTTTATTCTTAATAACGTTAATAGCTTTTGTAAAAGCGGGATAGAACGGACTATCTTTAATTAACGTTACCTATGTGAGAGTGATGTCGGGTCGCATATATGAGAATTGAGATGGCTAAATTCTCTAGAGCTCTTATGAAGACGGGATATGTTCAGGACAAAACCGAACACAACCGTATAAACTAGAAATGTGAAGATGAAATATGTGTTTCACTTATTGTCTAGATTTACTATCAAACGTGGTTAATTCAAGACTAAAGTTCATTACCCACAAAGTAAATCCGATAAGCTGTAACTAGGAAAGGTTAAAGTCCAAAAGACACCTTCTTCCGATACATATTGATTCTATTTTCTTAGAAAGTTATTGGAGCTTATTTTCTATTCAAATGTGGGGTATTCTTGAGTTTGAATAGAAAATGTGGGGTATTGTTGGTTAATTTTGGAGAAAGGGTACATCTCTTCTTTTAACCTTTGTGTTGGTTGGAGACATGATGAATACATTGGTTCTAGACATGTATTTAACGTACGGGCACATCCGTTCACATAGCACCCCCTTGATTAACATATCCTTTGGAGTATTATATAAAGAGATCATGAGAAGTGATTCATGGATAACAAATTCATTCCATTTACTCCTTCTCTTTCATCTCTCTAAAAACTTTCTAAGAAACACAAAGTAGAGTTTGCAAGGAATTACGAACGGTGTTTTGTTCGGAATAGTTGTATCCTGCAAGATAGACGTCCGCAAAACTACTTACACCGGTAGGGACGAAATTCTGTCTTAGGAGATTGCCACAAGCAAGCCTCTATCATCTACAAGTTATCGTTTCGTGATCGAGAGAGAAACCGTGAAGTTCGTCTTTTGTATTACACATACTTTGTATTTGTACTACACTTCTTTATAATAAAACAACTTCTTTTCTTTCTTTTGATTGATCTGCATCTATATTCCTAACAATGAACAGGATCGTGCTATGCATCTTATTAAGGTCTTAAAGAAAGGATATCCGATCAATATGGTTTGGGTCCACATAGTAATCTATAGATGCAGTTATATGACTTGTTCTTTTTGAGTGAATTTCAAGATAATCTATAGAGCGAGTGTGAACTTAATTCGTCTCTTATTCCTCAATACCGCCCATTTCAAAGTTCTCACCACTCAAAGAAATAAAATTACAAGTAAATATTGAACATGGGTATAACTAAAAAAACTTAAGGAGTGGCAAAGCTTATAGCTTTACGGTACTCTGCAAGTGCCCATATAGGGAAGATGTTTCTGTAAGTTACATAGTTTAGAAAACAGTTCTTCATGAACACTCCTGTCATTTCCTGCACAAAGACAAACAAGACATAATGCATCGAAATATACACCATTAATTTCTCTGATCCCATAGTTATTCGATAGTGTACCTGTTGAGGATAATCTCCATTTTCTAATTGCGAATTGATAATTAGTTTCGCAGCACGGTGAAGAGGCACCGGATCTCTCTCAGCCTAATAACAAACACACATTAAAACATCTCTCTAATATTACATGCTGAGGGGATTAAGGGCTTTGGCCCAGAACCTCCTATTAATTAAAAAAAGAAGAACGCTTTGAGAAATGTTTGTAAACCTGTTCCGTTAGAATCAGACCCATCAAAGCCCAAGCTGTTTGCACCAGGTTTGATCTTTCTCCTTCTAAGGCTACGTATCTCTGCATACCAAAGATGATATATTTAGGAAGATTACGGACAATTCAAATACTTTTCATTAGAGAAGACATTACCTTTTCCGAGCAGGACTTATAACTTTCTCCCCAACCTCCATTCTTGTTCTGTTTCATGAGAAGGAAACGAACACCTTCACGCATAGCCAAACAGTTGTTATAAGTCTTACCAGCTACTGATAATCCTTCAAGAGCAAACCATGTTGCATATGTGTAGCAAACTCCCCAACAACCATACCTGTAAATCGAAGAAACAAAATCAGAACATGCTTTGCCTTAGATAATAGTAACAACATTCTTCAATGGACATAGTTGATAGTACCATGAACCATCTGCCTCTTGTTTGCTTTCTATAAATTGCACTGCTTTTTCAATGGTCCTATCAATCTCTCTGTTCCTGTGGTCTGGGTATTGTTGCTTGAACATGACCAATGCTTGGATAACCGATGATGTACACTCGACGTACTCACGCTCTACTACTATATCAGCCATAAACTCTGTGGGGTTGAACAACTGGGATACAGAGTTTAAAGGGTAATAAGCTTGGGTGAGTCTAATGATAATTCTTTGTGAATCACGAGTTCTTACCTCTAACCATGCATATCCACGGGCTGGCTCCCATGCAGTCATACCTCCATTTTCACTCTATAACAAAGCGATTTATGTCCATGAAATTTTGATTTGATTATAAAAACATTTGTCTTATGGTTATGGATTAGACTCTTACCTGGTAAGATAGTAAGAGGTTCACAGCATCGTATAGTTGCTCTAGATCCATTTTTGGTCCAACAACTTCAGGTGGCATCATGGAGAGCAAGAGACAACACTATGAAATCAAGAAGATGCATGTGCGTTAATTGAGACAAATAATTCTTAAGAACCAGAAGCTTAGTTGTTTTGTTTTGATGACTGGTTGACTTACTTTTAATCCTTCGGCTGAACAATCAGAAACTTGCCAGCCTTGATCGCGATCAGAAAATGTCCATCCTCCTTTCGAAATATGGCGGTCCATCTTCTTGAAATCGCCCGAAGGGTTTTCTCTTATCTTCAAAGTTATTTTGTTTAGGAAATAAGAACTTAACTAAACTAA
The DNA here is from genome assembly GCA_900128785.1 of Arabis alpina. NCBI lineage: Eukaryota > Viridiplantae > Streptophyta > Magnoliopsida > Brassicales > Brassicaceae > Arabis > Arabis alpina. The sequence continues at coordinate 9,264,526 of LT669792.1, forward strand.
CTCTATAGAACACTATGATGGAGGTAAAAATACCTGAGATTTCTTAATAAAATCATGTCCTTTCATGAGTACATTACCGATTTCGTCAGACAAGTTACAAGCAAGTAAAGCTTGAATTCCTAGTGATGTGTCCCATAGTTGACTTCCAAAGCTCTGTATAATTTTGTCACTCGAGTAATCTTGAGATAGTAATATCCAAAAAATATAAGACTTTGGAACTTGATCAGTACCTGAACTTTCATCCCATCTTCAGCAATCCATAGAAAATCCGGAATTCTAGCGAGATGCTTCTTGAAATATTCCCCGTTTGGATCTTCATTCCAGCAAGCAAGCATGCACATTGCCTGATAAACATATGCATTCTTCATAATTCTTGTCATACTCATATCTTATCGAATTAATGTTTTTGGATAAACCGTGGAATTCATAAAAAATTTGCTGTTAAAAGGTGTAAATCACTCTTCGCAATGTGCATGCTTTAGTGACTTTGAGTACACTCAAGAACAATTATACCAAGACGCACTTGGTTATATAATTGAATTGTTTTAAGGGATTAATGACTCAGTGTTTCACCTTCCCAGCGCATCCGATGTTGATATAACGGCTATTCTCATCTTCATAATGTAAGTGAGTCATCACTACCCGAAGAGCCTTTTCTCTCACAAACTTGTTCAATGGCCAACGTGTAAGCAAAGGCTCAGCGACAATATGAAGACTGTCCCATACAAAATCTTGAATCGGAGGATGTGGATAATACACGTCTTCCTGCAAGGAACAAACATAAGAATGTTGAAAATTTCTACCAGCAAAAGTCAAATTAAAGCAAAAGAAACACAAACCTTTGCGTATAGACTTCGTGCTGCATTCCAATCGATTTCATCATAAGGCTGTAAGTAGAGTTCTTCACGGATTTGCAGAACAAGAGGTGTTATTGGACCAACAAATCTCTTCCCATACAGGTAAGACATGGCCAAGTAGATAAGTCGACAAAAGTTTGTAGTTTTCCCTGTGTTAATATAAACTTATTATCGTTTTAGCAAGAAAATGTAGTACTCCAAAGACCAAGATGTTATTGAAAAGACAAACCAAGATGTATTGGAAGAAAGGAAGGTAACAGCCACATCTCTGGAGGCATCGGGTTGGTTCCACTCCAGTCATAGACTCCTAGTATCTACACACACAAATCTGACGACTGAAAATATCTCTTTAAGATTGAACATATGTGTCTGAAAAATTCTTACCGAAAGCCAAGATTTCCCCCAAGAAGGAATATATGTCACACCACCACGATCAAGAATCCATTGCCGGGCTCGCTTACACGCCTCTCCATTTGGACATTCTCCAAGAATACGCAAACCTATGTAATTCAGCGCAGTGCAAAACATACCGCTCTTTGCTTCTATGTGTAATCCCCATCCACCATCTTCATTCTAAGTAGCAAACATAATTAGTTTAACACATAGTAGTTATGATCACATCATCGTTTCAGTTTCCTTTGGAATTAGTACACCATTGTACCTGGAAACAATAGATATATCGAAGAATCTCTTTACGATGCTCTCCAGTGAATATCTTGTCAAGATATCCTGTAATGTAGAAAGAGAACACCTGCAACAATACAAAAGGAACTCTATTCTCCAGTACATTTCTTTGGTCGCAGGCAATTAGAAACCCTAAACGTTTACTTCTAATCCAAGGAACACTGAACTGAGGGAGAAATCAGAGAGAAGTAAAAGACACTTACCATCTGAGGAACGTAGAAGAGTGGACCGGTAATTTCAGCCGGCCAGTGACCGTCGCTGCCTTGCAACGCCGAGAAATAGTGAACGGATCGTCGTAATGCATTGGTCGCTGCTTCTTCGTTGATATTCTCGGCATCGTCGTCGATCTTCACCGGCGGGATTACTTGCTCGAATTTCTTCTCCTTGAGAAACTAAAAGGTTGTAATTTGTAGCGCATCAGCATTGCCCTTGTTTATATACGTATACCAAAGTAATTTGAAATATGGTTGCGGAGATAAAAAAAAATCATTTTAATATATCAAATAAAAACAGTTCAGTCAAAAAAAAATTATATGAAAAAAAAAACTGAATTAGTCACACAATATCTAATCAAATTAAAGAATGTATAAAAATATGAAAACCTTTAATATTATGGAAACCGAAGAAGTATAATTTTAGTTAATAATTTATCCCAAAAATAATAATGTATAAATATTCAAGTAGAAGAATAAACAGTAAAGTAAGTTATGTTAAATATGTTTTTGATTGATAATTATTAAATTTTACGGTATATAAGTAATATTCTGATTTCCTCTTCTTTTTTTATGTTCAAGACAAAAAAATACTAAAATTGTGAGAGAATGTAAATATGTAATGATCATATCTTCGTATTTGATATTACAAAGACATTCTATAATGCCTAGTTCTTAACGAATAAACCATTAACTACTTATAATAAAAACATTATACATTTTAATCAATTATTAAAATTAATATAATTATATAATCATCTAAGTTCTAAGACTAAAATATTAGCTCGTACACTTGTAATGAGATAATAATGGCAAATTTAGAGTATGTTTATCAATTGTGTCCCTCTTGAGTAATTAACTTTTTGTCCAAATTTATATGCAGTATATTGAGATCAGAAAAAGGTATCATTAACTTGTACACACTTCCATCGAAAATTTATTCGAAGACAAAAAAGTAAAATAAAATATTTCTCAACTCATTAGCTTATTAGCTTATGTAAATAAGAAAACGTACTTGCGTGCGCCATAAAAGATCGCTGGAAGCTCTAATCCGATGACGGTTATCGTAGAAATTGCGGCGAGTCTCTTCTACGGCGGCTCGTTCCTCCGACGTGCCGGCATTTGGATCAAACTCCCATATTTGCCGACCGGCAAAGTTATTCGTGCTAAACAAATATGGATCATCTTTTCTATTTCCTTCTCCTATTTTCAACTTCCACATGGGAGAATGATTTTGCAAATTTTTAACTAAATAGTTATGAAGACAATAATCCTAACTTAAGACACATAAACTATTGTAAAAATGGAACATACTTTGCTTGAAGATGTTGTGGAAACATAACACGGCTTATATAGATAATTTTGCATATTAAATGATCTAGGTACGGTTCTGTGGGTTTTAACATTTAAGTTTAGTAAAATTAAAGCTGGCTCGTGTAGTAATGTAGAGCACTTTTGCTACGTTTAATATTAATGCAAATGAAATGGTTCAAGGAAAAATATGTGATCTAGGTACATAAAGTCTAAAGAGCCGTGCCTCAAGCTAAAAATTTGAAACTTTGGCTTAGCGCAATTATTTATTTGAAAAATTTGAAGGGCATATTTTAATTTTTTTTTTTTTTTTTTGTCACAAACGCACTTACATTCCTATTGATTACAAGAATACATGAGCATCACTGAACCAAAGCGGAATAGAAGTGCTAACGTAGATTTAAACGTTGAAAATTTGTTGATAGTAAAATAAACAAAACATGAACTTATATGATAAAAAAACTATGGGCTTCTGATGGTTAAGTAACTAAAAAATATCAAAATGATTCTTAATTTTACAGGAATTAGCGTAAAATACACATATAATTAGTATGTTTCATAAAATCTTGAGTGACTTGATTATTTTATTTTTTTAGTATAACATATGCAAATTTGAAATGTTTAGTTCTTTTATCCATCGAAGAAAAAAATTGATTTTGAAAATTTAATTAACAATTTGGTTGAAAAAATGAAATAAAATGAAATTAGATTTTTTTTATTTATCTTATTTCTATATGACGATAATATAGTTATTATTGTAATTTTCTAAAACATAAATTAAAATACCTTATATAGTATAATTTTAATACTCGATTAATTAATACCTCTTTAATTTAATACAATTTTTAAGTACCAAATTAAGTTTTCGATCTAATTAATCTTTCGTTAAATTAATATTTCGCTAAATTAATAAAATATCGTGGTCCCAACGTTATTAATTTATAGAGATTTTATTGTATTCCTAATTGCTTATAGCATACATTAACATTGGCACAATTTTGTACATCCGCATGCTATATATAGATTAAAATATGTAAGTATCTACTCCATATACAACAAGAAAAAAAATGGAGAGCTTAGGCGATTTTAAGGTTGCGCAAGATCACGACGCAACCATGATTGATTCGATTGACAAGGGACGCCCGCCGGATAAGTCAGTTTCATGGGTGACAAAGTTTGACGAAAACGAGTGTGGGAGGTAGGACAATGCCAGAGATGGTACTTGATGAGGAGTTTGTAACATCGAGATTAAGTGTCACATTTCTTAATTGGGGTAGACGGAGAACCGGAGATAACAATTGGGAATGAAGTGTTAAAAGCGATGAATGGCTTGTGGAGAAACTGTATGATCGTGAATGTGCTTAGAAGGAATAAACCTATTGCAGTGCTTAGTAGGAAGTTGCGTGAGATGTGGAAATCAAAAGGGACGATGTATGTGGTTGATCTACCATGATAGTTCTCCAAGAGAACGTACCATGGAAAGTTTTTGGTCGCTATTTGATGGTGCAAGCATGGTCACCAGAGTTTGATTTGACGAGAGATGCCATCGTTACCACTCCGGTTTGGGTCAGGCTATCGAATTTACCACTGAATTTCTATCATAATTCCATCTTGATAGGTATAGCCAAAGGTTTGGGGAAGCCAGTAAGAGTAGACGGTACAACATTGAATCTTGAGAGAGCTCGATTTTCACGAGAGTGTGTGTGGAGGTCGATATGCGCAAGCCACTAAAAGGATCAGTTATGATTAGTAAGGAGAGGTACTACGTTTCTTATGAAGGTCTTAGCAACATTTGTTCTCATTGTGGGATTAATGGGCACTTGGTTAATAAGTACACTCAGGTTGAGGTGGTGCAACATGTGAATGCAACATCGGAGAGGGTAATGGTGGAGGTAAGGCTGGAGATGCAAAAACATGATGGCTTTACAACTCTGATGAGAGCAAGCGGGAAACAAACAACATCGTTGACTGTGATGGGATCCACGGTTGGAGGATCATGAGGGGATCATGGCCATAATCTTAGGGAGATCACGAGTGTTAAGGAAAGTCGCAATATTCTCCTATCGAAAAGTTTTGGAAACTTGAATGAGGAAATGATTGAGCCGGAAATACAGGATCCAATATTAATTTCTGAGGAAAATAAGGAAAATCAAATTTTCTAGAGCCAACGTGAAAATGAAAAGTTTGTCTCGGGAAATCTAGAGAACATGATTAATGGAATCATAGGGATAAGAGTTAATGGGCCAAATGAAGAAAAACAAAATCGACAGAGAAAAGTGTAACACCCGCATCTCAGACTATGAATTCGACCTAAGTGTTAGTCAAATAAATGGTATCTTCATTACTCTAAAATTTCTCAATACATTGTTTGGTAAATTTACAACATATGGTACTAGATTCACAATGCCTTGGGAAAGTCTTCCTCCATTGCATGTTGCTCCCTCCTGCCTTGCCGTCCTATGGTCCACCTGACGAGATTACCTATCCTGGGCACTGGTAAGGGGGTGAGTATTGAATACCCAGTAAGACGGTCTACTCCGTCTCACAACCTAACACTGCCTAACTACCCTTAACCCCCTACAACCTCCACATAGCACCCTTGGTACCATGTGCTAACTCCTCTCTTCAACCTTACGGGAGCCCTAGGACAGTATATTGCTGTACTAGATAGCGAATGGTCCCCCTAGTGTCAACCGGGCTACCAAGGTTGCTGGTGGTACCGGGTTTAACACCCATTACCATACCCGACTCATATCCGACCTGATATGAATCTTCGAGAAACATCTCAGAGAAACATCTCAGAGAAATGGGGCAGCGAGGATTCATCAAGACGTCACGGCCCGTTAAGAAGCATCGGCTGACTTAGCTCGGATAAAAAGAAATACTTAGAATTAGTATAACTTTCTTTTCTCTTTTAGGAGATTTTCCATTTATCTTTTAGGGTTATTTCGACCAACTTTGTACTTGTATCAATACTTGATGTATTCCTCCAAATCGTGGACATCGCCTTCAATAGAAAATTCTATACACATCTTTTTACTTCTATTTTTCTTTGTGATTTTACGCTTAAAACTAGTTCCTCTATTCTTTGCACCGATATTGGATTGTTACTCAATCCAGTATCACCAGTATGCTTTCATGTCAGGCGGTAGGTGTTGACTTTTTCTACAAAAAAGTCTGAATATATTGCTATGACTAAGGCATCTAAGGAAGCAATGTGGTTAAGGGAGTTATGTGCAGACTTTGGTTATCCACAAGAGAGCATTGAGATATTTAGTGATTCTCGGCTCTGGCTTTGGCAAGTAACAATGTGTTTCATGATAGGAAGAAACACATTGCTACAAAGATGAGTTTCATCAGAGAAAAGGTTGAAGATGGTGAAATTGAGGTGTCTCAAGTTTACACAAGTGAAAATCTGGCTGATCTACCCACTAAGATGTTGCCAATTATTAAACTCAAGAAATTGCTTGGCTTGCTAGGTGAAACGACCCGACCCGGTTTTTTTTAAACATACAAACCTTGGTGTCGGACTAGCATTCTCATAAATGTTATCCTCAACAACCAAGCAAAACACAGAAAACCATACAACAGCGGATAACCAAACAATTTAAATCAAATAAACCAAATAAACCAAATCCATTAACTACTAAACCGGTTCAACAACAAATCCAAATAAGTTCCACAATCCAGTAACCTAAACAACCGTTCTAAAACGATAAATGAAAACGACACGAAAACGAGACCCCAGATCATCTCCCTCTTCGTAGCCTCGATTCCACGATCACAATTTGCCTTTACCTGCATCTCATGGGAAAAAGATATGCGTGAGTATTATCATAAATACTCAGTGAGATGGTCATCCCATCTACGACTGCGCACTCATGCACGATGGACCGCTGAGGTAAACATACAACAAAACAACACACAAACACAAAGGCTCAACCACATCCAACCAGACAGGCTGTCGATCGACACCTAGCGGTAGTGTCGATCGACACCTAGCGGTAGTGTCGATCGACACCTTCTGTACATGCATGTCGATCGACACACCTTCTAATTTTTGATCAATTGCTTGTCACCTTGCTGTCGTTCGACACACTTTACGTGTGTCATTTGACAGGCCTTGCGCAGAATCCTGGGAAATCGATCATAATCTTCTCGGATCGATTCCTCCTCTGCGTCAACACGAAAACAACAATCACACACAACAAGCAACAATCCAGAGTCTCAAACAAACACCACAAGATCAATCAATTCGTTCCAAACCTATCATCAAGCAACCCTAACGAATCCACCGGCCCAGAAGCCATGGTCACGCACTCACCTTGGATTTTCGGATAGAAACTGATGGAATTGAGGCTAGAAACGAAATCCACGACAACCACCACGAAATTCTACTCCAAACACCCAAGAACGAAACCTTTCTCACAAAATTCTCAGGGAACAAGAGAAACTCCTCTCAAACTCTTTTCCACTGATTTTTGGGACTTTGGTTCGATCAGAATGCGGCCAAAAAGGCATAAATACGAAACCCTAGGTTTCCCCAAACCGGCCCGGTCCAACCGCACGATTAAAAATCGAAACACAAAATCAACCAATTAAGGCCATGTCGATCGACACACACCACGACTGTCAAACGACAGCCCTTAAGGACCCTATCGATCGACATAGACCACGTGTGTCGATCGACAACCCCTTCGCACAAACCAGTCTTAAGCCTAAAACACAGCCTGTCGATCGACACACCTCACTAGTGTCGATCGACACACCCTCCAAAAAATGGTTCACGGGTGTCACAATTCTCCCCCACTAAAACTGGATTCATCCTCGAATCTCTAACACAGCCCACATGGCTAACTTCCTGGCCAACTTGCCAGTAACACCGGAGACTACATCTCCCAGACCCTCTCGAGGCTCACATCCGTCCTATGCATATAGACCCGTCTCAGACATTGATCGCTCATAGCTCATAACCACACTCTCTATCTCTTGGGATCGTCACCCCTCAAGCTCTCGGTGCTCGTATCAACCCACCTCAGTCCACACAGTCTTGACGGTGTTTGATACCAACTATCTCCATACCCCTCAAACCTTCAGAACACATAGTCCATCAAGCTCCCGGTATGTAGGGAACCCACACATCCCTTGGAGAGACACAACTCTCAAAGATCTGCCAGAGATCACAACTCCAAAATCTATCTCCATACCCTCACGTCCCCATTCCACGCAGTCCTGGTGAACGATCGGTAAGCAGGGAACCCACACATCCCCTAGAGAGACACAACTCTCAAAGTTCTGCCAGAGATCAACATCTCCAAGAAAGAACCACAGTCTCTCTCTGAGCTATGCGAGGATCAACATCCCCGAACGAAACCAACTCTAGACGTCTATAATGCACCTCTGACCGGAACTACCTCCCAAGGTCTCAACATGATACTCCCAACCCAAAATACCATCACAAACATGATCATCACATATCATCTGGACCATCCATCACCCGGATGTCCCCGCAGAGTCTCGCCGGAACTAGACAGTTCTACCCACTGTAAAACTTCTATTCCGAGACTCTCTAAACGCATACACATATGCCCCGTTAGAGTTCCCTGCTTACCGATCGTTCACCAGGCCAACCCATCACACAGGGTGCCACTGCTAGAGTCTCTCCGAAATAGACAAGTTCTAACCACTATAAAACTTCTATTTTGAGATTCTCCAACCACCTACTCCAGGCTACCAAAGCCAAAACACAAGAACCTCATGGCTACACAGCCACCACAATCACATCATAAGAACTATACATCTTATGAAAACAGAAGAATGTCATAATCGTTTCAACTCAAACGAAAATACATAATCCACAACCAAAATCCTCACCACACACGGTGACTACAACACACAAAAACCGAAACTGGAAACAACAAAGAAAAACGAATTCACTCTTCGGCTTGCTTCTCGAACCACTTCATTTTCATCTTTGCCTCTGGTTCCCAAGTCTCCTCCTGAACAGCGTCACAGTCCCACAAGACTCTCAACAACGGTACTCTCTTCCGGCGCAGAACCTTAATACTTCTCTCAAGAATCCTAACCGGTCTCAACTCAACCGCCAAAAACTGAAGATCTGCAGGAATCCTCACCACTACCTCCCAAGACCCACGTAGACACTTCCTGAGCTTCGACACATGGAACACTCAAGAAAGCTCTGCATGATCTGAGGTCGCTCCAAACAATAAGAAACTGGCCCCACTCGCTCCAACACCCGGAACGAGCCCGTGAAACCACCGCCCTAGCTTATCCTCTGCAATGGAGCTGCTAGAACCCTGCAACATCTCCACTCTGAGATACGCTCTATCGCCCACCTTAAACTCTAACTCATTTCTCCTCTCATCGGCACAACTCTTCTGCCGATCAAGAGCCTCTTTCATGTTCAGTTCACAACACGGATCTTCTCCGTCGTCTTCTGAACAAGATCTGCACCATATATGCTCCTCTCCCCCACTTAGTCTAGCATAAAATGTGCGACATGGCCTCCCATACAAAACCTCGAAGGGAGCCATACCACTACTGGCCTGAAAGCCCTCACAAATTCAGAAGTGCACCTCGCATCTCTGTCTGACACAAAACTCGTTAGCACTCCAAGCCGCCGCACTAACTCGCTCACATATTTCATAACCAGAACCGATGTTCCCTCGGTTTTCCTAATGGTCAGAAAATTGTGCTAACTTAAACAGGCGATCCGCAGTCACTCAAAAACAACATGAGTCCAAGAAACCGGCAATCCTGCCGCAATATCCAAGGAAAATATGCCCCACTTCCCTTCAGGAATGGGTAAACAACCCCCACCAACTGGCAACTTACCGCAAGTTGCGACCTCGTTAACCACATCCTTCTTCATCCCGACTCAGTGATAGTACCGTTTCCGATCACTATGCCTCTAAGTCGATTCCAGATGAATAAAGAAACATGCTCTCATGAGCCTCTCACAGAAATCTCCTGCCTCAAACCTCAACCTTAGGCACACAGACGCACCTGTGCCCTAAGATAGTATCAATCGCCGAGACCAAATAACCAGAACCTTAAACCTTAGAAGAATCCACCAACCATGATCCTTCTCTTGAGCTACTCGAACATGCTCAGAAGGTTTGCCTGATTCACTGTCTCCAGCCCCAACGGCTCTCGTAAGATAATGCACAACCTCAATGTGTCAATCTCACTCAACCATACCTTCACATCCTACTCCTGAGCCAAAACATACCGCCTCCGACTAGGAGCATCTGCCTCTAGATAAGTTCACCACGATTTTATACTATAAACAGATCACAATCTGCTACAACTCCACCCACCGCTTCCGCCTCAAATCCCAAGACCACACCAAAGAACTTCCTCCTCTAACCGCTTGGTCATAGATTGAGTCATACTCGCAAAACCTTTTGATGAAACTTATGAACTAACCTGCTAACCCGAGAAATCTACTAAACTTAGTTGCATTCCTCAGTCTAGGCTCGAATTTACGTAAACAGAATCTTAACTGGATCCACAGAAACTCCATCTGCTGAAACAGTAAGACCCTAAAAACTCATTTCCCTTGCCAGAAACTGCACTTGCTCAACCTAGCACGCAACTTCTTCTCCCGCGACTTCCCCAAAACTGCCCTCTTCTGGTTCTCATGTTCCCCCTGGACTGTTCGAATACACCAAGATGTCGCAAATGAAGTTAATCACGAACTCATCTAGATACTCCTGAAAGGCTTCGCTTATCAACCTGATAAACGGAGCTGGTGCATTTGTCAACCCGAACGGCATCACCACTAACTTAACACTGCCCATAACTCGTCAAGAAAACCGTCTACCTGACATCCACCTCATCATTAGAAATCTGGTGTTAACCGGATACCAAGTCAACCTTGAAGAACCAAGTAGCCCCTCACAGTTGATCCAACAACTTATCAATTCTCGGAAGACGATACCTATTCTTCAGAGTGACTCGGTTAAGCCCCCGATACTCGAAGCACAACCGGGAGCTACCACAATTCCTCCTCACAACCAACACCGGTTCTCCCCACGGTGAAGTACTCGACCGAAAGTAACCCTTAACTCAACAAACCTTCTAGCTGCCTCATCAGCTCTCCCAACTCTGCTAGGGCCATCCTGCAAGGTACCTTAGATTGGTGTCGTCCCAAGTTCTAACTCAATCGTGAAAGGATCCGACTGCGACGACGGTAATCCCTGCAACGACCGAAAGACATCCTCACAGTCCTGGACAACCCGACTATCCCTCACTGCAATCTCACCTACAGACTCCGCCAGCACGATAGTCTCCAAGTAAGCCTCGCAACCCCTCAGTCATAGCCTCCGCCTACACCCGAGAGATCACGAGACTCTCAGAAGTCGGTCTCACTCCCTTATAAACCAACCTCTCTCCACCACGCTCAAATACAACACGACCCCGATGACAATCCAGATGAACTCTATACTGGTCAAGCCAATCCAAACACAGGATGCAATCATACAGTTCCACTGGAATGATCACTAAGTCCGCTGGCACCAACTCACCAGCCACTAGAATATCCAAATCCTCGCCCGGCCATGAGTAACTAGTAACTTCCTCCAGTAACCACACCGGTCCAGTCCGCTCACCAGCGTCACTCCGAATACCACTTCTCTCAGCATGATCCGGAGTAATTAAGGAATGATGCTCCTGACTCAAACCACACGTGGGACTCACTACTGCCCACTACCAAGGTCTCCACCCAACACTTATCAATATTCGTTTAAAATAAAAGTAAACACACTATAATTTTTATTCATAAATTTTGTTTTACCAAAATTAACTAATAAATAAGTATACTAAACTATCAACGAAAAATTAATTTTTTAAGAAAAAATATGAAAACAAATACTTTCAATTAAAAAACAAAAAATTTACGTATTTTTGCTATAAATATTTTAGTTTAATGTGTTTTAAAAAATATAAAAAATGCAAATAGATGTCATAAATCTATCTTATAATATATATATATGTAATATACGGATCAAATCGGATATTTGGATTTTAAAAATTAGTATTTGTTATTTGCTTCGGTTTAGACGGATAGTAGATATTACTATTTGTTTCGCTTTAATTCATAATGGATATCCGGATTTTTTGGATCGAATCGGAGCAAATATCAAATCGAATTAAATCTACCGGATAATTTGCCCAGCCCGAGTGTTAATATACCAAATACTTCTTTTTTTGGTAATCTACGAATACAACGAAACAGATTTTTTGTGTTACTTAGATATATATATATTTATTTATTTTTTGACGTTTTGTGTTATTTAGATAAGACATTAGTATGATGTACGGTGCATGGTAATGGGGTCCTCATTTTGTGTATTGTATCAATTTAAAATGCATAGAAAGTGATGCAAGGATATGACTTTTTGGCATATAGTTTAAGATAGTAGTGTTACTAGTGTACGGAAGCAAACAATTTAGGTACATGTTAAGAAACATTAATTAGCTTACGTGTGCTGTTTTTCTAACTTCGCATTTTTAGCCATCTTATAAAAAGTACTCTTTCTGATGGTAGCTTTTATTTTTTATTTCATATTACTCGTGGTTCTGTATTTCCCATGCAGATTTATTATTATTTTTCCATTTTTTACTCTTAACTTTCAGTTTAATAATTATTTCTATCAAATAAAATAATATATTAATTAGGGATAAAACATAAAATTTAATTATTTTTTAATTTGTTTGAAAACACCTAAAATGACAAATAATTTACAACAAAGGGAGTAGATATTAAAATACAGAGGAATCTACAAATGATCAATAATAATACTAACGTAGTTATATCAGTGGCGAATTTAGGAAAAAAATTACCTAGATCTAAAATTAACTACTTAATTTATTGAGCTTTATCCCATATAAAAATAGATCAAAACTAAATTTTAGTATAAAAAGAAGGATTTGAACCCAGGTAAGGGAGGTCAATAAGGAGGTTTTTACCATTTGAACCACTATATTATTATGTCTACTAGATCGAGACCGGCATAATATGCGGGTATTAAATATTAAATTGATAATTTACGTAGTTATACCCGTATATTTATATTATAAATTAAAACCTCGTTAATATAGTTATAAATGACGTATTGATTATATTCTAAACTTGATGTTTTTTACTCTTTATATTTTTTCCTTTTTCTTTTTCTACATTTTCAATCTTATAGTTTACAATTTTTTGTTTACATAAAAATGGAATTTATGAATGATAAAAAATAAAATTATAATATATTACTATTCTATTTTGTAAATTTTCTATTTTATGTTAGATTTATAAATTTCTTTTTTACAACATGAAAAAAGTATGGTGAATGTTGGATAAGTTGAAGAATTTAAAAATTGATATAATTGATATATACTAATCTTTTCATCAAGTAGAAAAACTTTCATTTCCATATTACGTTGTTTGTTTTAAGATTTTTAGCCTCCCACTTTCTCTTCTCTACCTAGCTTCGCTACTGAGCTATATCTTATTATATGAAGGAGAGTTTGTCAAAATTGTAACTCACGGGATCGTGACATGTATCTATTATCGATCGAAATGATGACATGTGTTAAAATACTATATTTAAAATTAAGCAATTCAAAAAATAAACATATCATTATGTTAAATCAATAAAATAAAAACACATTAACATTATTTTATTGTTTCATTAAACATACTTTTAAAACCCAAATCAAATCTTATGTAAGTCTTTAAAATAAAAGCAAAATATAAATACCATTATATTAAACAAAATAAATGTTACATCACAAAAATGAAACTTTATATATAAAAACAAAATAAATGTTAAACCATAAATTATTTAAAAATGAAAAGTAAACATATGTTCAACTTTCCAAAAAGGTTATTATTTCAGAAAAGGCAAATCTAAAAACTATATAATAACACACACCTCCTAAAATTCCCCATAAAATTTAACGTACACCTCAAATCCTTAATTTTCTTTGCAAATCATGAATACTACCGTTCCACAAATCAGTCAAAACTATTTAATTTTTGATCAATTAGATCGAAATAGTGTTTATCGTCGAACTATTACATGTATTCTTCGAAAGTAGAAACCTATAAATCTTAAAGCGAACAACGTACTTATGAGAATGGAAGTTCTTCTACTTGATGAAAAGGTTAAAATTCTTCGTGATTTCAAATAGATTTAGTTTCAAAATACAGATGAATTATTTTTATAATCTTTTAAAGATTTAAACTCATTATTGATTTTCTAACTCACGATTAACAAAACGTAATTTATGACTATATTAACGGGGTTTAATTTAAAATATAATTGTACAGGTACGCAAATTATCAATTTTAATATCTAATACCCGCATATTATGCGGGTCCTGATCTAGTATAATTATAATGCAGAGCTTTGACATATGTACATACTAAAAGCACAAAACCAAACCTAACTAAATTTCTAACTTCGAACTAATTAGCTACTAACCACTTTAGTTTTAAATTTTTAGTGATGGAAAGCTGTTCCTAATAAAAGACTAAACATTGGCCCTAGTTAAACCAATCAAACGTATTTTTAATTTTTTATATATTAAAATACAGAGTAATCTATAAATATAAAATTACAGTTTAAAGCAGAGCTTTGGAATATGTACAGCCTAAAAGCACAGTAAAAGAAAATCAAACCAAACTAAATTTCTAACTTGGAACCAATTACTGTACCTAACAACCACTTAAGCACAGCAACCGTGACCACTGGTTTAATCACCAAATGGGTAAAAAATCAACTTGTCACCAGAGTAAGAGCAACTTGTCCTGAAAATGCCAAAATCAACCAATATATCTATTAAAACGGATTTAGATTCATTAAAGCGTCTCGCAAATCTCAAAACGGAGACTTTTTCTGCCTCGCCGTCAAGACGCACGTGACTCTTTAACTCCTTATAATTATATGGGCCTAGCCCATATGGAATAAATCTTTAATTCCTTACAACATATGGGCCTACAACATTTGTTCTAACTTCTAAGGCAGGGAAAAGGCCAATTTGTATCGTGTCTTTTTGAACCTGAACTTTTGCATATGGCTAATTTAAACCTGAACTCCAAATAAATTCAAATCTTATACCTGAACTAACATGTTTTGTGCTGAATTGTACCTTGACCAAGATTCTGTTAGTCAACGTTAACGGAATATTGATTACAACGACACATAGATTAGGTGGCTCAGTTTTGTTGGCTCAAAACGACGTCGTTTCATTATTTTAGTAAAATGATATCGTTTTTATTTTGAGAAAACTCGAAATCGAATCTCTAATTCGATAAAATAACGTCGTTTTCATTTAGATATTTATCGAATTAAAGATTAGATTTGAATTTTTCTCTAAGTAAAAGCGACATCATTGTGGAAGCCGGAAATCGCACAATTAGATTTGTAAGGGTTTCGGGAGGAAGTTGAGATTTCTGCGTTAAGCTACGAAATAGAAAACGATGAGCAAAGAAAAACTAGGTTTTGTTATTGCTTTGTATTGCTTTTGTGAATAAAGTTGTGGATCCCTTTCTCAAAGGATGTACATCGATATATATACTCGACTAGGTCGGTTTTAAGGTTACAACAAGATAAAAGAAATTATCCTAATTCTTCGGGACTCGTCTCGATCCTCTTTCCTTATTGAGTTTATCTTCTCGAAGAAAAAGGAAGTTTTCCTTATTTCGCCGATGATCTCTCTTTCTGAAGGCGGCTTCCCTCGTGGGCTTCTCCTGATGGGCTAGACTTGTTCTGAACTAGTCGGCCCGATAGGCTTGCCACTCTTAGCGACTAACCTGCTCTTCAGAAGAGACTCTCCTCGGCGAAATGTAGTTGATCCCGTTTAACCAGAAATATGCAAGGCCTTTTGTTTAGCAGATTTCGCCTAAGCGGTTAGGCTGCAAGATTTCGCCTAAGCGGTTAGGCTGCAAGATTTCGCCTAAGCGGTTTGGCTGCCAGATTTCGCCTAAGCGGTTAGGCTGCCAGATTTCGCCTAAGCGTTTTGGCCAGATTTCGCCTAAGCGGTTTGGCTAGATTTCGCCTAAGCGGTTTGGCTTGCTCGGCCAAACTGAACCAGGCAGCTCGGCCAAACCTGGGCGGTTCGGCCAAAACTGCCTGGACAGGCTCGGCCAAAACTGCCTAGGCGGTTCGGCCAAACCTGTCTGGGCGGTTCGGCCAATTTCCCTGGTTTGGCCAAATTTGGCCTAACTCTCAAATTTGGCAGCGACAGTGTATTTGGCTATTTGGCTAATTTGCCTGCTCGACAACTCAACCATATCACAGTGCCCTTGTCATTACCGACTGTTGTTCTCGGGGAAGGGATTTTCGACCCCAACAATCATCTAACTAAAACAACAAAACGACGTCGTTTTCACTAACAAAACCGAGCAAGCTAACTCACATGTCTCTTTAGTCAATATTCTGTTGATGTTGCCTAACGGAATTTTGGTCAAGGTACAATTCGGCACAAACCATGTTAATTCATGTATAAGATTTGAATTTATTTGGAGTTTAGGTTTAAATTAGCCATATGCAAAAGTTCAGATCCAAAAGGGTACAATGCAAATTGGCTAGGTTCAAATTGGCTTTGTTCCCTTCTAAGGTATGTTTCATCTTGTTTCTGAAATCGTTTTGGTGTATCTAGAATCGCATTGAAGTTTCTAGTTTCTCGTGGATCAGTCCAGTATCACATGATCTGACCTCGATAAAGTGCTTCTATAGCTATGTTCAGAAATCCTTAGTTTATCAAAGAAATGATCGCTGCTTGGCATCATTTCAAGTGAACATTGTTGCATATGGAGGTAAGGATTCCCAATTTCAGTGAATCATCATTATATGTTGTTTATTTATATGTTTTCAAAGAAGATGATTTAACTACAAATGATTAATCGAATTGAATTACATATAAACAACCCTCAAAAGACCTCAAGCCCATACAAAACTCCCGCGTGTTTCTCCGGCCCATCTTGAACAAAATACAAATCTCTCATCCTCTGAAACGCATGCCACGTAAGCAAACTATCCGAACCGGCTTGGTGACATTTCCCAACTATCCGGTTAACCTCAAGCGTCATCGCAACCCGGTTTAAACCACCATACAATCTCCTCTCACAAAACCTCATCATATACTTCACATCATACACGCGCTCTCCAAACAACACTCTCATCACGCGCTTAAACTCACTCAACGCGCCGGGAAGTTCCCGGCGCGTGAGAATCTTCATCAAGTAACCGAAATCATACGCGCTGTGAAAAGTCACCCAGCTCACTTCCTCGTTACAGATTAGCCCCGAAGACATCATCAGCTCCGCGAACCTCGCCGAATCAACACCGTCGCGGCGATTCCGTTCGAAATCGATCCCTTGACGACGAAGAAGCTCGATCGAATCCGGAGCGTGTGCGTCACGCGTTACGTCGAAATCGTTGAAATTAAACTCCCAGATGAATCGTTTGCCACAGTCGTCGCCGAGATCTGGGAGGTTTCCGTTGATATCGGAGAGAGTAAGTCCGATCTGGATGAGACTGAGTGCGTCGACGTTTGATTTGAGTACACTGTAGAGATCGATTGAGTTTCCACGGCGGAGATCTGCTTTATATATGACTCCGGGAAATTCTGTGTCCATGGAGATGAATGGATAATCGTCGATGATTTTGCTTATTAAATCAAACTCTGATTCGAGATTCTCCGCCCATACTTCACGAATCACGACGGTGCTGCTTGGTTTGTGAATCGGATCTGTGACCAAGTTGATGATCGTCATTGAGAAATTAGTTTTCAAATGTTTCGTCTTCTTATTCAGTTATCTTTGAATTTCGTGAGAGTCTGTTTCTTTATATATGTGTGCGTGACTTTGTGTGTGCGTGTGAGGAGGAGTGAAGAGTTGCGAGGAAAGTGAGTGGGCGAGAAACGCGTCCAAGTTGGGGGATTTCACTCAGTTTCCAGTAACGCACGATTCATTGACTTGGTCCAACTTGGTCTGTAGTTACTGGACCGTGGACACTGACCAACCTGGATTGAATTAATTATTATTCATTTGTCTACTGTATTCGTTTTCTACTTATTATTTGGATATATACACTGTATGTAATAATAGCAAACATTTCATAAATAATGTTTGTTCAGATGTGCCGTGTGCGTCAATAGAAAAACGTTTGTTCAAAATGCTATTGATCATGGGATTCACTTAATCCTTATGTTAATAATAATCACCCGCGTATATTTCTATTATTTTCATACTAGTGTTCATTATTTTCTTAGAAAATTGTTTTTATTCATGTTTGTTATATGGATTTATGATTCTCAATTTCTCATTAAAAAACTTGGATTATTTAATTACATGAATACTATACTTATTTTGATAAATCCATATCAAATATGTCATTATTTTAGTGCGGTTGTGAATGAGAGTTTGCATGTTCGTTTGCAAGAAGCTGCGACTGCATCATGAACAGGAAAAGAGTCTATGCAGGTGTTGACAGGTGCTGTTTATGACGGGTGCGATTGTAATTGCAGACGCAGCGGCATCTCTCACAACACAAAATTGCCTCCGCCGCCACCATCTCATCTCTCTGTGGCAGCCGCAGACGCGGCTATTTACTAAAGAACAAGCCTAGTATTTAGACTTTTGATAATTTCGACATACAGAGTACATCCGAATACTGGTTTAAACTGCAACACATAGTGCGCATCCAACTCACTGAACACCAACCAGATTTTAATTCTAGGTATGATGCATCGTCAAACACAAAAATACACATATACAATACAACACCTAAACACAAAATCAAAAGAGTGATCTTTCTTCCACAAATTTTACGTATCAGTTCAGTTACTTAGAATTGTTTTTGCAGAGGAGATTAGCCTTCCAGGATTTGTTTCCTCTTGATCTCAATGAATTGATTGTTTAGATGGTAGCTTTTGGTGGCATTTTGGGTCTCATTCTCTCCTTTGCATTGCAGCAACTGCAACTGGAGACTCCGAACAAGCTCATTTAGCCTTTGTATATGTCTCTCTTGCGATATGATGATCTGTAAAAACAGTGAATATTGCAGTTAGATTTGACGTTCCCTTGAGAACGACAAAATATAGAAACCAAGTCTGAGATATTGTAGATGGTCAAATGATACTTAAACTGAGAACTATCCTACCAGCAGATGAATGGAATGCATTATTATGAAGATGTAAGGCCATAAGCCCAGAACTCATATCATGTTGAGTCCCAAAAGCTTCGTTCTACCTAACCCCATCCAAACTCTTGAATATGTACCTATTACAAGTGTAGTTGAAGTCTAAATGAAACTTGTGATCCTAGCTTGCTACTCATTACTGACCAGACCAGTACGGGAAGGTGTAGATTACTAAGAGAGGAATTGGTGGAGAATACATTAAGGTCATCAGGACTTGAGTGGAATCTGAGGTTATTCATTTGCTACTGCACAATGAACACTAAATGGGATCCTTAAAGAAGCATCTCTTATGGATTTTTCACTTCATAATTATCTAATGCAACAGACCAAACCCATGAAGAGAAGCAATCCAAGCAAACAATTGAAATATAATTTGAAGAATTCGTATTGAAATGGAATCTAATGCATCAGCTAAAAAGCTCGTCTCCTAAAGAGAAAAACACACAGAAACGACAAACAAAAGAAATGGAATCAGTACCTTCTCTTTCACAACTTCTTCCCTATCTGAAATCTGCTGCTGTTTCTGAGACAAGCTAGTGGCTGCATCTGGTTCAACAAGTGGTTGTCTCCATTCAAACTGAGAGGTGACTATAAGCATAACTAGTAGAAAGACGAGCAAGATCGGTTTCGACATCGTTATATACAGTAGTTTAAAACACCTGTACCAAGAAACTAGCCAATTCATAATCCTATATACACAATACACCAACTCCTTCAAGCC
Source organism: Arabis alpina (assembly GCA_900128785.1). Classification (NCBI taxonomy): domain Eukaryota; kingdom Viridiplantae; phylum Streptophyta; class Magnoliopsida; order Brassicales; family Brassicaceae; genus Arabis; species Arabis alpina. The sequence goes on from LT669792.1 coordinate 9,284,531, forward strand.
TAACCAGAATCCAAATTGCTATTGTAATTGGATTCACTAAGCAATATAACTGTTTTACTAATATCACATTCCATATGAGTTTCTATAAATCGGTAACTATCAATGTCAAGCAACTAGCAGATTTAAGACCTACCCAGTTAGAGCTAGAAGAGGCGATTACGCAGCAACCATTTTCACACTAGCGAAGACTAGAACGAGGCGATTAAGATGATATTCAACTTACAGATCGAATTTGAGCAGAGGAATAACCAAACTTCATGATCCTGCTTCCGTCGAGGAAGAGAAGGGTGAAATTGAACGAGATCTTCAAAATTCCGATTAGAGATCACGGCGGAATCAGAAACAACACGAGTTTGTGTGACTAGAGAAATGCAAACCTGAGATTTTTTGTAAAAGATAATATTTCAGATTACTCCATAATTTCTCTTCGTTTAACCAAAACGATCCCATCTCTTGTTTGTTATTAGTTATTTAGCTTTAATTTTGAAAATGTCCCAAAATTAAAGATCATTGTTCATTTGTTATAATTTTGATAATTAGCTTTAATCCCATCCCATAATTTTGATAATTGTTCTTTTTTTGGAAATTTTAATAAATACCGTAAAATATTATGAACATTTTTAAATACATAATTTAAATCTTTTCAATTATCTGTTATTATAAATTTTTCTATTGTTATATTTATATACTCATCAAAATATCATTTAATTATGGTTTTAATTAACGGATCGATGGTATAATCTATTATATTATTACAAAAGTAAAAGTGATTGTAATACAAAACGAGAATTGAAATTTGAAATTCTTTAATTGTCCTTTTTGAAAAAAGAAAATCATATTTTAAAATTTATAATTATTTTATAAATTGTTTTCTGATTTGCATTTAGTTAAATGATATATATTCAATTGATTTTAAAAAAAAAATTGTTAAGTGATATTGTTTCACATCGAAAATTAGAAAAATAATTGATATATGTTGATTTTTATAATTTAGTTAAAAAATACATATACATATATAAAAAAATCAAAGACATGCATATATGGCAAAATCTAATTGAATTTTTTTTAACACGTGTAAAAATCTAATCGACCGATTGACACGTGTCACGATTGTATAAATTATTATATTTGATGCATTAAGCTTTCTATAATAATAAAATAAGATAAAATATATATAAAGAGTCATGACTAATCTACTCATTTGCAAATTGGGTATGAGCTTAAACCCCATAAAACCCAAATTTAATACATTTTTATATATTTTAGATATATGTGAATATTCGTCAACCCTAACTGATATGATCTCATTGTTTCTTACCCTACTCTAAATTCTTCAAGAGTACGTTGCTTTTTTTTGTCTTCTTCATCAATTGTACGTTTCTCATGTTTCTTCTTCTTCAATTGTATATTGCTCTCTTTCTTATTTGTAATTCTTCTTTGTTTTTTTGTGTAGTGTTTTATAAATCAGCCTATTGTTAGTCTATGTTATAACATTCGTTTGTTGTTATGTTTTGTAGGTTACTCGCCTCTTGGTTCTCTGTTTATTCATTGTATAATATAACTTTTATATTATTGGTAAGCCCAAGCTTGATTATTGGTCTCATTTATTTTTATATATAGTTTCTTTTTGATTTCATAACACTTGGTCTCTAATTTTTTTGTAAGGAATAAATTTTTGTTTACGATATGAAGCCTCGGAAGCGAAACACCAAAGAACCTCCAGCTTCTGTCTCATCTACTAGCAAAAGTTAGTTAATAGTACTAGTATTATTTAGGTTACGTGTGTTCAATTTTTAAATTATTTGTATAATAGATTTTGTTTCTTATAATTACAGTTATCAATGCGAGGAAACAACTATATGCTCCTATACAACGGGATGATATAGGCAGTCCTTTACAAGACCATGCTTTTACAAATGAAGATCTTTTGAATATACGACTTCCTACTCAGATTGCTCGAAAGAACAGAATGCAAATTCTAAGATCAAAAAGGATGCAGAAAAGAAATATAGGTAAATATTTATGTTTAACTAGTTTTATTTTTCAAAAACTAATATTTTATATGATCAGAAAGGGCAAAACATATAGTATTTCTTTCACAGCAGTTGTTTTAGCTTCTTTTTTATAGAGTTAAATTGTCATTTGATATATTTTCTTTTCGTTAAAATGATTTTGTCTCATCATTATTGTTCAGATAATTAATAATGCCTAAAAATTATGTATTTTGCAGCTACTGATTGTTCACCAAAAGATGGTGACTCTTTCAAGGATTCTTCTGTTGATGATTGTGATCAGACTACTGTTAGTGCTAGCAAACAATGGCAAGAAAAAGAAAATCATCCATGAATTCTACCAATGATTCTACTGGTAGAGAAGTTACTGTATCATTACCGAACTATTAAGAACTAAATTCGACTTGGAGAAGTTACAATTATTTTGGATTAGTGTCGAAAAGTTTTAGATGATTTTGAGAAATTTTGATGATTATAAATATCTTATTATTATATAAACTGGTAATTTGGATTTCATAGGATTTTTTTTTTTTGGTCAAAAATTTCATAGGATAATTACTCACTTTAAACCAGTTGAAATGAATTATGTCGATTCAACTCTGATCCTAAATGCACATATCTAGGTTAGGTCATGCTTTCTCAAGATTTAACTGAGTAATAATGTCTCAAAGAGATTTGGTGTTATTGGTTTTGTGTAGTTTAGTTTGATTTGTAAATTTTATAGGATTCATAAATCTTTATATAACAGAATTTCATCTCCCGAGAACCCAAGTTCATGATTGGTACACAGACGCTACAATACAAATTTATATGTATATATATATATAATGGAGAGAAAGAGAAGGTGAACTAAGCCTAACAAGAACATCATTTTCTCTCAACATTACAGAACCAAGTAAAATACCTAGAAGATGTCTTCTTTGGCACTACACTAGATAAAACACCAATACACCTATCATAACCAGTACCCAAGCAATAACGTCCCACCGTGCTCGGTTAATCGACTTAATCGAGTAGATACCGATAAAGCAACTTGACATGGATATGTTGTTTTCTTCTCCAATGTCATTCTGTAATGGCAGTCTCTGTAGCAGTGATTGCATTTGTTTGTCTACCATGCTAGGTAAAGGCAGCACTCTTGTTGTTGTGGACTCTGATTGAAGCCTTGGGACATTGATCAGTGTATTACCCGACATTGTCGGATCATCCAGCTTCACTATATCATCCCTCAGGATCTCCGCATAGAAATCTTCTTCACTAGGAACCTGGAAACATTGAAAACTAATGGGAATCAGATCATGAATGTAGACATAGTTTTCAACTTAAGTAGCACATCTGGTTGCTAGAAACCAATTTGGACATGGAACTTATATAGAAATCATCCATTTGGTGCGTCCACCATGTCAACCCGTAAATGCATGGCATGGTATAACCTTACCTTATCAATATGCTACCAAATGATATACAGAGAACTAAATAACATAGGACAAACCTGTGGATTTTGTGAAGATTGTGAAGATTCTGCAATTTCGCTGAGTTGCTCCTGCCCTGATTCACTTGATAAGTAAAAATCAACCATATTTTCCCAATCAGAAATATTATCTGACATAGCTTCATTCTGGCTGTTTACGTGCTTATCAGGTGATGAACTTGGCTGTGGTGGCTTTCGAATTGCAGCTCCTTGAAATTCAGTATTCTTCCTAAGTCGGCAAATAACCAGAGCATCCTATAAAATACTAGACAAATTTAATAAACACAAGCAAAGGAAGTTTGCAAAACCTTGTGTTCCAATTTGGAAGTTATAACTTAAAGAATCAGAAAATAGTTTACCAGTGATACTCCAATCATACAGTACTCATGCATAATCCATTCGGTCCTTCCTCCTTTAGGTGCACGACCGATGTGGAATACAAGTGTTCTCTTTGTTCCAATGACGTCAGAACCTGACTTGACATTACGTTCTTTTCCTGTGGCTTTCCAGTACCCGATCTTGGTTGCTCTTTTGTTCTGCGAACCGTGGGGATACTTCTTACCACGAGCGCAGAAAAAGAACCATTCGTTGTCAGATTTAACAATGGACGTATCTGCGTAAAAAAAGAAGTTAATTTTACAAAAAAGAATCAGAGAAACATAAACTTTAGTCAGAGAGCTGGACAAGAAGATTTCGTTGAGCAAAGCCAACATGTACCTCAACTGTCATAGGCCTGAAGTTGTTAATGAGAAAGTAAAAAAATTCATTCCATATGAACACTTACAAATGAAAGAGCGGTTTGTAGCAGTTCAAGCCAGTAAAGAGATAACTACAAGTAGGAGGGACATACATCAAAGGTTTTACAAGTCATAGTACTACTACTAGCTTTTCCAATTGCACACCCAGGAAAAGTTATTTTCCATTACTTTGATGCATTAGACAAATTACCAACACAAGCCAAATAATCAAATCAAAGGTTTTTTAGCTTTTTAAGACTATATTGTACCATTTGATTCCCTTGTGCCCCGGGGTATCCGATACCGACAAGATTATGAGCCAAAAAGGAGGAAAATAAGGCATACTAACCCCAAATTTACAAGGCACATGAGATGAATTTCCCGTTACCTAGAGATTCAATCAGATTCATGGACATGGGTACGAGACTTTTATACCTAGAAAGCAGTACCAAGGAGAGGCAAGTTCACATACAAAAAACTGAAGATAAGTCGGGAGGAAGAAGAACAAACCGGGCAAATCCCAGGGCTCGAAGTTGTAAATGTCGACCTCGGGTATAATCTCGACGTACCTCTCCAAGCCATCAATCTTAAGCTTCAAGTAATAGGAAATAAGCTCGATATCAGTCGGCGAGAATTTGAAACCTGGAAACGTCATGGACACAGCCGTAGGCACAGAGATATCTCTCGCAGCCTCAGTTGCCATCGTGGAGAGGAGGAGAGGAGAAGAAGGGATTTAAAACAAGGGTTTTTTGGCTTCTGGGTAATTTAAAGAGTCATGTGCCTCGGGAATGAGAAGTGGACTCGTGAAGACGATACACTCTAAACTTCCGTCTCAGCTTTGTCCTCTCTTGCTCTCTCTCTTAACTCTTAAGGCATATGTCTTTCCCCCCCAGCTGTTGCGCCGGTATTCAAAATTACGTATGACTGCCACATCACTACTCCTGCTATATTAAAATTTAAAACGAAAACATCTTTTTATTCACTTTTGCTGCTTTTTTTTGTTTTTATTAAGAAAAACTTACATTTTCCTCCTCTTTGCTTCTTCTCTTCCAAATTTTTTCGGGAAAATTGCATAAAAAACCTTTAAGGTGGCACGTACTGACACTTTAAATCTTAAAAGTTTATGACTAACACTTTAAACCTCCAACTTGACATTATTAACAATACAAACCACCAATTTGACATTTTTGTACGCGCCGTCAAAATTTTAAACAGAATAGTTAACGCCGTTAACAGAACAGTAACTCCGTTTCACTTTATTTTTTAAAAAGTTTCTGATTTATTTAATTGGTGACGTGTCATAATCTTTAATTAAAAGAAAAATTAACTATTAACAAGACTCGAACTTGGTACTTCATTATCAACATAACAATGAACTACCACCGAGCTACGAGAACCTTTTGGTTAATTTCCAAACATATAAATATATATTATATAATCCATTTAGATGAATCTGTACCATACTACCGTCATCTCCTTGTTGCAAATCCAGGAAGAACATCTTAAAGCTTTAGGTTCCTCAATTTCATACTTAAAATCAAGCAAAAAAAACTTGCGAAATTTAAAGGATACTTTTCGGAATCTTTATGTGAAATCGATTACAACTAAAATTAGCCCAATTTCAAGGAATAACCAATCAAATTATGAACCCTAAATCACAAAATCGTAATTTACTTCCGAATCGTAATATCAAGCTCCTAAATAAACACCGAATCTGAGTATACAAAACCAGGAAATGCAAATAATTCAACCAACTAGAGATACAAAGGAATTAAAAAACAGGAAGATGAGAAAGATGAGAACGATGCACGAATTGTTGAGTACCTTTACACATACAAGGTGAAATCAATTCATCACCTAACAAATCACTATCGTTCTCAAGACAAATACGACAACAAGGATCTGATGAAGATGAACCACTCTCCAAATCTTCTTCACCATCGGAATTTATCTCCACCACAGACACAGGAGAAACCGAAGAAGAAGATGGTGAATTGCCCAATAAAGGAGCGGAATCACTTAGTTTCTGCAAATATGGTGGTTGTAATTGTACTTCACCACCTTGCGTCATTGCTCAAAACTTCACGAACCCTAAATTTCAGAGAAAACAAAAACAAAGCTTCGTTGAGATTAGAGGAGGAAGGATTTGAATTGAATCAAAGGGTCTCTGAGATTTTGGTTCGGATTGTGAAATTTCGTGCGACGATGTGAAGAGATTAGAGAAAGTGGAGAACCAAAAAGGTCAATGAGAGAGAGAAGGAAGAAGAAGCAAGGACGATGCGAATAAGTAGACGGATTTATCCAAACGTATTAATATATATTTATATGTCTAGCAATTAAATAAAAGGTTGTTACACAATGGTTATTAGTTATTACGTTGTCAGTGAAGTAACGGATTCGAGTCTCTCGTGGAGCGGTTTAGTTTTGTTTTAATTAAAGATTCTGACATTTTTTTAAATAAATCAAAAACTTTTTTAAAAATAAAGTGAAACGGAGTTACTGTTCTGTTAACGGCGTTAACTATTCTGTTTAAAATTTTGACGGCGCGTACAAAAATGTCAAGTTGGTGGTTTGTATTGTTAAAAATGTCAAGTTGGAGGTTTAAAGTGTTAGTCATAAACTATCAAGGTTTAAAGTGTCAGTACGTGCCACCTTGAAGGCTTTTTATGCGATTTTCCCAAATTTTTTCTATCAATCGGATTTTTAGAGTTCAGCTATTGCCTAATCAAAACTTACATTGATATTAATCCACGATTTTAAAGTTTTTTTAATATATATTGTAGAAACCGAAATAAAAAGAAGACAGAGGAGAAAGCTGAGACGGAAGTTTGAGTGTGTCGTCTTCACGAGTCCTCTTCTCATTCCCGAGGCACATGACTCTTTGAATTACCCTTCTTTTAAATTCCTTCTTCCATGTCCTCCTTTTGAGTAATTATAAAAGGACCTCACCTATTGGAAGCCGTTCTAGTTTCATCTTCCAATATGATACCTCTTATAGCTTATACATTAATTAGTTCCCTGTATAAGAGTGAAAAGAAGGTCAAACTTGAAAACATTAGTTAATTTAATATTCCCTCCGTTGCAAAATAATTGTCATTCTAGGTGATTTCACGTGTATTAAGAAAACATATTATAATTTTTATTTTACCCTTAAAAATAAATTTGACTCTTGCTATTTTTCATAAGACTTAAGGTTAAATCTGGTATTTAAAGCCAAAATATGCACTGAAAATGTAAAACGACAACTAATTTGATACAAAAGAAAAATCGTAGAACGACAACTAATATGAAACAGAGGGAGTACAAAACAAATTCTGTAAAACACCATCTATTGAAAGACACATGGAATATAAATTAAGGAAACGAGAATTAACGAAATACTATAAAACAATTATAAAAAACAACAGAGAATCGAGATAATATTTTTTATTTAATTCACAAAATCTTTCGCAATGTTGAAGATGTGTGAGATTTTGAAGTCCATCATATAAATTGCATCGTCATGCGCTCAGCTTCGGGTTTGGCCTGTAAGACGTATCGTCATGGGTTCGGTTTGGCCGAACCCACTTTCATAGTTTTGACAGTCTATCTTTAATTGATTTTGAATGTTGATTTTAGTGTGGTAAATTATGGTCCGAACAGTTAATCTCTAGCTTGGCAGTGCTAGTGATGGTAATGTCGGGGTAAAAGTAGTCGAGATTGAGATAAAAAATTCAAGCGAAATACTATGCGATGTCGCTTGCCGAGCCGCTTCCTTAGATGTGCTCCCAAGCTGCTTCACTTATCATGCTTCATCGAAATGGGGTATCCTAATCGGCGTGCCGATGTGACCGTATTTACTGAGCTAATACGACTGTAGTATCGAGCTGCTCTGCCGGCTCATGTCTCTTAGTGTTCAAGTTTCAGCTCGTCAATATTGTTATCAAATCTCTCTTTATTAGCAAATCATTGGAGAAAGTAGAAATGCTGAGTCTCATTTGGATATTAGAAAGCATGGCTCTCAGAAGTTAGGTGTCTTGTTGGTATTATTAATAGACCACAAGTTTGACCTTCTTTTCACTCTCATACCGGGAATTAATGTCTAGGCTATAAGAGCATGACAATCGGTAACACCCATTTAAGTTTCTCAATTATTAGTTTTTTAAATAATTTATTTGTTTATTTCAGTTTTAACCAATCAAGTTCAACAATTTGTCCTTAAAACAAAAGAACCGAGTCTTTAGAGCATGTACATTGGTGATTTCTTATGAGTATCAATAGGGAAATTTTATTATTAAACATTATTTGGGTCTCTATTAAGCCCATTTCGTATCAGTTAACTGATCTGATATGAACAGTAACTCGGGGGTACGTGTCAACGTATTATTGGGCCTTGTTTTTTTAGGTTTCGGGGTAACAAAAATTTCCTCATTTCGCGATTCGATCTGTCTCCTCCAAAGCGAACGGGAAAAATGGATTAGATGGATGCTTTTGTGGAGTGGAAATTGAGAACACCATTGGAAGCGTGTGATGATTATGGTGGTGATGATGATTCAGAATCGAATTTGAATACCTTGTTGGATTTCAATTTTTCTGTAACTGGATTTAGTTGAAGAAATATAATTATGTGAAGATGAAATTGGGAAGGGTTGATTGAAATAAAGCAACCTTGTTCACACACCAGGTAAACTCTTGTTCCATTTTATAGCATAGTTGATTTTATCTTGTGTGTTCAAGTTGAAGTTTTCGGGCTATTCGATGATTCAAATCCTTATTGCGTAGAGAGTGAATAGCTTTAGATCAATTTAAGACTTTACGATTCAGTTTTTGTTTATTGATCTAATTTACTCTATATGGATTAGAGCAACAAATGAGAAACAACAACAAAAAAAGACACTTGTTTCGCTTCGTTGGCTAGTTTAAGCTCCATAGTTGACAAGTAGTTTGAACAGATGACCAAGAAACATTTGTAGGTTAGTGAATTTGTAGACATTCATTGGTTAGTGAATTTGAACAGATGACCAAGAGACATAGTTCTTCATGAAGATTATGTAGGACCAGAATTTGGCACACTACGTGATTGGAGATGGATCGCGATAAGAAAATCGTTAAGGGAAGAGATCAGATGGATAGAGTGGAGTCGAGATACGAAATCTCTTTCCTTAACTCTAAGAATCTCCCGCAGTGTGACGGGTTTATGAGATTCCGAGTCCCAGGATAAAACCACAGACTAATCGTGTTCGCAAACACTCGAACAACGATTCTTACGAACCGATTACTACGATACTCTCGACGAGAAAAACTTAATGATGAACAGAAAGAGATTATTGATAGATGTTTTGATAGAACGTGAAATTTCTTATAGAGAATTTTTTGTTTCAGAGAGTGAGCTTTTTGTGTGTCAGAACATGAGAGAAAACGAAGAAGATGACTTCGTTTATAAAACTGACGGAGAGGCGGTTTGAAAACCGTAGAGAGGTTATCTCCGGTTTGTTTTCAAACTGTCGTCGGTTTAGCGGTTTCCGGTTTAGCGAAACCGCAGACGAACCGACGCAGCGTTTTGGGTTGAAAACGAGATGGGCTTGCGTTTTGGGCCCAAAAAATGAAAGGCTTTTTTCAGCCCATTTAGATGGTCCAAAAAGATATTTAATTGGGCCGGCAACGGCCCTTTAGTCAAAGCCAAAGCCCAAGCCCAAGCCCAAGCCCAAGCCCACGCCCGAGCCCGGCCCGGCTCGGTTCGGTCGGTCGGTCGCGCGTGTGGGGATTCCCTCCTCTCTTTTACGGTATATAGCCTTTGCTATGTTTTGAACAAAGGTATATGTGTGGCTCCTTATATACCACTTGAAAAGTTCCCAAACTTTAGATGTGGGATTTTTGCATATCACTCACTTAAGCCAAAAGGCTTTTCTCATTCACTTTTCTACCAAAATTAGGTTAGACAAATGCCCAATACAAGGCCCATTTGTTTAAGCAATAAATTGGTTCCAACAATCCCCCACATGAATAGAAATGACTCTATACAAATGAAGACTCGACTTAACTTAACTAGACATGACTGGACTAGACTAGACTTGACTGTACTAGACTAGACTTGACTGGACTAGACTAGACAGACATTCGAGAGTATGCGAAAATGCAACTATATCTGAGAGGTAGCGTTTTCCAGCTTTGAACCAATCATCTTTGATATCTGTCGGGTTTACTTGGCCAGTTGGTGAACATGGTGTCTTGAACCAACCGGATTTTTATGTAAACCTAAACAACAGAAATCGCATAGCGACATTTTCTCGTAGAGCTCAGTTCTCTATTGTGTTCATTTTGGCCTTGAACATGTCCTGGTTATCATGAGTGAACTTGGAGAATATAGCCTGAACTTCATTCCCCTAGAAACGGCCCTATTTCACACTCACTAGGTGATCTGACATTAACTTTGTTCGAAGATGTTTTTCTGTATCATGCCACAAATATCTCAAAGTTAATGAATCATTAAAAGCCACAGCTTAACCTTATTACACACACACGTAACACTGTTCATTATCCTAGGAACTGGGTATAGACATAGTCTTTACAGTGTACTGTTCTGAATCAGTTTGATTTTGTTGTCCCTTTTGAACCTAGATCTTGGGATCTCCAGTCACATAGGTGAGGTATCCATCAAACGTCATCTTAATTTATAGGCTTTAAACCCATTCCTTTTGATAATTTAACAACTTGATCTCGAGGTTAACTTTTGGTGAACGGATCAGCTAAGTTTTCTGCCGATTTGATATAGTCTATCGTGAGTACTCCAGTTGAGATCAGTTGCCGAATGGTTTTGTGTCGCCTTCTGATGTGACGAGATTTACCATTGTATAGGTTATTCAGTGCCCGTGATATCGCTGATTGACTATCACAGTGTACACGTAATGCTGGCACTGGTTTTTCCCACATTGGAATATCTTCCAAGAAGTTGCGAAGCCACTCTGCTTCTTCTCCAGCTTTGTTTAAAGCTATGAACTCAGACTCCATGGTTGATCTAGCCAGTAGAGTTTGTTTGGAAGATTTCCAGGATACGGCTCCACCGCCAAGCGTAAAGATATATCCGCTTGTTGATTTCGAGTTTCTAGAATCCGAAATCCAATTGGCATCACTATAGCCTTCTAGAACCGCTGGTTCTTTACCATAGTGGATACCGTAGTTTTTGGTGTATCGAAGGTAATTCAATACCCTCGTTATAGCCTTCCAATGATTGTGGCCGGGATTACTCGTATAACGACTGAGGACGTTTATAGAGTGTGCTAAATCGGGTCTAGTACAGTTTGTCAAGTACATTAGACTTCCAATTATTCTTGCATACTCCACTTGGGACACTGGTTCACCTGAATTCTTGGTTAGATGAATTTGAGAGTCCATTGGAGTTTTTGCAGTTCCAGTTGAGTAAGTCTTGAACCTTTCTAGAATCTTTTCAGCATAATGATCTTGGGATAATGTAATTCCTTCAGAAGTTCTTATGATTCGTATTCCTAGAATTACCTCTGCCAATCCCATATCTTTCATGTCAAATTTCCCTTTGAGCATGTTTTTTGTTCTATTGATGATATCTTTGTTGCTTCCAACGATAAGCATATCATCTACATATAAGCACAACAAGATATACTCTGTCTGAGTACTCTTGTAATATATGCATTTATCACATTCATTTATGCTGAAGCCATCGGACATCATTACGTTGTCAAACTTTTCATGCCATTGTTTAGGAGCTTGTTTAAGACCATATAGAGATTCCACAAGTCGACACACTTTGTGTTCTTGTCCGGGGATAATGAACCCTTCTGGTTGTTTCTTGTATATTTCTTCTTCTAACTCACCGTTTAGAAAAGCAGTTTTTACATCCATTTGGTGAATTTCAAGATCTCGTAATGCAGCAATTCTTATGATCATTCTGATAGAGGTTATTCTCGTGACCGGAGAATAAGTGTCAAAGAAATCCAAGCCTTCTTTTTGCCTGAATCCTTGCACCACAAGTCTAGCTTTGTACTTGTCTATTCCTCCATCATATTTCAATTTTGTTCGAAAAATCCATCTGTTTCCAAGAGCTTTGCACCCTTGTGGCAGATCAACGATTTCATAAGTATTGTTTTGCATAATGGAATCCATCTCACTATTGACTGCTTCTTTCCAAGAAGGCGCATCTGCAGTGGACATCGCTTCCATATATGTTTTTGGCTCGTTTTCTGCGAGAAACACTACCAAGAATTCGGAGCCAAAATCTTTCTCTTTACGAGCTCTTTTACTGCGTCTAGGTTCTTCTGCTTCTTCAATTTCGTCATTGAGAGCAGTGCCTGAGCTACTTGCTTCGTTTCCAGGGATATCCGCATCACGTTGTTCACGAGTCCGTTTATTACTTTGTCTATCTTTACAGGGAAACACATTTTCAAAGAATGAAGCATTTCGTGACTCCATTATAGTGTTGACCTTGATAGTTGAAATATCAGACTTATGAACAAGAAACCGATAGGCATTACTATTATGCGCGTATCCGATAAAAATGCAATCTACCGTCTTTGGGCCTATGGTAACCTTCTTTGGAAGTGGTACTGCTACTTTTGCCAAGCACCCCCACACTTTCAGGTATTTGTATGAAGGTACATTACCTTTCCAAAGTTCAAATGGAGTTTTCCCGGTTACTTTATGAGGTATTTTGTTGAGGATATAATTTGTGGTAAGCAAAGCTTCCCCCCACATGTTCTGGGCTAACCCAGATTCCTGCAACATTGCATTCATCATTTCTTTAAGAGTTCGGTTTTTTCGTTCCGCAACTCCATTAGATTCCGGTGAATAAGGAGCAGTTGTCTGGTGAATAATTCCGTGTTCTCGACAAAATGAATTGAACGGTTCACCATATTCTCCTCCTCTATCACTGCGGATCATCTTTATTGTTTTTCCAAGTTGATTTTCGACTTCCAACTTGTATTCTTTGAATTTCTCCAAAGCCTCATCTTTACTATGTAACAGATAGACGTAGCAGAATCTTGTACAATCATCAATGAAAGTTACAAAATATTTCTTTCCGCCTCTAGATTGAAGAAATTTTAAATCGCACAAGTCTGTGTGATTTAATCCGAGAGGTTCAGTTGTTCTTTCAACGCTTGGTGATGGAGTTTTAGTGAGTTTCGCTTGAACACAAATTTCACATTTATCTTTGCTTATTTTCTGTTTTGGAATCAGGTTCATGTTCATTAATCTACTCATAGATTTAAAGTTAACATGTCCTAAACGTTCGTGCCATAAATTAAAAGACTCCGCAACATAAGCAACATGATTAGCATTAAACTTGTTCTTCGAGGTGGAAGCCTCGGTTACAATACTGACACCAACGTCAGCAGAACGAATAACATTTTCAACAGACATTTTGAATAACCCATCACAAACAAATCCCTTACCCAGAAACATTCCATTCCTGGACAGCACAAGCTTATCAGCATCCAGCTTGACAGTGAATCTGTGCTTGCTCAGGAGAGATCCCGAAATCAGATTCTTACGCATGTCCGGCACGTCGACCACGTTGGTCAAGCTCAGCTCACGTTCCGAGGTAAGTTTCAGAACAACCTTTCCATATCCAGCGATCTTCGACGTAGCAGAATTACCCATGCAGAGCTTCTCATTCCCTTTGTTCTTCTTGTAGGTGGAGAACATTTCCCTATCCATGCAAATGTGTTTGGTTGCACCGGTGTCAAACCACCAAGTCTTTGGGTGGCTTTCAGCAACGTTTGCCTCAGTGACCACTGCACACATGTCAGCATCAGTGATGGTGGAAGTGAGATTAGCTTCAAACTTAGCATTGTTTTGGTCCGCCCTCTTACTGCGACACTCAGAGGCCTTGTGTCCCACCTTGTGACAGTAGTTACAGGTTCCAGAAAACCTCGGCTTTGAAGGTTCACCACCAGCCTTCTTCTTGAACTTTTGAGTGTTCTGAGGACCAACCTTACCCTTGCCTTTTTCTGGGTTCCCTTTGTTCTGCCACTTTCCTTTCTTAGCAGTCTGGTGCTCAGCCAAATTCGCATTGTTCTCACGATTCTGAGCACTTGCAGCTTCGAGGTTCATGCGGTTTGTGGATTCAATCCGTAGTCGCATGATCAGGTTCTCCATGCTCATCCACTTCCTCTTCAACTTGAGGTAGTTTTTGAAATCTGTGAATCCTGGCGGAAGCTTCTCGATCATACAAGCAACCTGATAGGTTTCACACAGCCTCATGCCCTCGGCATGAATCTCATGGAGAAGGTTATGCACCTCGTCAACTTGTTCCATCAGGGGACGAGAATCCACCATCTTGTAGTTCTCGAATTTTGCCACAGCATTCTTCTGAGATCCAGCATCTTCAGAACGGTACTTCTTATCCAGAGAGTCCCACAATTCCTTAGACGTCGCAGCGTTACTGAAGACGTTGAACAGCTGGTCAACCAAACGACTCTGGATGTAACCCTTACATAGAAAGTCACCGTGTCTCCACGCATCAACACTTGCGAGTGCATGGAAATCAGTATTGTCCGCTGGGAGTGTAGGACAGTCCTCACGGATGTACTTTTCCAGATTGAGCGTGGTCAGATAGAAGTGCATCTTCTTTTGCCACATTTTGAAGGATCTGCCATCAAACTTATCAGGAAGCAATCCAACAGAGGTTGCAGATGGCATCTGCACTGGTGGAAACTGAGCAGTGGTCACAGTTTCAGACTGTGTGGCAACCGGAATTGCAACCGTAACAGGCGGTTGATTCCCAAACTGCACTTGAGCAGTAGGCGTCTCAGAAGATTCAACCCCGAGGGTTACGTTAGCCGCAGCATCAACGTTGACATTGGTGTTTTCGTTTTCGGTTTCCATTTCTGAAAAAACCAAAAAGATAGAGAAAACAAAAATTTGTTAAACGATTTAGTGTATGAACACAAATAAATCAGAAAGCTTTCGATAATAATTAGAATCGCAATTCAAAAACTATTATCGAAAAACAGAGATGTTAACCGTTCGCAAACGATAAACGATTCTTTCCCGACAGAAACCAATCAGCGAAAACGTTTTAACACGATCGCGATACAAGGTTTCTGTTAAAAACGTTTCTATTATCGCAATCCAATCCGTGAGGATTGTCTTAGAGTGAAGAATGTAGGACCAGAATTTGGCACACTACGTGATTGGAGATGGATCGCGATAAGAAAATCGTTAAGGGAAGAGATCAGATGGATAGAGTGGAGTCGAGATACGAAATCTCTTTCCTTAACTCTAAGAATCTCCCGCAGTGTGACGGGTTTATGAGATTCCGAGTCCCAGGATAAAACCACAGACTAATCGTGTTCGCAAACACTCGAACAACGATTCTTACGAACCGATTACTACGATACTCTCGACGAGAAAAACTTAATGATGAACAGAAAGAGATTGTTGATAGATGTTTTGATAGAACGTGAAATTTCTGATAGAGAATTTTTTGTTTCAGAGAGTGAGTTTTTTGTGTGTCAGAACATGAGAGAAAACGAAAAAGATGACTTCGTTTATAAAACTGACGGAAAGGCGGTTTGAAAATCGTAGAGAGGAGTTCTGTTGCCCGAGCCCGGCCCAGCCCGGTTCGGTTCGGTCGGTCGGTCGCGTGTGTGGGGATTCCCTCCTCTCTTTTACGGTATATAGCCTTTGCTATGTTTTGAACAAAGATATATGTGTGGCTCCTTATATACCACTTGAAAAGTTCCCAAACTTTAGATGTGGGATTTTTGCATATCACTCACTTAAGCCAAAAGGCTTTTCTCATTCACTTTTCTACCGAAATTGGGTTAGACAAATGCCCAATACAAGGCCCATTTGTTTAAGCAATAAATTGGTTCCAACAGATTATACTCTCCTTTGACTCCTAGAATAGCAGTATTAGTCATTCTTTAATCACTATATGTGCCATTCTTCATCTTTGAACAAACCACCTGCAAACTTCTTCTAGTAAATCACCTAACAAGCTGTTTTTCACGTTCTTAGCATTAACTTCAACGTTACTAAGCTTCTTCTTTTCATCATCATATATCAGCTCTGCACACATACCATATCAGTTCTGCACGCATACATGGAGGTGCTCAAGGCAAAGCGAGATGATGTGCAAGGACCTGTTAACAGAGAAGAGTTTACAAAGCATCGTCAAAGGCTTGCTCAAGTCGAGGTATGGCTTAAGAATGTCCTTGCTGTAGAGAATCAATTCATTGATCTGGTTAGCACTTGTAGCGTTGAGCTTCAAAGGTTATGTTTTTGTGGATTAAGTAACCATTTCTCATATCTCATCTTATCAATAAATATAAGCTCTTCACCAAAAAACACAATCATCAAAGAGTTTCTTGATTCAGTTTCAATGGCGATCCACAAGCTTTCACTTCTTCTCCTTCTCTCAATCGTTCTCTTCTTCAATCGCCCTGTCCTGAGCGATACTGGTAACTTCCTCTCTCTCTCTCTCTGTTCCAAGATTTTCTTGTTATAGTAAATTCCTCTTCTTGAGTTCCGCTCACTATGAATCCTCTAGTTCTTGGGAGATTTGCAATGTTTTGGTTATACTCTTTAGATCTTTGTCTTCAAAATTAGGGGTGGGCAAATTACCAGTAACCGAATTACCGAACCGAACCCGACTCAAATTACCCGATCCGAACCCGACCCGAATTTATAAAATACCCGATCGGGTTCTATGTTTCTAAACCCGAAAACCCGAATCCGAACCCGGACCGAACCGATAACCGAACGGGTATCCGAACTAACACAAATATAAATTAAACCAAAGATAATTGGATGTAAAGTTAGATATGTTCATGTATTTTAGATAATTTCTATAACTTTTGGTTCATTTGAATAATATGGATTATATTCGGATAAAAATAACTAAATTATCAACACTATTTGAATTTTTAAAATTTTGTTTTTGATATTTTCTCGGGTATTTTTGGATAATTCATGTAAAAACTAATAAAACCGAATTTCTTTTTCGATATCTATGTTCATTTGAATTTTTGTTTTGAAGTTTTTGATCAATTTGAGTTCTGTTCAAATTCATATTTGAAGTATATTTTTAAATAGATTGCACATCGGATATAACCGAACCCGAAGTCATTTTATCCGAACCCGACCCGAATTTATAAAATACCCGATAGGGTACTAAACCCCATTACCGAAGTACCCGAAAAACCGAAATACCCGACCCGAACCCGATCGGATATCCGAATGCCCAGCCCTATTCAAAATCTATTAGGAGATGTTTACTTTATAGCTCTTCATTAGATCTCGATCTTGAAAAAGGTTTAAACTTATTATAAACTTAAGCTTTTGTTAAACCTAATAATTTTTTTGAAATTCAAAGAAACAAGAGTATTTACTACTAAAGAAAGTTCTTGTAATTACATAGAGATTTTGAACTTATATAAACTTGTGTTTTCTGATATTTGCATATGAAGAAGCTCTTCTACTACATCTCCAAATACAAACCATGATGATCAAAATGATCATGATGATGGCTTCATGTCAAGTATGGTTGTTCATGTAACTGAGGTTGAAGAGATGCCTATTGAACCCACAATTATTTTTTTTAAACATTTATTATTTTAATTAATTCTAATGAACTTATTGAGAATTACCAATAAACACTAAAAAGTAGAAATATCAAATTAAGTCTCAATTAATACATTTAACATTAAATTGAGGCTAATGATTCCCTTAAAAGATCACAATTGCATGCTCTTAGGAAGAAGTTTTGATTTTTCTCTCTCCTCTAATGTTAAACATTTATTATTAATTTATAAAAGACACCCTCAACAAACTTACCCATAATTATGCTCTAAGAGGTATCATATTGGAAGATGAAACTAGAACGGCTTCCAATAGGTGAGGTCCTTTTATAATTACTCAAAAGGTCACTAAAGAGTAAAGACTATCTATCGCAATCCGGTTCTGCAAAAAGTTTTCCGCGGTGGCTCAAAGATATCGTTAACATTGAGAAAGCATGGGCCTCTCTTATATGTTATATCTTCTCTTTCTAGACTTATTTTTCTGAAAATATAGCTTTTTTTTTTGGATACTTACTAAAATGACCCAACATTTCAAGTCAAATGCAAAAGTAACCCATACTTTCTCTCTCCCCAAATTTCTACAAAACAATCCAAAACATTCACATTATTTACGAAAATGCCATTAAATTTTGACTTTTTTTAAAAATAAAATAAAATCAGATATTTTTTGCCTTTCAAAACATACCAAAGATTTTAAGTTATTTACGAAAATGCCATCGTCTTCAATTTTTCAAACCTCCATGAACATCCAAAATCAAGCTCAAAATGCTTTGAGATCTCATTTTTGTTTGATAAATGATTCATTCTTGAGCTTATAATTTCTTCCTCTTTCAATTCTTCTCCAATTTCATCCAAAAAACAATCTAAATGAGGTTTTTCAAAATTATTTTTTTCATAATCTCTTGAATTTCAATGGTTTTTGGTTAAAAACGTTTGGGCTTCTTTACTAACGGTGAGATTACAAGTTTTGGATGCTTGAAAGAGCTTAAACCGTGATCTACGACAGAAACGAAGCTAAAACTTTGATTTCCGATCTGGTTCGCGAGAGTAGACTGATATTGAAGTCTACCAGTCAACGGAGGTTAGATTTGCAATTGACCCGATTTAAAATTATTCAGCGTAGACTTCTTCTGAAGTCTACTTGTTTCCTTTGATAACAAAAAAATATGCGTAGACTTTATATGAAGTCTACGTGAAAATAGGTTAGTTTTGAAATTGACCAAAAGTTTGACTTTGTAAACCAGATTTCGAGTTCAAACTTCAAAAAAGTTGAGGTCATTTTTTGGAATTGACTCATTGTTGACTTTTCTAGTAGACGATATCTTAAGTCTACCAAATACAGACAGGTTAGTTTTGCGTTTGACTAAAAGTTTGAACATTGACCAAAATATACAATTTCTGGTAGACTTCTCGAGAAGTCTACGTCGTTCATAGACTTCACGAAGAAGTCTACTATCTAATTAATTCAAATTTTGGTCAACTACAAAAAGTAACCTCTTTTAAGAGTAGACTTAACCAGAAGTCTACTCTCGAGTAGACCTCTGCTAAGGTCTACTATAAATAGTCAACAATCCAGTCAATTGCAAAACTAACCTACTCAAATACGCAGAAAACCGTCAAAAATAGAGTATACGCTATCTTACGTCTACTGCCGAGTAGACTTAAGATAGCGTCTACTCTATTTTTTACAGTTTTTCGCGTATTTGAGTAGACTTCAAGGCAAGTCTACTAAAAAAGTCAACTTTTGGTCAATTGCAAAAAAATAACCCCTTTTGTAGTAGACAACATGATAAGTCTACAAAAAATGTCAAAATTTTGGTCAATTGCAAAAAGTAACCCGTTTTGTAGACTTCATCATTAGTCTACTAGTAGACCTCTGGTGAAGTTTACTAGTAGACTGCTGGTGAAGTCTATGTTTTAAAGTTTTTAAAAAATGCATTTATATCTTATTTATAAAGAATTTTTTAGTTTTTCTTGCTCCCACATATGTGTTATCTAATGTGTTTTCTTCTGTATAAATTTGAAATATTTAGGTGTAATATTTATGGTATAAATCAATTTTCTTGTTTTAGTAGTACTAAGCTTTTTTTGGTATACTTCTGGATGCAATCTACTAATAAACGGCACATCTAGTCTGTATTTTAGTTTTTAATATAAATTCATTTTAAAATTATGTATAATGATTTTTTGAGATTTTCTTGATCTCACATGTGTGTTAATTAATTGTACTGCTTATGTCTGATTTTGACATCTTCAGTTCTAATAAACTAATTTTCCTTGATTAATTAGTCTTTCCCACATTTTAGTAGACGGCTTATGAAGTCTACTGGATTGATCGCTAATGTGTTTTTTTATTTTTTACAAAGATTGATTCAATTAGTTGTGTTGTCTATGGAGAATGGATGATTCTAACAAGTTAAGTTTGTTTGGTTTCTATGCGTTTTAGAAACAAGTTAGATTTTGGTTTATCTATAGTTATGGTGATTTCTTCTTATTTTTGTTATATAACTAGAAGCCATATTTACTGTGAATTGGTTCATAGTAATCTCTTCTTCTTTTTTGACATGTATCTTACTATGTAAATTTAACAAACACCTGCGTTACGTCTCACTTATACAGAGGGTACATTCACACATTTCGACCAAAAAAAGGGTTCATTCGCACACCAATCAAATTTATTAATAAACAGAAAAGATTACAGCTATGGTACATACTAATCGAAACGAGGAACAACAAATAACCAATGTAATGAAGATTTTAACTATAATAATGATTCACAGAAATTGACCGTAGGAGAGATCTTGTTGCCTTTAAACACAAACACTAATCCAGAATTATACTTTGAAGTCAATAATACTTTGAATCCCATATTCACTTTGTGCTTCACATTACACAGCCACAACTTCTAGCTCCTTACCGTTCTAGCTTCTGCGAATTTATCCAAACAAAAGAAGAGAACAAGTGTTAGAATTTTGTCTCTTTGGCTAAACACACAGAAAATGATGCGTCTTCGATAACAAATTCAAAATGCTTGTTCCAGATGGGATTCAGATCATTGTTCTGATGGGAATAAACATAAATCAGATCAAGGTTTTATATGTTAATAAAAACTTAAGTAGTTATCTTTATCAAGACCACATCTACATAGTTAAATAAAGAATTTGAACTAACTTGATAGTTACTTTATCCTAAATTCCACAATGACATAAAGATTTGGCATCAAGAAAAGAAATTTAGCAGTGACAACAAAGAAAGTAGAAGAATAGTTGGATACTGAAACACATATTAGTTCCAGATATATTGCGCAAGAAATTTTCAGCACATTAATTAACTAAAAGAAAACGACCGTCCTGACACTACTTGAAAATGTGTTCATTTAGTAACACAAATGCTATTATGATAAAAGTGAGCACCAGGGAAAAAAACAGTAGGTCACACCTCAATAGCTTCAGAAAGTCCAGGAATTGTTGAAATGTCACCTCCAACAACCTTCAGGGTGAAGTCCAATTTTTTCTGCATCACAGAATTGGATGTATTTAGTTAAAGAACAAACAAAACTGACTCTTGCCACTCAAAGATTTTGTGTTACCACAGCTTTCTTCAACCAAACCAATCAAGCACACACACGTGCATGCTCAAGTATGCCAGCATAAGGATGCAACAAGATTACGCAAGGTGCAAAAATTTATGAACTCTCTTAGTCAATTATAGCTACAGCTTCAAAAGCTTCAGAGGGAACCAACCTTTTCTCTAAGAGAAACACAGACAGCTCCAAAGCAAGGAAACTCATCAACCAGTGCCTAAAAATCAGCCTGAAAACACCAGTGAATCCAATATTTTTCACCTAGAAAACAGAGAATAAGAAATTAGTTGTTGACGGCTTATCATTGATCAAACTAGAAAGGGTACACATATGAAATATCAGTATTCCATCACAAGTTCTGCAAACCGGAAAAACTAATGAATAATATTAAGTCTATTTACTTTCACAAATTATTAAAATAAGCAATTGAAGGCAGGCATGAGGCACATATCATGTACCTGAACTGGAAGCAATACACCAACTAAGGTTTTGATGCCAATACTTCACTCTCTCAACTAAAGAACAATCACAATCAAATCAATACTTTCACAATCAGCTAAGAACATTAAACCGATCAAATAAAATAAAATTAAGTACCAGTAGAGTCGATTCCTCCTCCTTTCCAAGCATCTCCACTCATATAAAACCAATGACTACATACAAAAATCACAACTTTACTCAAAATCACATACATGGTCAAGCTAAAGGAACAAGATTTGGAGAATATAAAGTAAAGTTTGAATTTTTAACTTTACCGGCCAATGAGATAAGCAAAACCGAGGAAGAAAGTGATGAAACCAGACAAGGGTCGATAAATCGCCATTGAAGCGTAACCAATCGTCATAGGGACAAGGAAGTGAAGATTCGAGGAGAAACCAAAAGAGAGGTAAGAAAGTAAAGCTCCAGAAGCAGCTGAGTACATGTGTTTACCGGGTCGACTTGGTACAAATCTCCAAGCGAAAGAGATTGGATTCGTTGCGACGAAGCAGAGGAGGAAACGAAGAACAGCGACGGAGACACCGATCGAAGCAGCCATGGAACTCAAGTCGAGAGATTCCATGGTTTTGTTGGAAGTGATTCACAAATTCGTTACTGAGTTATGACGAGTTGTAACGAGTTGGCTCAGTGGTGATTTCGACGAGGTTGTTTATGTATCCACCTGAAAACACACACAAGCTCGTCGAATCAGCTGATATGTTCCCTAAAAGATATTCAATTCGGAAGAAGGAAAACCTTAGAATAAGAGCTAGATCTTGTCCAGCTTGAAATCATGGATGCGGAAAATCTCTTCAAGATAAGAATTGAGAATAGATGAAGATCAAAAGACATAGAGTCGCCGTTGTAGAGAGGCAGAGAGATTCCTCATTTTTCTAACAAAATTAGGGTTAGCATATAAATTTTCTTTATATATGCAGGGTACATTGGTTAGGTTAAAATTTCGGTTTAGCAGACTTATTCGGTTATGTTAACATTTCCGGTTTAGGAGACTTGGTTTGCAGTCTACTATATACCCTAAACTCTCAATGAAACCCTAAACTCTCGACGAAACCCTAAACTCTAAGTAGACTGCTTATAAAGTCTACGAATTGGAGTAGACTTCACCAGAAGTCTATTATCCGAAAACCTAAATCGATTTTCTTCGAAGATTATTCAAAATCCTAAATAAAAACTTCTACAAAACATTCTAAACGCTTAATATATTCACAAGTTCACATTATTACGCAAATATGACATTTTAAAAATAAAATCAAAACCCTAAATGTAACCCTAAGTGTAAAAACATGTTTGCAACGTATAAATTTCAAACTATTACCCATATTTCTGACTCATACCTTGGATACATACGCAAAATTATGTACATAACTCAAAATTTAACATCTCCTTAGAGTTCATTCAATTTGAAAACTCAAACCCTACACTACAATTACATAAATCAACCAAGCCCTAAACACTTAACCATAATAACAATCCAATTCCTAAAATGAAACCATTATAACCATATATAAACTCATGAAACTTACAAATACGAAACCATAATAACTATCAACATGTGATCACATCTCTAAGGAAATGGTTATGAAGTACCTTATTTGGTAACTCTTTGTTTAGTAAAGTTATGTATTTCATTCGTAACCTAATTTGTGATTGTTAGTTTAATTTGTGAAATTTTGTGCAATTTTATTTTTCATATATCACAAATGTTTATAGTTGGTCATCAACATAAACTTTTAATTAAACTATTTTTTGATAATTTATAAATTTAAATTTTATATTTAATTATAGAGAAGATTCCCACAAAGGTTTACTGCACCAAATAGTAGACTGCATATGCAGTTTACGAGTTCGAGGGCTAGAACCGTCATTTGCGTCTCTGTTTTTTTGTTTGTTCATAAAGGATGGAACTGTAATTTCACTACCTTTTTAGGTTAGTTTTGTCAAACATGAACTCTTAAGTTAGTTTTGAAAACAAAATGAACTTTTAGGTCATTACTAGCAAATTCCCTTTTTTTTTGGTCTAAATGTTAAAATGAAAAAAAATATAGCTTTTGCATCTTCATCTTGTTGATTGCAAAATAATTTGATACATTGGTTTGATTTTAGGGCTTATTAATATCTGTCAGATGACACAAATATATAGTGAACGTCCGCCATTATTAAAAGTGTGAGAAAAAGTAAGCACTTTCTTCATCCTCGAAATTTGTAAAAACTCACCAAGAAACAGCGTAAAATACCACCCCAAACACACACAAAAACAGTGTACCAAGACGTAGATACGTCTACATGATTCTCAATGTCAAAATATGCTTTTACAAATTTAGAATAACCAATCAAAATACAGATCCAACTCTTTTACGACTATTAAAAAAATGAGAGACTTACTAGAACAACCTTCTTAGATTTTGACCTTACTCAAACAACCTTCTTAGATTTTAATTACTGGGACTATTTTTGAGTCCGTTTTACCCTTTTTGCTTTGATAACAAAAAACGTATTTACGAAAATGCCATTAATGAAACGCGCCGCGTAAGCGCGAAAATTTCCCGCCTAAAAGAATAAGTCTACCGCTATGTGATGGTAGACTTATTTGAATTCTGGTAGACTTATTTTTTTGTCCGTAGACTTATTTGAGGAGCGGTAGACTTATTTTTGAGCGGTAGACTTATTTTGTCTCCTTTGGTGGTAGACTTATTTACGAACGGCAGACTTATTTTCTCTGCGGTAGACTTATTATCCCGTAGCGGTAGACTTATTTTTTGCGGTAGACTTATTCTTCGAGTGGTAGATTTATTTCCGTAGACTTATTTTCAGCGGTAGATTTATTTTTGTTCGATGGTAGATTTATTTTGCCTAGTAGATTTGTTTCCTTTGGTGGTAGATTTTTAGTCATAGTAGCGGTAGATTTATAGTGACGGTAGACTTATTTTAGTAGCGGTAGACTTATAATTTGCGGTAGACTTTTTTATCGTGGTGGTAGATTTCTTTTGTGTTTAGTAGTGGTAGACTTATTGTAGTAGTGGTAGACTTATAGTTAGCGGTAGACTTATTTCGTATTTTCGGTCAACGAAACCAACCGTTGACTGGTAGACTTATTTTTTTTAGGATCAATGGTGGTAGACTTATGCGTTTTTAGCGATAGAAGTGGTAGATTTGTTTTTACCCAGGTTTAGTGATGGTAGACTTATTTTCAAACTTAGTCACGGTAGACTTTTTTTCACATTAGACATTTGGTAGACTTATTTGTGATAGCGGTAGACTTATTGTACTTGGTGGTAGACTTATTTCCTGTTTAGGAATTTATAGTGGTGGTAGACTTATTTTCGAACTTAGTGACGGTAGACCTATTTGTGATAGCGGTAGACTTATTGTACTTGGTGGTAGACTTGTTTTCTGTTTAAGAAACTTTAGTGGTGGTAGAATTTTTATCGAACTTAGTGACGGTAGACCTATTTGTGATAGCGGTAGACTTATTGTACTTGGTGGTAGACTTGTTTTATGTTTAAGAAACTTTAGTGGTGGTAGACCTTTAGTTCGCAAATTAAACCAAAAGTAATCAAACAGATAATAAGTCTACCGTCAAACAAAAATAAGTCTACCACCAAATGAAAATAAGTCTACCATCAAACAAAAATAAGTCACGTTTTGGTCCAAATCTGAATTTTTTCCAGATCTGGATTTTTTCCCGATCTGAATTTTTTCCCGATCTGGATTTTTTCCAGATCTGGATTTTTGTTTGATGGTAGACTTATTTTTTGTTTGATGGTAGACTTATTTTTTGTTTGATGGTAGATTTATTTTCTGTTTGATGGTAGACTTATTTTTGTTTGATGGTAGACTTATTTTCTGTTTGATGGTAGACTTATTTTTGTTTGATGGTAGACTTATTTTCTGTTTGACGGTAGACTTATTTTCTGTTTGATGATAGACTTATTTTTGTTTGATGGTAGACTTATTTTCTGTTTGATGGTAGACTTATTTTTTGTTTGATGGTAAACTTATTTTCTGTTTGATGGTAGACTTATTTTTGTTTGATGGTAGACTTGTTTTCTGTTTGATGGTAGACTTATTTTTTGTTTGATGGTAGACTTATTTTCTGTTCGATGGTAGACTTATTTTTGTTCGATGGTAGACTTATTTTCTGTTTGATGGTAGACTTATTTTTTGTTTGATGGTAGACTTATTTTCTGTTTGATGGTAGACTTATTTTTGTTCGATGGTAGACTTATTTTCTGTTTGATGGTAGACTTATTTTCAACTCGATGATAGACTTATTTTCTGTTTGATGGTAGACTTATTTTATGTTTGATGGTAGATTTATTTTTTGTTTGATGGTAGACTTATTTTTGTTTGACGGTAGACTTATTTTCTGTTTGATGGTAGACTTATTTTATATTTGATGGTAGACTTATTTTTTATTTGATGGTAGACTTATTTTTGTTTGACGGTAGACTTATTTTCTGTTTGATGGTAGACTTATTTTGGTTTGACGGTAGACTTATTTTCTGTTTGATGGTAGACTTATTTTCCGTTTGATGGTAGACTTATTTTCTGTTTGATGGTAGACTTATTGTTGTTTGACGGTAGACTTATTTTCTGTTTGATGGGAAACTTATTTTCTGTTTGATGGTAGACTTATTTTTGTTCGATGGTAGACTTATTTTCTGTTTGATGGTAGACTTATTTTCTACTCAATGATAGACTTATAATTATACAAAAACTACATATATTATTATTTTTAAAAACACTATTAAACCCGGTTCGACCTATATCATGCAAGTGATGATAGATTTATATACAAGTGGTGGTAGATTTAGTATGTACTATATATTTTCATATATTTTTTTCTATCTTTCGTATGAACTCGTACTCGTGTTTGAACTCGTACTCGTGTTTTAAGGATTTTGTAATCATTACAGAGACATTTCAGACTTTATGTTTTAACCATACATAAATAAATGTTGTCAATTCATTCATTACACTACAAAAAAATGTTCATAAATGTCTACCATAATGTTTGAATCTCTTTGCAAAAAGTCTACCATAACAATTGTATCTTATATTACAAATCAGAACGTGTGTGTCTCATAAAAATCTACCATCTTCATGATCTTTTGGATGTTCTTTACAATCTTCATGCGGTTACGCATTGCACGTATAAAGAATACCTGTAAAGAAATTCATGGAAATTAGAACATTTTGGAAAATAAGTCTATCATCGAGTAGAAAATAAGTCTACCATCAAACAGAAAATAAGTCTACCATTGAAACAAAAATAAGTCTACCATCAAACAGAAAATAAGTCTACCATCAAACAAAAAATAAGTCTACCATCAAACAGAAAATAAGTCTACCATCAAACAGAAAATAATTCTACCATCAAACAGAAAATAAGTCTACCATCAAAACAGAAAATAAGTCTACCATCAAACAAAAAGCAGTCTATCATCGAGTAGAAAATAAGTCTACCATCAAACAGAAAATAAGTCTACCATCGAACAAAATAAGTCTACCATCGAACAGAAAATAAGTCTACCATCAAACAAAAAATAAGTCTACCATCAAACAGAAAATCACCACAAGAAAATGGTTCATTGATAGCACATGAAGATAGCTGGGTTTTCGTAACTGCTATGAAAGATGTATGGGTGAACTAAGTTTACATATAATAGCATTTTTAAAACATTATGCCATAAAATGAATAAGTGGGAATATAGGATTTTAGAGCCTAAAATTTAACAAAATATTTTATATAGCGGCAACACTTAGCCAAAATATTTCATTTTGCGCCTAAACTTTAGATCTAAAAATAAAACATGTCATTTTTCCCTTCTTTCTATTTCACAAAAATTAGAAAAATGTTGTGAGAAGAGAAGAGAATAGGAATTGGTTGTGTTATGTATTATTCCATGAGAAGTATAGAGTATATATAGGGATACAATACTTGGAGAGGAATTAGGGTTTAGGGATATTCTAGAACATGGGCCTCTAATGGACATCCACTAAATGGGTTTATAACACTCCCCCTTGGATGCCATTAGAGTAAAAATAATCCTAATACGCATAAGATGTTGCCTCATTAAAACCTTACCAGGAAAACCCAGTTGGGACAAAACCATGGTTAAGGAAAAAGAGTGCAACGCGCTTTTACTCCCCCTGATGAGTGCATAACTTGAGATCTTCTTGATGCTGCAAACTTGTTTCTTGAAAGTAGTAGTTGGAAGTGTCGTGAAAATAAATCTGACCTTTAGAACATGTACACCGCCATTCTTCTGCAACTCATCGGTCTTCTAGATGATTCATCTAGATCATTCTCTTTGTTTCTCTAGATATCATTCATGGATGACATGCTTATGGGAGATTGATAGACTTTCATATATCATTATAATGATAACATTCCTCTATAAGTGTCTATCATTTGCGTGTTCTTTGATGTCTCGTTAAAAACCTTTCATAGAAAAACCCTATGGGATAAAAACTATGATAAGGGAAAAAGAGTACATCCACGCACATCATTATATTTCTCTCCCTCGGAAACATCTTCTTCAAGAGATGAATTCCGATCATATATGCTATCCTTTTCGAATTATTATAAGAATAACCCTAATGAACAAACTCATATGATATCTCATATCATTGGACTTCTGGTCCATAACATCTTTTCTTTATAGAAGACATATTTTGGTATATTTGGACTTTAAGCCAAAATATCATATATGTACAAGTCTCTAAACATTTCTCTTGTACATAATATTCATGCTCTTCTAAAAGCTATGATATATGACTTTCCCTTTTGTCAAACACATATTTCAATCATGAAATAAATCACAGAATTGCTCTAATCTCATTTTATGTATGGTACTTCAAGACCAAATATATATGAGCATTTTTCTGTGATATCCTTCAAGGAACTTTGAACATAACATCTTTTTGCTAAATTAATTTGGGATAACTCTGCCGGAGTTTCGATGATTTTCAATTAAGATTATCACTTTATCAAAAACTTTTGATAAGTCTACATGGGTAAACATGTACATGATTATACCCCATGTTACATCTTTCATTCGATCGACTAAAATTTCCCAGGAACATACTTAATCCTACAGGGATATATCCTTCATGGATTTTCATATAAATTTCATTATCCAATGGGTTGTATAAATAAGATATGGACTATATCCTTTAAACATAAATCAAGTCATTCTTTTTCTTGCCATATTGATAAAGAACTTGAAACTAGTTGCATCCACCACAAGAGAGTAAATCTCTTCATAATAAGTTCAAGATCTTGTGAAATTTTCACTATTTTTTCACATCAAGACTTGTTTATCTTCCACTGGTTTTACACTTCAGGTGTATGGACTACTGGTCCAAAATTCTCTACAAGAGATTATAATTATAAGTCTATTTCTTCCTTTCCATCTTGGCCAATCATTACTTTGTGTACACTTTTAAATAGACTTTCTTTCATGATCCTCTCTTTTTATCAATAATATCAACTGCTCATTGCATGCAAAAATATTACGACGTCGATTTGCTTTATGATTCCAAGTTATTCCATACATGACATAGCTAGCTATAACTCTTCATTTTCAAGTACTTGAATTTTTTCATTTGTCATGTTTATGTCTCTTCTAGAGATCATCCAATCTCTTCTGGAGATTATCTTTCTTTCCTCGATTTGGTCATCTCTTGCTCCTTTTCTTTTTCGAGGATAATTAGATTTGGAACCAAATAGGTCTATCACGCTTCAGGCGATCGTTAGACTCTCTAGCAGTTTAATATCGCCCTTCTGGGATATCATTTATAATTTGGAGCATATACAACTGGTATAGGTGACTTTATCACTCTATTTGGGTTAGTAAATGCGTAGGGAAATTAATACGCTAAGTTCTTCTTATGAATTATCTTTTTGGACTTCTCATATAAATTCTTTAGTCCGAGGATCAATGATAATTCATAGATACTTATATCTTTCTCCAGCTGTTTAATTTGTCCCCCTTCATGTTGGAAAAACTGACTCATTAAAATGAGAGTCTACAAATTGAGTCTTATATAAATCCTTCAAGGATGACTCTGTATCTTTCATATCCAACATATATTCTTATCCTCTTTTGAGGTTCCATCATAGAGCGCTGTGGTGGTTCCATCATAGAGCGTTGTGGTGGAACACTTTTCACATTCATAGATCTTTTTGAATGAAAGATCGTTCAGATGGAAACTATTTGGTTTCTAACCCTAAACCAATAATGATGGGGAGAACAATAACTTATTCATTGGCTTGATGCGAATCAATGCTACTAAAATTTTGTATATGAACATGAGCTTCAGGATGTTCAACACTTATCCTAATGGACATATATAATTAGGCTTCAAACATAAATTCTGAAACTTGTAAGAAAGTAACCTCGCAAACTCCAAGTTGCTGGTTTATCACAAGGAAAAATGTGACCTTCTAGGATGCAACAATCGAGTCAATGCGTCCATTGAATCGATGCATCTAAATGTCACGAAGTGGGTGATCAGCCCATAATCATCTCCTTGTATATATTTCAGAAAATTGATAGAGTCCAAATCATCTTTGACTGGTGAAAGCCATATTATCATATTGCTTTCTGAGCAAACAACCTATGATAAATCATTAGGAAGAATTTTCTGGTTCTTCACTTAATGTCCACATAATTCTCAATTATGTTTTCGCATCATTATCAAACCAGGATGACCAATCCGGTTAAGCCAATCATATAAATTTTTTTGGTAAACTTTTGGTTTACTTTCATTCTTAGTAAACTTCTGGTTTACTTTTTTATTGCTAATCACTTTCTCCCTCGAGGGGATATCATAATCAAATGAACTTCTCTAGTCCATGATAACCAAGCATGGATTTGGACCATGAAGCATGTAGCAATAAACGAGATATTATAGTAAAGTAAATCTTACAATAAATCTATAATAAAGTAAAGTAAATCTTATAGATAAATTTAACTAAAACATATATAAATATATGGTATGAGAATCAAGAATTTAGAAATGGAGTGTACCCGGAAAATCTAAAGTCAATGATGAGTATCGTCAGAAAGTGGTGATGATGCGGTCAATTTGGTAGCTACTTTCTCAAGGATTTAATTTGTATAATCTTTTTCTTTTATATATGTAAGATATTATATTCACTTCAGGGAATATATCAAAACTAGTCAAATATGAGTATGATTTCTTATCAATAACTCATATATATTTTCTCATCCTCAAGAAGAATCCATAATATTTCTTAAATTCTTATTCATGACTTTGTGTCTATAGGACAACATTACTTGCATGAAAATTTTATTATGTATGCTTTACCAACTCCGCATTAGAGATATTCTCTCAATATAATATCAATTTGCAAGTAATTCTAAACATACCTTAATTATATTCACTCACAGACTTTTAGTCTTGTAATCTTGGATATAGCTAGATTTAATCAATCACATAGCTAGTTTTATGTAATATCACATTCTGGTGATCACATTTTTCCTTTGAGAATTGTTCGAAGAACTTAGTGAATATAATCTTCTAGATATATCACTTGTAGTGAACTTTAATAATCAAGTAGTGAACATAATCTTCTGGATATGTCACTTATTGTTTATGTGAGATTCTCTAAATTTTCCTCTCGGGATGATATGAAACTTTAAGTTCATGAATCTCAAATAGAATCTCGATGTATAATAAACAACATACCCAATTTGGATAATCCCATTAGCTTTCAAACTTGGGAGCATATAACGCATCAATGATTTCAAATTACATTGTAGTCATACTAGATTCCTTCATTGTCATATGAGATAAATTTTCTTTCCTACCATCTTTCTTTTCTCACTTCCGGTGGGAATTTGTTCTTGAAAGAAACACTTTGACCTCGATATTGACTATTCAAGACAAGTTTTAGAGCCACTCCTTTGGCTTAGTGTGATCTTTTCTTTGTAATGTCACATTCACTTCAAGGAATGGACCAAAATCAATTGGATATGAATTTTATTTATAAATCCAACAATTTCTACTAATTTATCATATAATCATCTCATCACACCAGAATTGATTAATTCTTTACTCCAAGTAGATGATCCACTTCATAACTTATAAATCAATCAAATAGATCAACCAGTACGACCAAGCGTATATATGATTTAGTAACACAATGATTTATAAAATCACAATGTCTTCGGTTTAAGAGAATTAACCGAACCAAACCATAAGCAAGATCTCATAAAGTTTGCTTAATCAAAATCGTGAAAGCTAAACCATAAACCATAAAGTAATGGTCATGAAATATTGTATTTCTTTTGACGTAGAAACATGAGTATATTAAAATACCATGATGCGATAGTAATTATATAGCATGAGACGGTACTTATCTCGATGGAAGATCAGTGATACCGTTAATGAAGATCTTTAACATATACCGTCGGTTTAATGATTCGACATAGATCTCGATAAGCTATTAAACATGGGTTAAGAAGTGCTCAACCATGGATTCGACATTTATCGCATTAAGAAGCATGAACTTGCGATCAAACATGGGTTACTTATAATATGAAGTAATACTTAACTCGATGGAAAATATATGAAATTACTTAGCTAGATCATAATAGAAATTCAATTTATAATTATAAAATATTTTTGTTTAATAGAAGAGAAGTGTTAATCATGATCGATTAATTTTATAATAAAATATGTGATTTTGAGAACCAAAAACGTATTAAAGTCCGTGTGTTAATTAGAGTTGCTTTATACGAGTATGATTAAAAAAAATTAATATATATATAATTATGATTTGTGAGAATTACTCGATGATAAACATAGTATTCATGAATTAACATGTGTATGTTATCGAATCACAAAATCAAACTTAAAAATAAAAACATAAAATTGTTTAAAAAAATAATAATAATTAATATATATAAGTATGATTTGTGAGAATTACTCGTTGATAAACATAGTATTCATGAATTAACATGTGTATGTTATCGAATCACAAAATCAAACATAAAAATAATTTTTTTTTTTTTATCAAAGCAATTATAAAACTAACGTGATACTATATATGAAGTATGACGTTAACCTTATGCTTTACCAAATAAAATTAGATGTGCCGTATGCTAAAGTGAGAGAGATTCACTTACCTTAATGAAAAATAAAGTGGAACCGAAGCAAAGTGCGAGATGTTAGAAAAATTAGGGTTTTACTCAAGTGGCTAGGGTTTTACTTTAGTGACTAGGGTTTTACTCAGTGGTTAGGTTATCGTGCTGATAACGTGTTGTGAGAAGAGAAGAGAATAGGAATTGGTTGTGTTATGTATTATTCCATGAGAAGTATAGAGTATATATAGGGATACAATACTTGGAGAGGAATTAGGGTTTAAAGATATTCTAGAACGGGCCTCTAATGGACATCCACTAAATGGGTTTATAACAAAAAAGATATTATCGTCTTCTCTCTTCGTCTGCCTCTTCGTCTTCTCTCGTCATCTTCATCTTCTCTCCTCTAAGATCTCCTCTTCTCCGGCTTACAGATCTGCAATTTTGCCAACAAAAATCCACTTTGGAATCACCGACGGAAACCCTCTTCACCTGTTCTGATTTCTGGTGTGGATCTCAACATCTCAGATGCCATCGCCGATTTCTTCCTTCACGAATCTCCAAGTTCAGGTTAACCCTAAACTCAAAACCATTTCCGTTTTTTAAAACAAACCTCCAATTTCTCTAATTTCTTCTCCTTTTGCTCACTGAAATTAGGGTTTTGTGGAGTGTTCTTGTTGAATCCATTCGATTTGTTCCTAGATCTGACCAATTTTTGCCTTAAATTTCCTGGGTATCGATCGAATCATGATGCTTGCAGCACCTTCCTTCGAGAGAGAGTACAATTCTTCATTATACATGACAAACGGTGTGCTCAAGTCTACAACAACATCTTTTCCCTCACCATCGGAGAAAGAGGTAATCATCTTTCTCATCTAGTTTCAAAGAATCATAATGTAAGCTAGGATCTTGTTATTGGAATGAGAATGGGTTTTTAAGTTTTGTTATTTCATACTTGACATGTCTGGTTCTTCTTGAGAAGGTTGCTAATTTCACCATAGAGAGAATCCTTGAGAGAGGGGTTCATGCTATAGGAATTAGTGCTAAAGGTTTCTTGTGGTTCATGGGATCTACTACTCAAACGACAAACTGCTCGATTGTATGATCTTTGTTTATGGTGCCAAAGACGAGGAGGTAAATCTTAGTACCACTAAAGCGGCACTTATTATTCGTTTTACTTGGAATCCAAATCTTAACAAGTGTTTGCTTTTAAAGATCAAATACTATCACTCAATTGTTTTATCCCGACAAGCTTTCTTATTCATTATGATTTGTTCAGATAAAGAAAATTGCTTTTCTAACAATTTTAAGATATTTGATTCTTAAAGAGTTAGTTTATGTTTATTGATTTTTCAATTTTGATGGGTTTCTTGTTTCAGATGGTCGGAAAAACGTTGTACACCAAGAGAATTTTATGTTAACTTTGCTTGAAGGTCTTTGGTATATTAAGGTATCTGTTTGGAATAGCAATACTCTCTCCACATATGACTTCATTGAAAATGCAACGTATGCGATTGTTTTATTTTGCCTTTGTTTATGATTTGAAATCCCTAATTCGGATTTTGGAAATTGAGTCTCTTTGTTTGTTTGTTGTGATTTGGATTCAATTGTATAAGGTTCTTTCTTAGGGATACAACGATTGTACATGGACCCTGCAGACTGAACTTAGAGGTAAGAACATTGGCTTCAGTAGTTTTTAGTGCACTTTGATGTGGCTTAAATGTAGTTTCTTGTTGTCTATGTTCTTCAAGATCCATAAGCAAAATTATAGGGAGAGTGATATTGATGCTTCTACATCACCAAAAATCAAGTTAACCATCTCACTCTACATCTGGGTTCTCAGGTAACTATTATCAAAAACTGTTCTCTTATTTTTATTTGTTCCATTTCACAAAACTTATCTCTCTATCCTCAACAATAAGAATGAATGGTACTTAAGCTGACTTATTTGAAGATACAAAACATATATGCTCATTTCCTCTCTGATTTTTCTTTTGATTCTTCAAGCACTTAGTTGATGACCTTTTAAGCAGATACTGATAAAGTTAAGTGCTTTTTAATGGGTTCTTTCAGCTGAGTAGCTTCTTTTGGGAAGTTAGAATTGTAACTGAGCTTGGTATTTGGTTTCTTTCACAAATGTTTGCAGGTTTCAAGGCACACATACATTGTGGCAGCTCAGTTTTTTCAGAGATGAGAGTTACTGCATCTGAGCTATTTGGAGAGCAAATAAAGTGAATAGCATGAGGGAGTGTGCTTGGAGAATTGATGATGAGTCTCATGTCTCCTACGAGAGACTGAATATTGATTTTGGATCTAGAGAAAAGCTTGATAAGGTTTGTTCTCATTCAATCATTTAACATTCTCATAACATATGTACATGGAGATGGTTCTGCTAGTCGGTTTAATACATTGAAAACTATGTATTATGTGCAAAAGAGCTAAAATGTCCCATCGGTTTGTGTTTTGTTTATACTGCAGGAAAAAGATGGTAGAGGTATTCAGATTCCGAATATCAAATGGGAGGTTTTGGAGTTTATGATGGTGGTGAAGATCATCTCTAGGCTTCTAGTTTTAGAACTCTTTCGTTGCATGTAATTGACTCACATTGAATTATGACATTATTTGTAAGAGTTGTTATGTTTTCCATGAATCAAAAAGTATATTTAAATACATATTGTTGACCAACCTTAAATTATGTAAAAAATATATTTATAATAAAAAATGCAAAAACCTTAATATATAAAATCTAATATAGCAATAAAAAAATGCTACAACATAAATATTATAGCATTTATTATGAGTTATAGAAATATCTATTAAAGCATTTGATTAACGCTATTATAGAACAATTAATTATAGCGTTGCAAAAACTGCTATTGTAGAGAGGAGGTCTAAGATAGCTCCGGCTGTCATAGCGTTTATGAAAACGCTATTATACCCCTATCATAGCGTTAATCGTGAGCTAAGAATGCCCATTTTTCTTGTAGTGAATAAGTCTACCATCAAACAAAAAATAAGTCTACCATCAAACATAAAATAAGTCTACCATCAAACAAAAAATAAGTCTACCATCAAACAAAAATCCAGATCTGGAAAAAATCCAGATCGGGAAAAAATCCAGATCTGGAAAAAATTCAGATTTGGATCAAAACGTGATTTTACAAAAGTTCAACATACCCAAACGAAACCGGTTATAATCAAGAGATTACCTCTCTACAACGCACGAAACCGAAACCCCAACACTCGCCGGAACTTTTCTTCGCTGAAATTTAAGTCTACCATCAAACAGAAAATAAGTCTACCATCAAACAGAAAATAAGTCTACCATCAAACAAAAGTAAGTGTACCATCAAACAGAAAATAAGTCTACCATCAAACAAAAATAAGTCTACCATCAAACAGAAAATAAGTCTACCATCAAACAAAAAATAAGTCTACCATCAAACAAAAAATAAGTCTACCATCAAACAAAAATCCAGATCTGGAAAAAATCCAGGTCGGAAAAGAATCCAGATCTGGAAAAAATTCAGATTTGGACCAAAACGTGATTTTACAAAAGTTCAATATACCCAAACGAAACCGGTTAGAATCAAGAGATTACCTCTCTACAACGCACGAAAACGAAACCCCAACACTCGCCGGAACTTTTCTTCGCCGGAATTTCGAAACCTATGAACGAAGAACATATTGAAGTTCATAAATCCGAACTCAAAACACTCGTGAATGATAGAGAGGAAGATAACTCATGATTTGTTTCAAAACTAACCGTTAAAAGCAACGAATCTCGTCGCCGGAGAAGAAATCGCGATTTGAGTCGCCGGAGAGAGGAAGAAGAAGATGAAAATGTGAAATCTGATTTTTTTTTTTTTTTTTGGTTTTATGCTGTTTTTTTCTTTCTCAAAGGATAATGACATTTTCGTTAATAAACGGTTTTGCCATATTTTAAAGGTCTTTGTAACCTTTTTTAGAAAAAAAATAAGATCTCAAAAATTTAAAGGTTGTTTGAGTAAACACCAAATCTAAAAAAGTCTTTCTAGTAATTATCTTTAAAAAGATACACTCTTTTACAATTTCTTATCTCTTCAATTCATTTAAATAGTGCTTGTTCTTTCTTCTCAAACATTATTAATCTTTCTTTCTTTTTCAACCATTTTTGTTAGTATAGTATTTCTTAAAGGAAGATGCTCATGAAATTTGTGGATTCATTCATTTGTAATATTTCTTCCGTTGCAAATTAGTTGTCGTTTTAGACTTAATTTTATGTTTCAAATTAGTTGTCGTTTCCAATTTTCAATGTAATTTTTAGCTTTGAATACCAACTTTAACGTCAAATTTTATGAAGAATACCAAGAGTTATCTTTGTTTTTAAGGGTATAATAAAAAATTTATTATGTTTTCATAATATACGTGAAATAATGTAGAATGACAACTAAATTGCAACGGAGAAAGTATTGTTTATCATTTAGTCTATTACGCTAGTTATATATATATATAATTATGTTAGTTGGATTTTGTTATTGTTTTTTGAACCTTAGGAATTAGGATTTTGTTAGAGTGATATAATTCTATATTTAAGATTAGAAACATATTATAAAATTGCATTTAGAATTTACAAGAAAAATAAATTGAATCTTTTTACTTATCTCTAACTCAAATTTTTAAAAATAAAATTTCTTAAAACACTTGTGCTCTCTTTTTATTTCTTTGGGATTTAAGTTTATTTCGACTTCTCAAAATCCCTCTTCCAACTAACTCACAGTCGTTTTTTACTCCGATTTCCTTCTATCTCACCACCTAAATATTTTCACATACGTGCTGATATGCCAAGGTCAACCCTTTTCGGCTTATTGTCAACTCATTTATCTTTCTTTCGTTTTTAGACTTCTTTCTAACCTCTTTACATCTCATCATTTGGTTTTCTGTTTTGTTTTTTCTTGTTGACTATAACATCGAAAAGCAATCGGAAAACATTATACCGTTACAGTTTTTTAGTTTCAACTCGTTTGTTAATTTTAGTTGAAACTTGTCCTTTTAATAGTTATAGCGAAATATGAAAAATCCCTTACACACTAACTATATTGAAATTTAATGACACAAAATTTAATTAATAGCATGAAGTTATCTTATTATATAAAGGAGAGTTTGTTAAAATTGTAACTCACGAGATCATGACATGTGTCTATTATCGATCAAAATGATGACACGTGTTAAAATGGTCTATTTAAAATCAAGTAATTAGAAAATTCAAGATATCATTATGTTAAACCAATAAAATAAAGACACATTAACATTTTTTTATTGTTTCATTAACATATTTCTAAAAACCAAACTAAATTTTATGTAAGCCACAAAAAAAGGCAAAATATAAATACTAGTTAACAAAATAAATGTTACTTCACAAAAATGAAACTTTATATATAAAAATAAAATAAATGTTAATCCATAAATTATTTTAAAAGGAAAAGTAAACATACATTCAATCTTATAAATGTTAAACCATAAATTATTTAAACAAAAAAAGTAAACATACGTACAACCTTCCAAAAAATTTGTTACTTCAAAAACGGTAAATCCCAAAACTATATAATAACACACACCTCCCACAATTTAACATACACCTCAAATTTCTTTGAATACCACCTCCACAAATGAATCAAAACTATTTAATTTTCGATCAATTAGATCGTAATCGTGTTTACCGTCGAACTATTGCATGTATTCTTCGAAAGTGGGAATGTAGAAATCTTAAAGCAAATAGCATACTTATGGGAATGGAAGTTCTTCTACTTGATGAAAAAGTTATACAGTAAAAACTCTATAAAGTAATATTCGATAAAGTAATAAATTTTGCCGGTCCCGAGTCGGGCCAGTGCAAAATATAACACAAATCAATAAAATCAAAAATCCTATACAAATATATGGTCCCATTAATATCATAAAATAATAATTGTTATATATTTTTTTCATTTTATAGTTAGTGATGTTGTAAAATAAACAAATTGTTTCAAAATATATTATATTTTTAATTTTTAGTAGAGAATTAATTTTTTATTTTATTTTTGTAACCATTTATATTTAGTAAATTATTTTATTAGTGGTCAAATTGTGTTTTATTATGAATTTATCAATTAATTGTTATTTTTAATTTATTTTAATAATTACTTATAAAATAATAACTCTATAAAGTAATAAATTTTGGTGGTCCCAACATTATGACTTTATAGAGTTTTTACTGTATATCAATTATATCAAATTTTAAATTCTTCAACTTATCCAACACTTACCATACCTTCTTGATGTTGTAAAAAAGAAATTTATTAACCTAACATAAAAAAAATTTTACAAAATAGAATAGTAATATACCATAATTTTTTTTATCAACTTTTTAAAAATAATTGATGTTTATTTATAAAATAGATTCAGTTTCAAAGTATATAAGATTTCAAATATGATTTAAAACCTTATCATTCATTTAGATGAATTATTTTTATTTTTTTGAAGATTTAAACTCATTATTGATTTTCTTACTCACGTAATTAAATAAATATCAATTTTAATATCAAATACCCGCATATTATGCGGGTCCTAATCTAGTATTTCATATCGCGGATAGTGTTTTGTAAAACATCCAAAACAAGTAGTAACAACTTAATAAAAAAGGAATGGAGGCAATAGATTTTTTCTCCTTTCATTAAATATCCCCGAAAATAAATAGTATCGCATGGATAGAGAAATAAAAGATACTGCATATCCACAAAAAAATCTCATTCGGAATCAATTATTTCCATTATGAACTGTAACGTAAACGAATATCTTAAGGTTTGTGCCAGCTGACAAATAAAAAAGGTTTAATGCAATAAGAGGCGGAGAATTCTAGATATTCTTACCCTTCTTACATATCTACCTACCAATGTCCATATAAGAGTATAAATATTACCTCTCAAACACCTCTATTGGTATCACCAAACTTAATTAGAAAAGACCACCTAAGGTGTAATTATGTCTGGTACAGAAGAAATGTCAAGCGTCAAAAACACTACTGCGGCTAACGGAGTTCCCCCTTCCTCCATCGTACGAGCTTCCATCGTCCAAGCCTCCACTGTCTATAACAACACTCCGGCCACTCTTGGTAATCCATTATATCTTTTGATTTTTAGTTTTGTGTTTTTGCTTAGCAAGAAGCTCTCTCACTCTACTTGTGTATGTATATGTATTTGCAGAAAAGGCAGAGAAGTTGATCGCAGAGGCGGCGAGTAACGGATCAAAGCTAGTGGTGTTTCCGGAGGCGTTTATCGGTGGATATCCTCGTGGATTTAGGTTTGGCATAGCAGTTGGTGTTCATAACGACGACGGTCGTGATGAGTTTCGCAAGTACCATGCTTCTGCTATTCATGTTCCTGGTAATAATTGATCCTCCATCTTTGACTTTTCGATTTTTCTTATCTTGTGTAATAATTGTCCCCTTTTGTGCTTTTGCATTGGTTGGTCGTGTTCAATAATTTATTTCTAAAATGATACGGATATTGCTGACTTTGAAACAACAACAAAAACATTTATTTCTATGTGCTTATCGGATACGACTAGTATTCCAATCTTTAGTATATATTAAAGGAAAAGTATTTTAAACTTATGTATCATGTTCTCAATTTTTCTCTTTTTCCTAATTTAATTTATTATTCTATTTTATTTACTATTTTACTCTTATTCAAACACACTACAATAACATAATTCCTATATCCAAACATACAATTAAGTTAAGATTTTCTTATTCAATTTTTTTTAGTTTTTTAATTTAATTTACTACTTTATTATTACTTAATACTATACTCCTTTCCAAACACACTACCATAACATAATCCATGTAACCAAACATATTTTTAATTATTAAGAATTTAATAATTCAATTACAATATCAAACATAAATCGATTAATTAGCTTAAAAGGAAGAATTATGATTTAGTGTACACTGATTAAAATAATCAATAATTTATAAGATCGGAAATCGGTGACAAGTTTTTGATTATATATGTAATCTTTGATTTTTTTTATCTGTGAATCATATACTGTATATTTGAAAAATATGGTTTGTTGGTTTTAACTATTTTACAGGTGAAACATATTTGATATAATATAATCACAATTTTTTTGTGTGGAAAAATCGTAAATTTAAATATGTAAAGTTGATCTTAAATTTCGTATAATAAATCTATATTAAAACTAGTATTAGTTTTCCTTGATAAATATTTTATTCCGCGTATAACGCGGATACTATTCTAGTTTCCTTTAAATTCGACTATAATATTTTTTTTCTTTTTTTCAAAACTGCATTTTTTATTATTTTATTATAAATTATGGGAACTCTTATATTCTACAATGTACATATGTTTTATTTTGATCCACGTCAGACGATTTTATTGCCTCACGCTATAGATCTTCTGCAATCTTGTTTCCATTAATCTGCAAATTTAATAATAGATCGCATCTTCTAGAATTTAAATCCTATATCTTGTTGCTTAAATTGTTTTTTTTATGAAATTGGCTTAAAAACATTTTAAGCAAGGGAACTTCCATTTCCTTTTTCTCTTAAACTTAATTATTGTATTCTTTCTTAGGGTGATCACTTTTGACTATAATATTCAGAGACTCGTCTTTTAAATGAATAAATTACTCATCTATATATTCGATAAAAGGATAAGATAATAATTTTTTTTGAAACTCCTAGTCTCAATAATAGTATAAATTAATAATCATATATAATTATGCGTGTATATATATATAGATATATATATATATTTTATATATAGTAATATTTTAATTTTCCACTAAGTTAAAGCTTTGACAAGTTGCTATGTGTCACTTTTGGTGTTGGCAATTAATGTAAATTTTCATATTTAGAACCTAATTTTTACTTAATTATGACATTTGTCCTTATAGATTTAAAAATTTTGTTTTGATTTTTTAAAAGAAAATGTGATATCAATTTTAATTTAAAGTAAACATTAAATATCAATTATCTTCTTGAATTTATTGAAAATATGTAAAACCATATTCTAATATATATTCTTTTCTTACAATAATATGATAGATTTTTATATGTTTTAAAATAATTTACATAAAATCTTATAAAATTATTGTTATAATTTTTAATTTAACTTCAATAAAACTATAAAGTGTGAGCATAAATCTTAAACATCACTTAATTAGCTATATATATATATAGAGAAACAATGTTCTATACTTTTTAATACATACTTTGTCATAATATATTTCAACAATGTTCTATCTTAATTAGTTTTTTACAAATAACATTGTATATATCCAATAACTAGCCACAAATATTTAGTCTCTGAACCTAGATAATTATTTACTGTAAACACCAAATTTCTGTAATATTAAATATATAAATATTCAATAAGTTAACAATTATTGTATATTATACCATGTTAAATTTTAAATCCACGCAACGCGTGGACATACCCTAGTATATATATATCAACTAAGATAATGTACTAAAACATGGCTTGTGAAGATATTTTAGGATATTTACTTGT
Organism: Arabis alpina; assembly: GCA_900128785.1. Lineage (NCBI taxonomy): Eukaryota > Viridiplantae > Streptophyta > Magnoliopsida > Brassicales > Brassicaceae > Arabis > Arabis alpina. Next base: position 9,327,035 of record LT669792.1, read on the forward strand.
TCCATCAAAAACTTTTAGGATTGTTTTCTCGGTTTGTATCATAAACATGTGAAAAATTATAAACAAAATAATTGTTTCTTTATACATAACTATTTCTAAATGTATATGTCAACATTAGGGATTATAACCATGTTTTCTTCTAAATATTATACATAGTACATCATTTTAATTTGATCGTATATTATGATAATAACATCCGTTCTATTGCGATCATAGAAATTTTTAATCAAAATTTCATGTCATTTTTACAAATGGTGTCATTACATTCCATAATATAACATCATTCTAGAAAACAAATTAAGAAAAGTATTACCTAAAATGGATTTCTCTCTATAAATTACTATCGATAAATTAATATCTCTCTATATTAGTAAATTTTTAAAGTCCTAACATCATTAATTTATAGAGGTTTTATTGTAGTGATATTATAGTATATGATACTCCCTTATATATATATATTAAATTTAATATTTTCTTATAACATGTTAATGTTTAATTGCATACAAGAAGTATAGATCCGCCTTCGATCTGCTACGATTGGATTTTATTGGAACTAATTATAACTTAACTTTGAGAAGAAACAAATTCTGTTTGATTTTAATTAGTTCTCTATTTTTGTAATTTTAAGATCGAAAATTGTTGGAACAAGTATCTGATTAGTGAGTATTGAATGAACCAAATTTTAACTTTCATTTGCCAAGTGTTGGAATGAATTGTGATGATGTATTCAACAAGGCTAGTTCTAGTTTAGTTGAGTACAACAAGCTTGGGTCATAAATAACTCTTTCTTGCCATTAATTTGATGAATCTACAGGCCCTGAAGTAGAAAAACTGGCGGAGTTAGCAAAGAAAAACAATGTGTACTTGGTCATGGGGGCGATAGAGAAGGATGGGTATACACTCTATTGCACAGCCCTTTTCTTCAGTTCCCAAGGTCGCTTCTTGGGCAAGCATCGTAAGCTCATGCCCACATCTTTGGAACGTTGCATATGGGGTTACGGGGATGGATCAACCATCCCTGTTTACGACACTCCCCATGGCAAACTCGGTGCTGCTATTTGTTGGGAAAATAGGATGCCGCTCTATAGAACTGCGTTGTACGCAAAAGGTCAGTTCTCAATTTCATCGTTATTCATTAATCTTATAGTACTTTGATACCATTTCAAATTTAATAATAAAATACCTTTTACCCTTTTTTTTTACAGGAATTGAGATTTATTGTGCACCTACTGCTGATTTTTCGTTGGAATGGCAATCATCTATGGTTCACATTGCGCTCGAAGGTGGATGTTTCGTGTTGTCGGCCTGCCAATTCTGCCAACGTAAAGATTTCCCTGAACATCCTGATTACTTGTTTACTGATCATCCTAATTATGACAACCACGGAGATGACGCTATGGTCTCCCAAGGCGGCAGTGTCATTATTTCACCCTTGGGAAAGGTTCTTGCGGGACCAAACTTTGAATCTGAGGGTCTTATCACAGCTGATCTTGGTATATATGTATACTCTTCTTTGATATTCTTCGAATGTTGTAGAATAGGACAAGCTTTTGACCTAATCATATTCACAACGTTCTTTTTCTCATCCAGATCTTGGTGATATAGCAAGAGCCAAGTTGTATTTCGATGTGGTCGGACATTACTCGAAGCCAGAGGTTTTTAACTTGACCGTAAATGAGCAACCAAAGAAACCGGTTACTTTTGTGTCGAAGCTGGAGAAAGTAGAGGATGAGCCAGACAAGTAATAGAGAACGCGAAGGATGAGTCAAAAATAAAGATGATACAAATAATAGACCTTTTGGAGTTTTTATGTTGGAGTCGATTTCAAAAAATCATGTTTTGTTAAGTTTGTTTATCTTTTTGCTTAATAATGTAAGAGAACCAATTATATTGAATATGATCGACCTATGTTGTTTGGTAAATCCAGTTGGGTTCTCTTCTCTTGTATTTCAAGATTGTGCCATCTATTTTCAACAAGTTTAAGTAGTTTTTTACTTTTGAGAAATTCCTTAAAATACTACACTTTGAAGTTTTTTTTCCCAAAAATATCACTTTTTTCAAAGTTTCAAAAATACCATTTTTTAAAAGTTGATTTTTAAGGTTTAAAATTTAAAATTTAAAATTTTTGGGTTTGGGTTAACTAATCCAAAATTAGAATATAGTTTTAGGGAGTATGGTTTGGGTTTTGGGTTTAATTCTGAATGTTAAAAATGAAATTTTAAAAAGTGATATTTTTGAAACTTTGGAAAAAATGTGGTATTTTTGAAAAAAAAAACTTTAAAGTGGTATTTTCGGAAAAAATCTTAAAAATGTGGTATTTTTCAAAATTGCCCATTATCTTTTATATACATCCCATTTTCTGGTAAAGTTCAATATGAGCGTTGAATTATGAATCCAATTGCGAATTCAAATGTGTGACCTAAATCTTGGACCACTTCTCATAAAGTCCCTCATCACAAGATCACTTGACATCATAAATATCTAGCATGTGGTGTTAAAATAAAAATTGAAAAGTCATTAACAAGTTTTTTAAAATTGATTCATTTCAATTATGCCAGATCATTAAGCTATTTGTTTAAATTTTTAGTTCTTATTTTGTTTTTATTTTTGTCACAAATTATATTAAAAAGATCTAGTCCATTACATCAGTGAGGCCCGATTTGGCCAATTGCTTGCAATACAATTTTGATCACGGCTAACAAAAGCGAAGAAAATCGATCGGAACCTTGCCGCATGATATGCTCAAATTTACCCTGAGCTATTCTCTCAAATTAAGAGGTCGTCGTAGTAGGGGTCGAATCACTGGGAGTCAAATCAAACGATAGGATATATGACTTCGAATTGAGCTAAGCAAATAAAGTAAAATAAAAGCAAGAAATAATTCAAAACAAAGAAAGATTGTTGGTTTTTTAAGAATTCAATTAAACAAAAGCTAGGTTTTCGGGAAATTCTCAGGCAAAGATAAATTGTAGAATTAATAAACTGTCAGGATTTTAATGAAGATTCGTTCTCGAACTTGAAACTCTAATGTAAAATTAAACGACTTCCGTTGAATTAATTATCTATGCATAAACCCTAGAAATCCAAATTCCTTTGTAAAATCAATCAATTTATGCAAGCATTAAAGTTCAGGTTTCAATTGTTCACAAAATCCCTAAACCAAATTCCTTTGAGAGTAGGTGATTTTGCTCATCTAAGATTATGGTCAGGTTATCAATTGATGCTTCCGCTTCTAATTAATTAACCTAAGATATCTAATCAAGGGTGATCAATCCTAAATCAGGGTTATAGCAATCTAGATGAAGAACCAATAGATAATCCTAACATGAATTCAATTCTAACAATTCATCTTAATTCCTTTGAAAAACCCTAAACCTAACAAGTAGATTACTCAGACATGGATGCAAAGCAAATCATAATAACTGAATAATACTGCATAAAATAGAGTAAGAAAGAATTACAGAAGGGTTCGAAGAAATCTGAATGGTCTGAAAACTTGTCTCCCTCACTCTCAAAATCTCTCTGAAAACCCTAAGTATTTGATAAAAGAAAACTTAATGAAAACTAAAAGAAAACTAGGTATTTATAGGCTAGGATTCGGGCTGGGCTTTATTTGTTAACTTCTGGAACTTCTGGGGTAAAAAGGAAATCTTCAGAATTGGAAATTCCTCTTCTTTCGCGAAACAGGTGCCTCCGTCGATCGACGCACATGTGATTCCGTCGATCGACGCGCCAATCTGACGGCAATTGAAAATCCGTCCTCGCGACTTCAGCTCTTCTTTTCTTGATGCTCCAAAATGCTCCATAATCACCAATTAAGCTCCATTCACACACGAACCTGCCAAGACTCTAAAACACTAGAAATATACCAAAAAGACTCGATAAAACCGGGTTAAATCATGGCCAAAAGATGGTAAAAACCATGATATATCACCGCACAAACATGGATATCGGCAAATATTTCGTACAATTCCAGCATCAAAGACTTGCAATTGAGAGCACGAATGAGGGTTTGAGAGTCAGATTTGAAAATCGCATCAGAGATTTGTAGAGAAGAAGCATGAAAGCTAGCAGCTCGCATCGTAAGCGCTTCAACAACCAAAGCAGAAGCAGCACTAGGGATCGAAGCAAAGTGTCTCGTCATGGGGGTTTGGTTCGACTCTAGAGTCCAGCCCAGTCCCGCCATTCTCGTTGCAGCAATCCAAGCCGCATCGGTGAAACATAGGGTTAATCCAGCCATAAGAGGTAATGATTTTGTGTAAAGGTTGTCAACATCGCAAGCGACTTAGGAGATGACAATTGGCCAAGTCCCACTCTCGCGCATCCATCATAGCTTTAAGGAAAGTTTCCTCCACCGAGAAGACTCAATTACTAAAGAGTCTCTAGTTTCTGAAGATCCATATAGCCCAACAGATCCATGGAGATAGGGTGCCTTTGTCTAGTCCAAAAGGTAGTAAGGTTAATAGGTTTGCAGCTCTTGTTAGACCATCTTCAACATCAGTGATCAGAGAAGAGTCAAATCCATCAGCACTGGCCTGAGCCCAGACCGATCGAGCAAAAGGGCAATGTAAGAGGAGGTGGAGGATAGATTCATATGCAACATTTGGTATTTGTGACCACATTTCGCACCATCAATTGCTCACTTACTGGTATGGCACCATGGAGAACCTTCCACAGGAAATGCTTGACTTTCGGACATGTTTTCATCTTCCAGACTTGGGTGATCCACTCTACATTAGGAAGCAGGTGGAAGTCCCATAGGTCGATTGTGACCCGAGGGAAGGAGAAAATGGCTTTATCGGTAGGATTTGTTATTTTGTAATTTTAAGTTTATAACGTTCTGATTTATGAATGAATCATCATTCCACTTGTTTCCGCTCTAATGTAGTTTTCGCTCGACTTTCTTCGTACGTATAACAAATATTTGGTGAAGTCATATATATCGAATTTTATATCATTTTTAGTTCAAAAATAAAATAAATGAGATAATTGGATTTAGTTTCAATATTCTTGAATTTATTTTGATGGTTTTGTTAACTTTTCAGTATTTTTCAGTCAATGGCAATCCTCACACTACACTTTGCGTTGTCTGGCTTTCCATACCTCTCAGTCTGCAACTTCTGGGAGAAGAAAAATGTAAGAGACATAGTCAACCACCTAGAACCACTTTTAGTCTTGCACAATCTATTGATAAAGGTGATTAGAAACAAAATCATCTCTTGTCAATCTCATTATGCCAATAGTAATGAGTATATGCTTAATCGATAGATCAAAACAAGTATCTCCCTCTATCGAACTACGTTTCCAATCGTTTGATTTATACATTCAACGTCTTAGATCTATTTTTATATTGTAAATAATATTTTTTGTTGGTCTAATATCTTGTACATTTCAGCAAAAAGAAAACAAAGATTGTCTAAACAACCTGCTTTTAGAAACGTAATTAAAAAAAAAGAACCCTATATAGGAAAACACGAGTTTAGAGAAAGTGGACCACTCTACTAGTGATTGCGTTAATTTAATCAACTTTGCACAATCTATATTGAAATCTTGGCAATCGATTCTATTCATCATCGCTCATAACAACTCTTCATTATTCAAAAGTAGAAGTTATAATAAATCAACTCTAATGAGAAATCATTCAAAATCAAAGTGACCAATGATAAGCCTCTTAAATTGCTGGTCTCAGACCGTCTAATCTGATGTCACCTTTCGAAGCTATAATATAATGACCTGAGCTAAACAATTAAAAATTAACGAGTGATGAAACAAGTCTTACATGGTCATAAATCAACTATTTTAGTCTTAAAATAACTAATATATCCTCTATTTGCTTTTAAATTATGTTTAAAAAAAATTCTTTTTTTTGTCCAAATTAAATGATATTTCGCTATTTTATCCATAATTAGTTTTAAAAATTATTATTATATTGGTTAAACTATGTTTACACAGATTATAATCAATGAAAAAACAGTAAAAAAATCCTCTATCTCGTAAAAGTAATTAATCTCCAACTTTTGTTGATTTAATCTTATATTTTTATTGATCGAGCCAAATTAGACCCAACGTTTACTCGAGTAAAAAAATGATTTAACGATGTTCAATTTCATTTGAATTTTCGGTTTATTCAAAACGACATCGTTTGAACATAATATTTTATAAGAGAAATTAGAACTTATGACTCCTAAATCCAAAACCATGTCTAATGCCATTGTGCCACTGTAACTTTCGTTAATTAATGGAATTGATTTGAATTATGATATAATGTGTGTATATCAAGTGCATTTTCTCTAAAAATCAGATTATTCCGATCAATAATATTAAACACCACTTTATAAGTTATAACATAAACCATGTCAAGTGAGTGTTTCACCAGTGAGTATTGGAACATTATAAATTTAGAATATGAGTCGAATGAGGTCCAGTTGTCAGCAAACTCAGTACATTGGACTCTGTCTCATGGCATCTTTGGACACAACTATTTCATTAGTTTTTTGATAATGGCTACCATATTTTTATGTATAACTAGATAAAAACACAAAAGAAAGCCAAGTAACACGACGGCCACAAAGCAAGCCGCCGTCTCCATAGCCGTTCCCTTCTCCGTACGCCGCGACTTCCTCTCTTTCTTCGCCGTCTTCATGTTCATAAATTCTCTATACTTTTCTTTTCCTTCTTCTTCTTCCAGTCCTACCCTCCGCCGCCGACGCTTCTCTCCCATCGCCGTTACCAAAATTACCAAACTACCCCTCCCTCCAAGATTCATCCCTTCCATGTCCACCGCTACTAGGCTCACCTCCCTTATCTGCATCGTCGCCGTATCCTCTTCCCTCCGATTAAACGCGGCCAACACCACCGTCACCGTGAACTCTACTTGCTCCTCCCCGACGACCAAAATCGTAGAGAATCTGACATGGACTTCTCCTGTCAACCAGTGACGTTGCACTGACACAGGTTTCCGGGTCGATACATCCGCCGCCCGTTTACAAGTCGGGTCAATGAGTATCCAACTAAGAGACAAATTCTCCTCCAAGTCGTCTTTCCACGTGTCATTTTCCCATTGGTCGATCAACGAAACTCGTGTCGTAATCAACTCTTTCGGCTCCACAAGATCGACCCGCATAGGCGAACAGAGGAACCAACCAGAGATTGTCTCTGTCGCTTGTACCTTGGAGAATATCACTTCATCTTTGTAATGAATATCCACGGCTGATATTAACTCCGTCGTGTCAACGGACGGTGGTGTGAGATCGATTTCACCGCCAAGAAATGGAAAACAGTCGGAGAAAAACGACCGGTGACCGGAGGGGAACGTTGAGATAATGCTCTGGACACGAGTGTCCGAAGTAGAAGGCCACGTGGCTGTACATGTTTTCTTCCAGAGGGATTCTTCGGAGGAGAAGGAGTGTAGGTGAGAGCAAGTGCAGCTCACGGCGGCTAGAGAGGCACCGTCGAGACGTGTGAGGATGTGAGTTAGTATGACGTCGGAAGACACGGCGTTGATATCGCAACTTCCGGTATGTGACGGTTGCTCCGCCGTAGATGGAAGCATGAGATGAAGATTAATTTGAATTACACAATCACGTCCAATAATTTATTCAAGATTCTTCAACTTGTTTTTGAGCAATTTCTAAGTGTTTTCCATTTCGTACCATACAAGATAACGAAGTTTTGAATACGTAGTACCTTTTTTTTTCGCTAACCCGATTACGTAGTACTTGTAGATAAGATTTGTGGAGATATGTAGTATTAAATGAGTAAAGATCTTTAATAATAATCAGACCTTCTCATATTCATGGAGTTAATGATATTTGTTTTGTTCTTAATATTACAAATGGTCTATGTTTAGTATATAGTGTTGCGTATAGAAAGAAAACAAGTCTACTTTTTTGTTTTATAGTATTGATGATTACCAATTTACCATTAAACTTAATCAATTTGCTTTCGTATGTCTTAATTGTAGCTGTTAGTTAGCGAACCGACTTCAATAGAACTGTATAAATACGAACTCTTCTTATATACTTTATCTTTTAAATTGCATATGTAAGATCTTGTAAAACATACACATATATTCATATTAATTATAAAAAAAAATTCCATATTAATTATAATTTAATTTTTTTTGTTTTTTTCTCCCAATTATAATTTGTTTTGCTGTGTTGATGAACAACAAATATTGCAGTTTGCTTTATTCTTTTAAAAAAAAAAATATATAACTATAGAAAGCTACAGATCTACATTTACGGTATTAAAGATCACCTTCAAATTTGGTTCATTTGTCTTATCGTATGCATTAGCTAAAATTCAAGAAAATGGTGTAGATAATTTGATAGAAACAATTTTTTTATTTTCAAAAATAAAATAAATTTGATAGTGATGTTAGCAGAATTGCAAGAAACAACTAAAGGGTGTCGATTAGAATGAACATTTTAGAGCAGTCTTTGGGACACCTGGTGTATTCCAAAGATTTTGTTAGCCTAAATTAAACAAGGTCGAATAATCAAACGATTCTGAGAAAATGGCTTCTAAAAGTCTAGCTAGTTCTATAATACTAGTACTACACAATATATGTTATTTAGTGAAGTACTTTGACTATCAAAAAATTTGTTGACTATGAGAATTGTCGAGGTGAAGAGTAGTTAGTTCTCTGTAGCTAGGAACTAACTTTAATACGAGTTCAAATTAATGATGTTTAAAATCCCTAAAAACGTAAACAAATGAGAGAGAATGTTTAATTTGTAAAGTATCTAGCCGGACTATGGATACTATCAAGTCAAAAAACCCTATCAAGTCCACTATGTCTTCTCCCATATGCTTATGTTTCGTTTTTGTTATTTTATTTCACTTTGAAAAGGGCATTACATTAAACAAAAGATAGTATGATGTCTAAACGACATCGATAACCAGGTTATACAATCTCGGACCTATGAAAAAACCTTGTATCGAAAAGATAAGTCAGGGAGCCACATACGCAAGAATTTCTGAGAACCGAGGATTGTAACGTCTAGCCGAACAAGTACTACAAATTTATTTGTCATTTAACTTGACTAGAGTTACATTCTCACATGGTTAGGCTTCGTTCTTTTAGGCAAATATGCATGTGTCACGTGGTGACTTTTTTGTCCATCGCTTAACTAACTATAGTGCTGGTCCGATGCACACATTTGACTTATATGGTGATAGTGTCTTGTAGTATTTGTCTACTCTCTTAAGGTGCCTTTAATGCTCGTTCGACGCCCACCAGCTGCATTTTACAGGAGTGTTTAATAGTAAACCTGCATATGTAATAACCCTAATTTATGAAACTTAAATATAAAATTATATATTGAAGTGGAAGCTCTTACAAGAGATTTCTAACGTAGTGTAAGTACAGACATTCGCCATGACTCTACGCTTTGAAAGTGAAGGTATCAAAAGCAAGGAGTTGATCGTATATCGTGAATCCGTAAGAATCAAATAAATTATCTGTGATATAATCGTCTATATAATAGTCCTCACAATCGGCTATAAATTATAACTTCGGTTGAAAAAAAAAAAATACATCGAACGATTAACACAATAAAGATAAAAAAATAAAGATGAAAAATTACTCAAGCTAGCTTATGTAAGAAAAATTAACCACAATTAAAGTTTACTAAGTTCTTCTTCCTAAAACCATAAAAACCCATTTGTATCCCGGCCCGGTTCAATGACAAATTGGACCCAATGCACAACCAAACCCAAAAAAAAAAATCTTTGTCACATATATTATCTCTTATATAAATTTAGGGTTATTTTACAATATTTTTAGAAATTAGAGCCCTAAAAGAAAATTGTTAAAAATAAAATGAGTGTGCATTTCCACCACCATATGCACCACCCAAGAACAGGGCCTGTTTGTTTCTCTCTATGATTTTAGTTTTAATTTACCATTTTAGAAGTCAGCATACAGTTTAAATTTGATATGGATGATTAGCATAAACAATTTGATATTTTAATTTTTAAAAGTGTACTCCCACTTTTTATTCTTCTTCTTTGTACATGCTCTTCTTATTCCTTGAACACGTTTCATTTTAATCAATTACAGATCTTTATCATAAAAACAAAGGTGACCTTTTAAAAATAATACGTTTTATGACTTCAATGGCAAGAGAGTAGAAAAACCATTTGTAGAAATGGTATACCTTTTTTGAAAATACATAAAATTTACATGAATTTTGTAGAACTAAAGTAGATATGACGGTAGCATATACTATATCGTTTGTATGTTCTGTCTTAACCTTTGTAATTTAACTAAATTGTAGAAACGGTCTGATTTTAAAGTCAATTACAATGTACCTCTTTTTTCACAATAATAAACAAAAATGTCATTACTTCTTACTTTTTGAGTTTACTATAAACCTTTTCTACTTCTAGAAAAAAAAACTAGGATAGATTTCACTGTCAAATCTCGCGATTTCATATTTTTCAGACCCAACAAATCCGTGGTAGTTTGCTATCCAGAGGTAAAAGACTCGAGGGCATATAAGAAGACTGTGGGGGTATTAGTACCCCATAATTAAACGTGTAGCCCGAACCTCTTTATCAGGGAACCGAATAAGGTAAGGAACATCGTTTTATCGCGCTTAAACCTATTTTCCCTCTCTTTTAATATTTTAATTCTCAGTCAACGGATAAAAATCTTTTTAATCTCCACTTGATAGGGTAAAAACATAAGATTTATGCCATGCATAGCAATTAAAGTATGTTAGAGTTGATATATAAAACCCCTTCGTCAAATCAGGCGTTACGAACGCTGCCAACAATATGAGGAGCCAGAACACAGCGTAACAGACAAGTAGCAAGCAAAGTCAGGTGGGACAGAGGAAAATCACTCAAGTGGATCATACATATCTAGACAAGTAGCAAGCAAAGTCAGGTGAGACAGAGGAAAATCACTCAAGTGGATCATACATATCTAAACCCAAGATGGATATAGAACATGGTATCCGATATAGGTAAACTTTTATAATTACTCTAGTATTTACTCTATATTAAGGGACGACTTTTTTTTAACTTAAATTATATAAGTAAAGAGCTATATTCATAGAGCAAGAGACATATCTTTTTAGACCAACACTCCACATATTCTTCCTTCTTTCTCTTAGGCTCCGACCTATTTTTGGTTGGAATTTTTCTGGATCTTCTTGGTCTCTCTCTTTTCCTTATCTATATCTCTCTCTTCTTTTACCACCAATATCTTACTGAAATAGCTCATATGGATGATGGATCAATTTTCCATTCGGCCCATAGTCACCACTTCTTAAACTTTTGTCTTTTTTTCAATTTTCTACGATTCACCGTAGTAGTCTTATTCCTATCTTAAGCGTCGAAGAATCATCGGAACATCCTCAATCGTGTTTTGCAATTTTTACGTTTTTACTAATTGTACAAAAAAAACAAACGGATCATTTTTCAATAGTTATTTTGAATGGAATAATTTCCTCCGAAGCATTAGTCATTATATTTTAATTAATTATATGTTTAACTATGAATTAAATCTCTGGTAAATCAAAAAAATTCTAACCAAACAAAAATGAACGTGCAATGATCGTCTCTTGCAAAAACATTGTTTAACTATTAAAAACGAAAAACAATTGAGTAAGAAAAAAAAAAACCCAGAAGTCAATAACGATAATATAGTGGTGACTACTCAAACAGATCAAATCCGAGATCTCTTCCCACTTCTTCACAAAACCCTAGATCCAACAATGGCGGACGAGAAGAAATCCAAGCCTAGACATAGGACTATGGTCTTCGAGTCCATCTACCCAGTCCTCGCGCTTATGCTCATACTCGTCGCTTGCGTCGACCTCTGTGACGCAGCCACTGTTGTCGATGTCTATCGTCTAATCCAATACGACATCTCCGGTGTTCCTTTTGGCTCTCGTTTCTCTTCTCTTAACCACCACGCCGCTTCTCTCAGCTTCCAACCTGGTGCCGATCTATCTCGTTCTGTACTTATCCTCCCACTTCGTGAGCTAGATATTGGTTTTGTTCAAGGTAATGATCGATTTGATTCGTTGATTACCTTATTGATTTGGATCGGGTGCTTGGGTTACTTACAAGTTGCTATTTTGTTCTATGGCAGATTACATTTCACAAAAGCAGTCACTTGGAGGATTGTTGATTTTGCTTCCTCAGATGTTTAGACCTGGAAATGTTGGTGGTGGTAGTAATGGATTAATCTCTGAAACTGAAGGGTTTAGGAAATTATTAGCTCAACTTGAGAAGTTACTTGTTCATGGCAACATACCTGTGAGTGTTTTTGTTTCGTATGTGTATATTCAGCATAGTTGCGTACATAGCTCTTATGGTAACAACTGTTTATTGTTACAGTTTCCTGTTTACTTTGCATTTGAGAATGAAGAGACTGATGCTATGTTGGCTGATGTAAAGAAAAATGATGCACTTGGTCAGCAAGCTACTGCAACCACAGGCGGGTTAGTCAATTAGTTCTCAATGACTCTCTCTGAATTTTGTAGTGATATGCCTTTTGGAAAACAGTTTTGTTACAAACTTAGTATGACATTGATGATGTGTGACTTTAAGATTGGGGAAGCTACATATTATATGCTTTGTCTACTAGCACATCTTAGCTATATAGGTTGATTCCTTGAGCTTTATTGAACTGTGTAGCAAGATTTTGAGTATGCTCATTCTATCTATGTCATGGTTAGTTTCCTAGGAATGCTAATTGATGAAATTTTATTTTGGTATGTATGTAAACCATTTCTTTCTGTATTTTTTTCAGATACAAGCTTGTTATCTCCGTATCAGAGCCTAAGAAAATTGCATCTCCCACCATTACAAACATTCAGGTAACTCACTGAACTTAATTTAATTACATAATGTCATTACTAGCTTTGATATCTATGAAAATGTTGCAAAACCTTCTCTGTCGTGTCTTCAACTAATAGATAGTTCTGGGTACCTCAACTGGCTGTATTTTAAGATGAGTGCGGTTAGCATGGCAGCCTGTAGACACCTCAGTTGTTAAACTCTGTTGGTCTGGTTGTGGTAGCATGCATTTGTGTCCTACAGTCCACTTTCTGTGCAATGTATTAATTTCATCTGTATCACTTTTACTCTCATCATCTTCTTTGGATTAGTTAAGCTCTTGCATTTCTCAGCAACATGGAATCTGGAGTACACTTCCCTCATGTTTAGTATCATTGAACCTCGGTTGAACACTATTACTTTGTCTTAATTTTGATCTGTTCCCTCCTTGTTAGTTCTTTATTGGATCTGGATATTTGCTCTCACGCCCTCTCTCGCAATCTCTCTTTTGCTGGTTTACTTTCAATGCTTGACATACAGAAGGCCTGAGAAGATTTGGTTTGTGTGTAGGGATGGCTTCCAGGATCAAGAGCAGATGGAGATTCAAACCAGCTTCCAACAATTGCTGTAGTTGCATCCTATGATACCTTCGGAGCAGCTCCTGTATGTAATATGAGTAGTGGATATTCTTACTATTGTGGTAGTATGTAATGTACCTGATGAACTTGTATTTGTAGGCATTATCAGTCGGAAGTGACAGCAATGGAAGTGGCGTTGTCGCACTTCTTGAAGTAGCTAGACTATTTTCCATTCTGTACTCAAATCCCAAGACAAGAGGAAGATACAATTTACTTTTTGCACTGACATCTGGTGGACCCTACAACTATGAAGGAACTCAAAAGGTACTATACCTTACTTCTTGATTCTACTAAAACCATCTCCTTCGTGCACTTTTGTATGTTGCATAAGGAAACTTGTTGGTATTATTCACTAAGCATCATATTTTCTGCAGTGGCTGAAAAGCCTTGATCAGAGGATGCGTGAGAGCATTGATTATGCCATTTGCTTGAACAGTGTTGGTTCTTGGGACAATGAATTATTGATCCATGTATCAAAGCCTCCAGATAATGTCAACGTAAAACAAATATTTCAGGTAAAAAGAGAAGTATACGCATCGTTGTAGTAACTAGCTATTATGGTTCATTGGTTAATAGATACATCTCTGCAGGGGTTCTCTAATGTGGCAGAAGACTTGGGTTTTCAAGTTGCTCTGAAGCACAAGAAGATTAATATCTCTAATTCACGAGTAAGTCAATACTTCAATTTTTGACTGATGCAGACTAGACTTAGTTTTTGTAACATAGCTGTACGTCAAGAGTATTTCTTAGTTTTGTGTGCTCTTTTGCATCTTAATTCTGGAGATCGTAGGAGTCTGTTTTACTGATAAAACTGGGGATCCCGATAAAACTGCGCCGAAATTGGATAGTGGGAATGTCTCTGTCATTATTTGAAAGTTATTATGTCTTTCTTACAACATTAAACTTGCTTTATCCAATGAATAGGCTCTGTCTTTACATTTTCAAGTGCTAAATCTTTGATAACCTACATTTGCTTATTAATTGATATTATTCCCCACTTTCTTTAATTATCTTCTCATGTAATGGATACTTGAGATATGTGGCTATGCGATACTTTCTCTGTTCATTACAATAGACACTTTTTTATTGTAGTTGTGCTGTTGAATTCTTTAGGTTGCTTGGGAGCATGAACAGTTTTCAAGACTCAGAGTAACTGCAGCCACTCTATCCGAACTTTCTACTCCACCCGAGTTATTGGAAGATGCTGGAAGTCTGTCTGACACAAGGTAGCACTTACAAAACTAAGAATCAGTTTGTGCACTCTGACAAACTATTTCAGCGAATACTTTGTGTTCTATCCATGGAGAATTTCCATTATCCTTCAGACTAAATACCTAGTTGCTTCTTCCACAGGCAATTCGTGAATGAAGATGGTATCATCAAGGGTGTGAAGTTGGTGGCTGAAAGCCTTGCGGTAAGACAACCATTCAACAGTACTTACTTCTTATACAGAAGTTAATTGGAAAAGAAAACGTGGTTTAAGTTCACAAAACGTGAATTTTATATTCTCGTTATTGTTCCTGATAACCGATTTAAATGTTTTCTTGTTTCCCGTAGAGGCATATTTATGGTCACCAAGGAAAAGACATTCGAATTTTCGCTGATGACAGTAGTTTGGCTGTAAATCCCTTTTATGTGAGATCATGGTTGGATCTTTTGTCACAAACTCCTCGGGTTGCACCGTTTCTCTCAAAGAACGAACCATTAATCATGGCTCTGAAGAAGGTATATTATCTATATCTCACCACGTTTTGTCCGGTTTTTTCTTTCAACCACATGCTGCCGGACGATTGTTTATGATTCTGGTGTTAACTACGTGATATGCCTTTTGGCAGGAACTAGAGGATTATACTGCTGAAGTGAGTGTTCAACATGAATCTTTAGAAGGAAGTTTCACCTTTTACGACTCAACAAAGGCTAGCCTCAACATATACCAGGTACTTTCATCATAGTCTCTTCAATATATTATTACACTAGGCTTTGCTAAAACGCATTATCTCTGAGTTTATTTTTCTTGAAACACACCTTGATTTGTGTTTGTAGGTGGCGAGTGTAACATTTGACTTGCTCTTGCTACTGGTGTTAGGATCATACTTGATAGTACTTTTCAGTTTCCTCGTCATCACTACGCGGGTAAATATAAAACCGATTTATCTAATACATATTTGGTTTTGTTAACTATGGAAGCATATTAAATGGAAATGTGATTTGAAATGATGACAGGGACTGGATGATTTGATAAGCTTATTTCGCCGGCCTCCATCACGGAAAGTGAAAATGGCTTGAGCTTCCTTCCCGGTTTAACTTTATATTCTTCGCATCCCTTCCTTTTTGGCGATTCGCTCTCAGATCTTGTTTTGTGAGTCGTTACAAGTTGAATCATGAAGAATTCACATAAGAAGAGGCAAAAGAAAATGAGTGTTGATTGAGTTTTGGCCCCCTTTGGACATTTTGTATGAGTTATTATTTTTCGTGGTAGGCAAAGAAAATAAGATACCTAAGTGACGTTGTAGTTTTATCTTTGGTTAAAAATTAGTATTTTCTTTACCTCATTAGTTCAACAAATTTGGACGCAAGTCACCGGATTGGTAAAACGAGAAAATAGTCGTATGTCGAAAACCATTTAAACCGGCTTCTTTAGTTGATCGCTAATGGATAGAAGATCTGTGAAAAAACAACTAATGTTATAAACTGTAATAGTATAACAGTGAGATTTATGTGTGAAGAAGAATGAACGAAATGAGAGACATAAATCAGTGAGATTTATGTTTGGAGTTCGGGTGGATCCGTGGATACGGAAATGGTGGTTGGTTTTTATACGATTCATTAAGCTCATTTTGGATGTGAACATAATCTCGTATATGTTCCACTTTATATGAACTAGCATATATACTAAATGAAGAATTTTGGGATGCAAAGTCACCAAATTAGCAACTTATCGTTGATGTGGGATTCTTTAATTCTCTTCCTTGAGATAAGTTCATCCATCCGAATTAAATTATACTTTAGGATTAACATGTCCAATTTGAGTAATGTATTTTATTATGCATCTTTTTAACCTTTGATGTGGGAATCCTAAATCCCCCTCTTAAGATGATGGATATTCCTTGCCCTTTCATCTAAAACTGACTTTTACTTTGTTGATTTCCACCTGATATTATGGTCAACATAATAAAATGCTACTGAACTTACAAAATTTCAACTACCACTGTTGGGGTCTATGGTCCTACTCAATGTTTTTAAAACTGGACCGGCGACCGAACCGGATATTTTTTGGGTCGTGGGTTAATATGGTCCGACCGGGGCTAACCGGGGTTCAACCGGGTTCAATAATATTTTAAAAATATTAGTATATAGAATTTGTTCTTTATATGTATATGTATGTGCACAACTATCCAAATATCAAACAAAATATTAAGTTTAGTACAAATATTTAGAAAAACAAAAAAAATTCAATAGCTATAGCAAAACTAAATAATAAAATGATGATACTTAAATAGATAACTAATCTTTTTTGTCTTAAAATTTTAAAAAGATTATAATTATTTGAAAAATGTTTTTATTTTTTCACTGAATATGATTATATTAGAGAAAATGTTAAACCTTTATTACTATCTCATTATCTATAAACCTTATTTTACTGATTTTAATTTGATGAACATATTAATTAAAGAAAAATAAAATAAAAATATATTTTTTTAATTAGAAAACAGTTGAACCCGGTTTGATCCGGGTCAACCGGTTCGCTGGTTCCCGGTTTTTTGCCGGTCCGACCCGGTTCGATGCCGGTTCAACTACACTTGGGTTTTAATATTGATCCGAACCGGACATGTGACCGGTTCGCGGTTGAACCCGGTTCAACCGCCGGTCCGGTCCGGTTTTAAAAACATTGGTCCTACTGGTTAATCCTCATGCTTACTAGCTCTAATTCCCATGTGAAGGACGGAATAAGTGGTCAATAGACAGTTCATAACTCTAGAGATAATTATGAAAATACACTACAGTAATCTCCCAACTTTATTGTACAGGGAAAAATTATAATCAATTGATTGGCATCGTATTATAAATTGTAACAAACAAAAATGTTTTTCCATCGACGAAAGACTTGTTAAGCTGAAACAATAGAACAAATTGTAAAATAGCAGAGACAACACCAGTAAGGATAGATCCGGTCGTTAAAAATATTGAAAATCTTTCTCTAAGTACCACTACAAAAAGACTCTTGTATAAATAAAAATCCACAAAACTAAGGAAAAACTTTTTTATCAAGCTCTCTCTCTCTCCCTCTCTCCCTCTCTCTTTCTCTCCCTCTTTATCTCTCTCTCTCTCTATCTTCCATTGAATACACAACTTCTCAAGCACACAAGAACTTGAAGAATAATTATGAAGTTACCAGCCAAAAGTATGTACAAAGGAAGAAGATTGTCTTTACTTTATCTCTCTGCTGTTTTGCTCTTCTAATCCTAAGATTTTGAAGACATGAAACAGAAGACCTTAGAGCGACCTTTCAGTTCAGTTTGTGTTGGATTTGACGGTGAACTTGAACAAGAAACTCCACGTACGAGGGCCCGCCCGCTGTCCTGTCCTCTATCATATACGATAGGAACAACATTCCTGAGAGAAACAGAGAGTGCAAGACGGATTAGAAGATGTGCAACAAGCATTAATGGCCGGTATAAAGTAACTTGGTCATCAATTTTGCGATGCTACGAGTAACTTTGAAAGCTAACTCACCTGTTGGATCTCCCTTCTTGCACAATTTAAGGCTGCAGGGAGAGAACATGAAGAAATTTTACAAGGTTAGAACGGAAATCACTCCACGCGAAAAAGAAGATAGATAGATACTGGGACTTTGTTTGATACCGTAGGTAAGAACTTCTTTGCCTCCTTATTTCATTCACCACGTCATTGAACTTCTTTGATAGCTGATTATCATACTTCTGCAACACATACTGTGTAGAAAAACAGAGTCCCACGTTAAGCAAGTTTTACCAACGCCAGAAAAGAGTTTCCTCTTTCACATTTTCAATAGCATGATAAGTATTTATGATGAAACATGGATGGGCAAGTAATTTATGAATGATCTTTAGGAAAAAGTAAAAAAAATAATCAAGGGAAAATGGGTTCTGTGAATGCAGAAACCAACACACTCACGTAAAGATATATCATGTGCTAAGATGATGATTAGTTTACCTGATTTGGAATGTCAGCAGCTGAGGAAACATCAAAAAGCTTCTGCAGAATATTTGAATTTACTGATTCCCCAACGTATATCAAAACATCTTCTCCGTTTTCAAGAAAATAGACTCCCTCATCGCTAAGGTGTTCACTTTGCAATGGGATTGGAGTAGGAACCACAGTTGCTTCATTATCCTGATAGATCAAGGAAAAACCATCAATGTGAGTTTTGAAAAGAGTTAAATTAAGGCGTAACCTGCGGTACAAATATAGCTCCATACATTTGCATCAAGGTCATGAACAGCAATCATCCTTGGATAAACTAGCGGAATTGCCAAAGGAGTAGACAATGAAGACACATGGTTTATCCAAAATGATCGGTCATCAATTCTGCCGTCCGTCCGTAAGCCAACACCTTTGGTTAAGGCTGAAAAGGAAAAATAATGAGATCTCAAGTTCTGCTCTACAATGCTATATGTTGCACTCAGCAATCAGAAAAAATGGAAAACAGATAGAACAAAACACAAAGCAAAAATAGTACCATTAGTTCACGAAAAAAGGATTAAATACATCTTAATGAAAAATAATGTCTAACTTGCTCTCTCACATGATCAATATGAAGCATGTGACAATATAACAAAAGCCACACGGAAAGCAGCAAAGTTAGCAGAAAAGAAGTGCAGCAATCCTTAAATGCCTTTTATGCAAGCACATGTATTGCATATCCATATGCCAAGTAATTTAAAGGCAAGAATTAGCCAGCGGACATACAATTCACTTCTGATTCAAGCCTTACACACAAGGAGCAAATCAACCTAAAGTGGTGTAGCTTTTGTGTTTCAAATTGATTAAAAGTGCCAAGGAAATACCGAGAGTATATAGTGGCAAAAGCTTGAGTGCTTCAGGAAGAATAAGTTGTCCAGATGATGTAACTGTTGCGCAAAATTTACGATAGGCATAGAGTGTGCTGACACAACTATTAATTGCTTGCTCCTTTACCAATGGTAGTGCCTTGGAAGGAATCTCATTAGCCGCTACATAAAAAAGCACCAAAAATATATAATTACAGAAACCCATTCAAAAATATATGTACATAATGACAACATATTTGGCAGTAGAATAAGAGCCAAAGTAAAGACGCCTACCTTGTTTCAGCATACAAGCAAATTGGGAATCTAGGTCAGCGGAGCGGAACAAGTTACTGAGCATGTTTGTACAAGGGAGTGATAAGTTAATCACCCTAATTCTTCTTTCCCCAGATATGGTGGTATAAAGAAGGGCACACTGAAAACCACAGAAAAATCATTAAGAATACGTAAACATTTTATGAGATGAAATGTACCAACATTTCGGCCAAGTAGGGTCGCACAAAACTATTTCGAATGGTCAATTGACATAAGTCCAAAGTAAACCTGAAAACCACATTCAGCTCCATCTTGAAGTTTGTCATCATGCTTTAATGTCACCATTACAGCTTTGTCACAGTCAATCTGCATGGTAAGGTTCGTCAAAAAAGAAACAAATTTATACCAAAGAGCTTTTCCAGGTGAACTTGCGACAGAAAAAAAAGTGTTTTCCTCTTGACTAGAATTATACATTTTAGAAAACAAAGCAACCCGAATATTCCTAGTCCAAAAATCCAGGCACAGAATAATATTTATTTTTGTTATTGACAGTAAATAAACACACAAGCTATCTGAGAAACTTAATTGTCAATTTTAAGGAGGATGCACCCACCGCAGGTAGATCGATGTCAGTAGGTATGCGTTTACAAAAGTTCCCTGAGTAATCTTGCACTTGGATACCCTACAATAATCGGCAAGAGATGTATTCATCAATGTAACCTCAAGCTGTATTTTGCAGAGTAATACATGGACAGAAGTCTCTCCCACAAAACATTACCTGACTGCATCTGACTCGCATGACAGCCTCAAAACCCTGGGGCCTAGTGATATTCCATCTAAGATCGTTGTAAAGCTTGGGAGGATCTGAAAGAGCTGAGAAAGGGTAATAGCAATAAACCTGGAAACATATATAATGGAAAGTTAAAATC
This sequence comes from Arabis alpina, assembly GCA_900128785.1. Lineage (NCBI taxonomy): Eukaryota > Viridiplantae > Streptophyta > Magnoliopsida > Brassicales > Brassicaceae > Arabis > Arabis alpina. The sequence continues at coordinate 9,347,702 of LT669792.1, forward strand.
AAAGAAAATCAAAACGTTGAGCTACAAATCCATAAGTAATAGGATCCCCAGGGAAGACAAGTAGGAATAACTCAGGAATTTTACGAGAGGGTGATGCATGTGCCACAGTAATACAAAAGACGCATATTTACATGGGAAAATAATCAAAATACAATGAGAAGATCCACTCGGTTAACAAGAAGTCTTATTGACCTATGTAAGTTATATCCATCAATACTGAAAAAATGCAAGTCATTTACAACTAAAAGAATACATGATAACCTTAAAAATTAAGAATATTTGACTCTACCTGTCCTCCAGTAGTTCTTGGGATGTCAGAAACTGAAGCCATGTCCACATAGGCCTGAGTTGTGATAAATATATCTACACAGACCTGATGCATGTCTGGATGCATTAGATAGGGAAAAATATTGCAACAACTAATACAAAATGATATGCAGATGGAAAAACTATTGGCTAATCTCCCAAATCAGATCTATTGGTATACCTGGTATTCAGCAAATTCAATAGCCATGGTTCTTAAAGTTTTGTCCGCTGGTTGTAGTAATTTATGGGCCTCCTGAAATTTATATAAATGAGGATTTAATTTCAATAACGATACACAGGAATCTGAGGATCAGATGCCATTCAAAGATTCTAAAACAAAAGAAGCCAGAAAACAGAACCAAGGAAATGCATTAAAACCCATTGCTTCAAGACCTCTAACACAGAGGTCAGAACGCACTATAAGAAACAAAAAAGGAATGTGTACCTTTTCATCTGCAGAGGCATTAGCTCTCCCATCGGCCTCTCTAGAAGAAAGTGCTCCAATGCCAACAGAAGGCAAAACTACGGGGGAGATGGTAATCATATCATTAAGTTATATAGGTACCAAACAGTAGGACATATACATCAGGGTATGCATATTTCAGGTGAATCAAGATGTATAGATGGACTCCAAGTGATTGGAAACAAAAGCATTAGACTACATGCCCAAATAAAATAAGCAGCATACCTGATTGAAACACCATGAGCTTTCCTCCAGTGCTCTTCATCGCTAAGAATGCGGCCTAGGAGAAAAAAGTTGTAGTTACGAGAGTCAACGGCATGAGGAGAGCAATGGACCTAATCTCCATCATTTTGCCCCAAAAAATTGTGATTACACTAAAGCTGATCCAACGAGCATCTGAGCTTTGCCCCATTGGCCAATCCATTCACAAAACCAACTTAAACTTCCTTGATTACTTTTTCAAAATGATTAACCCAGATATAGTTTATCCTAATTAATTAGTCCACTCGTAAAATTTAGGATACCATTTAACTGCATCTAACTTCTCCTTTAACCACTTTTTGACCATCACATACCTTAACTGCGGCACCAAAAGCAGATTCAGGACTCTTGCTTTCCTGAAACATTGTTGGGATACTTTCCAGCAAAATCTCTAGATGTTGACGGCACTGAATTCCAACAGAATAAAGTAATTATCAGAGAGAATAAGAAAAAATTCAGCTAACCATTTTTCGCATAGCACCCAGCTGTTGAGCAAAGGTAAAAACCATTCGCAGGGCAAGCCCGGAAAAGATGAAAACAAGTAGCTGAGAGCTTACCTCAGATAGCTGAACAATGACATCTGTTTCTAAAGGTGTATAAACATCTTGAACATCAGGAACAATGAGCATCAACGGCTGCATGTAAGCAGGGCAATCAAATTTACAAGGAAACCACCAAAAAAATTTTCTATACTAGAAAAAGAGAGCACACATTCTGAAGGAATCTGTTTCATATTAAAAATAATATAGGCTGTTCCTCATGCCAACTGCATGGACGAATGGCTTTCAAAATTGAAGAAAAATAAACAGTATATATTGTTGCAGCGAATTAATGTAACAAACTACCTGTTGTAGTGCACGCTTCAAATTATAAAAGTGTATTGTTGAGTCAAAAGTGGCAATTCCAACAAATGTCCTAGGTCCTTCCTGCAAAATGCATACAAGACTTTGTTAAAAACATATAATAATGAATGGAACCATGTCTATTAAAATCATTATTTATTGGGTGTGATTTCCTCTTTGATTCTCTGCCAGTACTTTAGTTTGGTGCATCTATATATATAAAGTGGTTAACGATAACAAACCTAACAGATTTAGGAAAGCAAGGTCTTGGTAAACTAGAGGGAATGATAAAACAGAAAGCAAATAGAAACGATCACTGAGGATCCCTTAAACTTTTTCGGGCAGGGACATTTACTTAATTCTATGACTACCACCCAATAGTAGTCAATCCGAAAGCCTACAGAAACAGATAGATACATGTAAATCATTGAAAAGAGCGAGAAAACTTACAGGAAGATCTGAGAGGACTTGCTGGATTGCACTGCAAGCAGCTGCAGTTGCACCTGTTTGAATTGCATTCATTGAAACATCAATGAGGAAGAAATACACTGCTGGCATTGGATCTCGTACCTGTAAAAAAGATACTGATAAGTATCCCATCTCGTAGCAATGGACCAAGTAGCTTGCTTTGAATCACCAAGCAAATCTAAACATCATAATCTCCCATTCCAGCACGGAAATTTAATCTCTTAGCGAGAAAGCAAAATTTAATTTCAAAGGATTGGTTTTAATTTGAGGATCAACATTAGTAAGAATCGCAACAATAGAGAAAACACATTGTCTGCCTTAGTAAAAGTCCCCATTTTCTGAAAAATGACTGAATATGACTACTGAGCACTTCATACAAAACTTTGGTGTGTTGTCTGAGCCACGTAAAAGAAAACTGACATCGTATGGAGGTATCACAATTTGACATAAAATAATTAAAAAATCACAAACTAACCATATATTCTTTTGTCGCAACAAAGTCAACAGTTCCTCTACACAGCTCAGGCCTTTCATCCGCATCCCTTCGTCTACCATCTGGGCCCAGATTACACTGGTAGTCACGGGGAGTCTCATCAGTGTATCCTGAACAAAGATTGTTGATGAGAAAGTTGATCACAAAAACATTCCACATTATTATAGTAATGATTACGATGATAACAATTCATACCACACAAGTTGCAAATGAACTTCCTTCCTTGATCCGTGAACTTCATGAAAGGATTAACGTAGCCCTTACAACGTGAACATCTAACAGGGCCACTCTCACCAAAGTCCACAACCTGGTCAATAACATAGGTTCATCTCAACATGAATTTTATTATTCGTAAAATTCTCGAAGAACCATTAATTTATGTTTTCTTCAGTTAAAAAGCAAGGAATGGAAACATAAAATTATATACTCAGCTGGAAACAACAAGGACTGAACGCCAATAAGAGAAGAGAAACAATAAAATATAAACAGTGCAAACAATGAAAGCCAAATTGGTTTAAGTGATCAGAAAAGGCAGTATGGGAATAGTTTAATCTTACTTGGATGGGCTCTTCAGATGGATGAGAAAGCGCCATCGGTTGGACAATTAATGCCAGTTGCATACCAGATGTAGACAGAAGATCAACAGTACATGGGATCTATTGTGGAAACAGGGAAGCAAAGTATCAAGATCCGGGTCAAGGGACACAGTAGATCAATAATTAAACCACATATTTCATTTAGCTCAAGAATATTCGCTTCATAGTTACCTGACTGATTGTGCATCGCATATAACGTGGGCTGCAATTTCCAGTGTCTCTAGCAATATAATCAACAGTAGTCGGCTTCAAAAAACAGAAAGAATATGAGATTCAGGAGAAATAAAGTAGCAGTTTTATACAATCTCACTTAATTTCCAAAATGAATATCATAAGACATACCGGTGGAGGACTAGCCTGATTCTGCTGGCGAGTTTCAAACACGATTGGACTGGAGCTTGTACCTGGCCTTGGGATCTGATTAAGATCAATCTTTGAGGGGCTAGAAACATTGGTCATTGACTGATTTGGCATAGGACCCATGCCATATATTGAACCACCAGGAGTCCCAGGAGTAGAAGAAAGCTACCCATTTTAAAAATTCAAAGAGATCATAATGTGTCACACAGAGGTAATACATCAACTGCGAAATAGAAGAAAGGCAAAACTCTAAAGAGACTACATTAATTGTTCTCTATTCCATTACTAGGCAAAATCCAGTAACTCCCTACTCTACATAGATTAATATTGTTCCCTTCTGGGAAAATCCACAGTCACATCAAGAACAAGTTTTACTATCATACTGATAAAGGCATCGCATGTTTCATCGATTCATAAACATTACATAATGAGCTTCAGTGAATGTACCTGCTGTGGTGGTGCTCCATAGGGAAAGCCTCCTGACACAGCTGGTCTGCCATAAGGAGCACCAGGAAAAGTCATTGGCGGAGGCATAGAATGAGCAGGAGGCGAAGTTAATGGTGAACTTCCTGGAAGAGGACTTGCATTGGGAGGTTGTGCATAGGGTGGCGGTGGACCCATCATAGGACTACTCGTGAACTGAGAACCTCTAGGAAAACCCATCATTGGAGGTCCATTAGTCATCGGACCACCAGGCATGCCGGAAGGAGGCATAGACATGCCAGGTCCCACAGGTGGAGGTGAACCAAAACCAATCGGACGTGCCCCTGAAGGAGGGCCTGCAGCTACACTACCTGGTGGACCTGAACCACCAGGCTGCGGAAATGACCCACCACCAGGCCTGGAGCCAAAAGGTGGCTGACTAGTGGGTCTTCCACCTGGAAAATTTGATGGAAACCCGCCAGGTTGCGAAACCTGAGGCGGTCCGCCTGGTCTAGTCATTGCAGGAGGAGGAGGTCCAGGCCTAGCCATTGGAGAAGGCCTTGGTTGTTGTTGTTGAACACCATAAGAAGGACCTGATTGAGGAAAAGGTTGTGGTGGTGACTGACCAAACGGTATAGGAACCGAACCAGGCATGGGAGGAGGTGGACGGTTAATGTTCAAGTGATGCATATTAGCAGCTAAAGAATTGGGGTTTCCAGGTACGAAATTTGGAGGAGCAGAGTTTTGCTGGTTGTTAGGTCTAGTTGCCCCTGGAGGCATTGGAGCAGCCATGCTTGAATACACCAAACAGATCAAATCCTAAAACCAAAATTCCCCTGCGTTTTTCAAATCTATGAATCAAAACCATATCATGATCATCACCAAATGCGCAAAACAACATCAAATTCCATACAAAAGGGAAATCATAAATCAAACAACAAAATCGTATTACCTGTAAATCAAAGAATCCTCGGATCTGTGGAGAAAAAAAACAAAGATCAGATCTGAAGAATTCGTGATTGAAACGAATAGGGTTTAAGAGAGAGAGAGAGAGAGAGAGAGAGAGAGAGAGAGAGAGAGAGAGAGAGAGAGAGAGAGATCAATGAGGGTGATTGCAATTCAATTCATCGAAATGCAACGAAGATTACGAACCTGGAAGTAGAAGGAGATACGAGTATCGATGGAGAAAACTTAGTGAGGAGAAGAAGAGAGCGATGGTCATTAACCTTTCAAGTAGCGTTTAATCAAATACTTGTAACGCATCGTTGATTCGAACCAGAGTCATTTGGTTAAGATCCGGTCTGGACAGAACCGTCCGCGTTTTTGGTTCGAATTATCTCCAATTCTCGAGTTAAATTTCACCTTAATGCTAATGTTATTTTGGTTCGGTTCGGTTCGGTTCGGTTTACACGGATATCTTTTCTTCTTTATGTATTGAAAGGGGAAAATATCTTATAGAGAGGGAAAGTATGACATATTCTATCCAATTATAATTTAGCATGTCAATTCTATTTGACTCGTAGACCAAAAGAAAAAAGCAAGAAAACCTTTTTATGTATTATGGTAATACAAAAGGAAACATTTTTATTTTAAAATATACAAAACTCTCAAACTTCTATGTTTCGACCAAGAACAAATCTCCAAATTGTTTCATTAACCAAACATATCTTCAGTTTTGAGTTGATAAGGCTATCGTAATTCGACTGTTCGTCAATAATTATTTCTCAAATCATTTGCCGTTAATAAACCTAATTTGTGTAACTTTCAAATGCGAAAACGAAATCCGTCCTATAATTATTTTATCCACACAAAAAGAAAACAAGTTACCATGAACCAAACTTGGGAACCTTTTAGAACATTCAAAAGAGAGAGCCAAACTCGTAAAATTATTGAAAAAGAAAGTGTGTGAAAAATAATGGAAAAGTAAATGTGTGCGTGTGTGTGTGAGTGTCACAATGTTGTGTTGGATATCTACTTTCGAATTGCACGACATTTCACCAATACGTCTAAAGAGTAAGTTGCTGATGTATTTAACAAAAATAATGATGCTAGTCTAATATTCATAAAACAGTAATCTTATTTGTTTTGGCCAAAACAATTCTCATTATATCCCTGGGAAAATAATTCTCTAAGTATGGTTGACCAAACCATTTTAGTTATGTTGTTAGGCAACAATTACCTCAAATTTATGGTTTCATTTAACATAGTTAAATTTGAGGTAACTATTGAATATCAGGTAACGCAAAAACTTAGAAGAGTGTATTCAACCAAAATTTGAAAATGATTTGACATATATTATGCTTTTAGACGATTTTGGATACATTGTTAACTTAAAATGATTCGTCTAATAACAGTGAAGATTTTTTCTTAAGATAAAATAATTAAGGTAGTATATCACAGACCGTTAATTAACAATTCTCAATCGTTCAATACATAAAATTATTCTAGCAAAAGGAAATTTGCATTTAGTGAACTATCGCCTCGCTATGTCCTAAATATTTTTATTATTTTTAGACTCTACCTTATTTTGGATAGGTCCTGATTCCTCATATTTGTGCAGGCTCTTCCTTGCTTTAGAGAAGAATGGAGCCTCATAGCTGGTTTACCATTTTTTTGTAATCTATTACAAACCCTCTCAATTTATAATGAAATTAACATTCCTAATAAAAAAAATTGGTAACGACGAAATGATAACAAATAAAGGAACGGGGGCACCAAACTTGTGAACACGAAATCGAGGGAGTATGACATATTTTAGTGGCTAATTAGGAAAAGATAAACAAATAGTGTCTTCTACTTTTCCACGGAGAGAAGCTGTATCACCCATCTTCATCAATGTAAATCCGTGCATGAGTGAGTTACTTGTATACGTCATTTTACCACTTATATACTACTTGCTAGCTATCCAAAGAGAGAAATTAATGAGTTTGAATACGAGTGATGGAAAAGAGACTAATTTGGCATGTTTGATTCGACTTAATTATGATTTTTTATTATCTAACATTTTGTTTTGATCAACAACGAAATTAGGCACCCATATTTGGTGACATGTTTGATTCGACTCTTCCAACCTGAGTTTGATTTCCCGTAAGAACACTTTTACTTATATTTGGTTAGTCGAAATGGTGCCACACTTTAAACTCATTAAAAAATCTGGTGAGTGGACTACTCGACAGCCACACTCCTAGACAATTAGTCGGGTGGTAAAAACCCGGATTACTTCCTGGTTATAAAAAAAATCCCATATTTTTTGGGTAAATTTAAAACACTTTCATGATCATTGAGTTACCTTTTTCTCTAACTTTCCTAGTTAAATCATTCATTGTAAATTTTTTAGGTGATTTATGGACATTTATATTCTAGAATTTGTATTTCTGATATACCAAAATAAGAAGAACAAGAATGAAGAAGATGGGTGAAATTGTTTCAGCTATTATCTTCTTTTTTTTCCAATAATTTAATCTTACAAAGAAGAGAAACAAAAAAATTTGGTGGCCATAAATCCAACTACTTATCCTACTTTTTTTCTTATCTTTTCTTGCGTTCTTAATAGTAACTAGTAAGTGAGCATAATAAGAAGTTATGTCTATAGTTTCAAGACCAATTTAGTTGTTCCCAGTCCCAAAAAGGTTGTGAGAGCCCATCAACCATCTCTGAGTTGCTTTGTGTTGTAGTAGCATTCACTACTGGTAAATCAACTTGGTCTCCACTTGAATAATAAGGAGTTTCTGGTGAGGTCGATATTGTGGCAGGAAATGATGTCTCAACTCTATCGATAGGAAGCTTCCTCTCTATCCCATAAGCTTCCATGGGACGTCTGTCAAAAGCTCTCGAGCTTCCTGATTTTATATAGATTCGACAGAGACTGAATTCGTTCCTCAACTATATCCAATAAAAAACAACTAATCTTGTTAATATCTCCTTTGATCAAGAATTGTTTTTCTTATGTATTATATAGTACTTTACATACTAGCTATGCATGGATTTTTTTTTTTGAAGCATTTTATGTATGCATGGTTTAAGTTGGAAAAATTCATATACTAAAAAAAAACATGTAACTTTTTTCAATATACCGTACAACTTTTTTCCAAATATATCACTTTTGAAAACACTACTATATTACAAGTTATGACCGGATTATTCATATTAGAGGTAAAAAAAAGTCCTTTATGATAGGGGTTTTGGGCATATAATCAAATGATAGATGGGTTTGATCTTTCTCTGCTGTACGTAACCAAATTATTTGTAAAAGCTTACTCGGTTAGTTATCAAATTCATAATTAATCCAAAAAGTGTGACACGTCAGAGCACGATTATCGGGAGGATGATTTGGTGTTCATTAAGAAAGAATGATTAAATAATAATATTTAAAAGGAGATTTCTTACGAAGTGGTTCAGTGTAATAACCCAAAAAAATGGTTCATTTGAGTTACAGTGGGACAAGTGTCAATTTTTTTTTTTTTTACCAGAAAGTTTGGGGTCGAATCCCGTAATCCTTCCATGCCCGAGACCACAACATGTAATATTAGTTTCATTCCAAGCGCCACTCGAACCAACAATCTCTAAATTTTGTATGAGATCTTTACCGGTTGAGTTATGGGCTCTTGGTCACATGTCAGTTTTTGATTGGGCCGATTAATTTGTGGTTACCCAAAGTAAAACGAAAATTCATTTTATGGTAACCGATTTTATGTTTCAGTTTGTTTTTACGGATTGAAATAATTGTCTATAATTTTATGAAACATAATAAATTAGTGTTTTTAAAAAGTCTTGTATATTTATATATAGTAATTTGATTTCTTTCATGAACGATTGAAAGCTGATTTGGTTCAGCATATTTGAGACAAAAATGCCAGAGCTCAACGATAGAGCCGAGTTAAGAAAGTTCTTGATCATGATTTTAAATGTTTGTTTATCATTTCTGTTTGACAATAATCGATTTTATGTTTCTTTTTGTTTTTGCAGATTGTAATAAACCTCTATAATTTTATAAAACATATGAAATTAGTGTTTTTAATAAATCTTGTATATTTATTTATAGTAATTTTTTTAATTCAATTTTTTTTTATTCAAATTTTTTTTCCCCATATGAATCCCAATTAAGTGTCATGGATAAATCTTCAAAATTAACAAAAACCAAAACAAGTGTTAAAAGTTAATAATTATTACTAATTTAATGCAAATAACACCCAATATTGTTTATGGTTATTCATGCTCTCAGTTAGTTTCTAAAGAGTTGTTCTTTTTTTGGGTTCAAATAGTATTTGTGAAAAGTGGTTTTGCACAAATAATATATATATATTTTATTTTTTGCTAAAATTTAGTGATTATAATTATGCACAAATAATATTTGATAAAAGTGTTTCATTATAAAGTCTGATTATGCACCTTAGGGATGGTAGATACACTGGCTGCTTCGTCAACTGCCTTATATTCATTCATCTTCCATTTTGTCTTTCTCCCAGTAGGTGCTTTTCCAGTGTAGAAAACCATCGTCTTCTTAACTCCAATCACACGGTTCTCCGGAGAGAACACAGGCCCTGGTGAACCAGTTGCTTTCCAGTACCCTGAACCAGTGGTCCTGCTCGGTCGTCCTCCTCTAGCTTCCCGCTCTTGTCTTGGCACGAAGAATATCCATTGTTCTGCGTCTCCTCGACACCACTCTCCCGCAAGATCTATACACACACACAAAAAAACACACATCTCAATTTATGTTATTAACTTTCGCTTAACATTTTTTGTAACATTTTAGAAAACCTTTTTCATTTTATCAGTGTTCTAAAATGCGCTAGGCGCTTCCTACGCGGGTAAGGAGGGCCTAGCGCCTAACTGTATACGCGGAAGTATAGGCGGGGCGTAGGCGGATAATTATATTTTAGGTGTATATCTCTATTAAAATGAATATATCGTATATTTAGAAATGAAAGAGTTTAAATATAGTCTTAGATATAAAACTAAATAAAATTTTATGTAAAAAAAATATAATTTTTAATATACATAAATCTCAAAATATAAATTTAAAAAGCATAGTCATAAAATATATAGAAATTTATAAATATATAATTTCTAAACTATTTTTGAAATAAATTTAACTAATATGTTTAATAGTTATAGACTAAAAATAAATAAATATTACTTATGAAAAAAATTTAGTTTACAATATATTAAAAAAAAAAAAAAATCTTTATTTTTCTATATGGCCGCCTAATATCTGCGTATGCCGCGTAAACGTCCGCCTAGACCGCGTAAACGTCCGCCTAAACCGCATAAACATCCGCATTTTTAAAAACCGCATAAACATCCGCATTTTTAAAAACCGCATAAATCACCGTATAATATAAAATCGTGGCGCCGGGCACCCGCATAGCGCCTAGACGCCGCCTGGGTACCCGCGTAGGCCGCGTTTTAGAACACTGCATTTTATTCAGTCTAAACGCAAGCTAGTCTTTCGATACTTTAATATTGATTTAGGTTTGGTGTGCATTTTTCTCTAAATGAGCTCATCGCTTTTTTAATTAGCATCTTAAACAAAAAAATTAATCTACTATATGAAAAGGCAAAAACACTCTCCATGTGATGCCACCTCAGCTCTCAAAAACTTGCCAATCCTAATAAAACTCAAAGGCCACATGGAAATGAGAGGAGAACATGTTTGGTGTTTGCATTTACATTTTATAATAATACTTTATAGAAAATGAAATTGTTTAATCTTTTCACAAATGTGAATTTTTGTTAAGTTTTGTTTACATATAAACGCAAACGCAAACATAACCAAACCAAAATTGTTAATGTTTAAAAAACAGCTGAGACGGAAAAAAACGCAAACAGACAATCAAAACCTAAATCTCATGCATATATACATTTCAACATGACCACATCAGAGTCTCTTCAAGAATCGCAGAAATGAAAAACTCTACATTGAGAGGTGACCTTATGATCCTCTTTTGGCCAAATGGAAATAGAACTATTGACCAGAATGAAACTAAACATATATAGCTAATAATTGCATACGTACTTGGAAGCTGAGTAGGCTCAACGCTAAACACATCGAGGATGGGTATGAGACTGTGAATGGTGGCATTTCCTCCGCCGAGCTGGATTCTTAGGTAGAACGAAAGCAGCTCTACTTCCGTCGGATAGAATCGAAAACCTACCGGAAGCTCTTGTTCCTCCATTTTTTTTTATGTTTGTACTACACATTTGCTTCTTAAATAAAGTGATAAAACCTCATGGCCTCACGATGAGTTTAAATAGGTGCATCTTTTATTGTAATTCCGTGTGAAGTGAGAATTCTTTTTACGCGTTTCGACTTTATTTTTATTTATTGTTATTTTGGTCTAGAATCTGTAATTATATATTTAATAATATTTGTCTTTTTATATTTTGCTCGCCAATTGAGCGCGGACCCATCTTTTGTGTGTAGCGTTTCTGCCATTTCTACGTGAGTGAGTGAGTGCTTATGGCAAGCGACATACCTTATCATTGAATTAGTCAAGGCTGCTTCTATATTACTTGATTTTTTCTTCACTTATTCATGATGTATTGTAGTTTAGTGTGCATTTATTTAAAGAGCTATGGTATATATATATATATATATATATATAATTTTTATATACATAATTAGAAAAGTTGGCAAAATAAATTATTAACAGTTTGAAATTACTTATGGTAATCCATCAAGAAATCTTTTGTTTTATCTTCCTCCACATTCCAATTTCCAAATGGCTCGTCTTTTAGTTACATATTTTTGCAAAACTACAAAATAACATATCAAATTTTAAAAATATCGCGACGAAATATCAAAATCTGATCGTTTTAAAAAAACTTTCCCATTGCTGGTCTATATATTCAATTTGAACAAAAACAAAATCCAACCATCATATACTATTAATTTGGATCAGAAGTTCATAAAACTGTAATTTTTGTGACCCAGATTCAGCCATTTCGAATCAATTTAGAATGCAAGGTTGGTATTATTTGGATGTTTGGATTCCTATCGTCAAATTTTAAAGTTATAGATCAACATCTAACTAAACTAAATTCTGCCATTCAATTATATTTTTGTTCGATTTAGAATGTGGACAAATGTGTATCACTTCGCAGAACTTTTCCAATCCTCATAGCTCGCCAAAGCAGAAATTAAAACATGTCCTATCATGATCTATATAAGCCAAAATAAACATCAATACAATAGATCATTGTGGTCAAGTAAACAATTCTTGTAAGTACAAATTTGATATTATAACATGATCCAAACTTATATTTTGTTCAAAAAAAAAAGGTTCATTTTCCTGTCGTTGGGTAACAAACTAACAATGGTTAGTTTATGTGATTGTTTGGTTCGTAAATATATATATGAGCTATTATGACCTTATTAATCTCAAACTTTTAATTAAATATATTTATTTATTATGTATTTAAAGTAGGCCCACACAAGACTCTTCACTAGAGAAAGAAATAGTTTTCTCACGTCGCCATCGCTCTATTATCTCGTAGACTTTTTCGTTACATAGTCAAGACACATTTTTTAGTAAGAAAAAAACAAAAAATATGTATATTAGATATTGTTAAAATTATCAAAATATACCCATTTTTATACTGATTATTTTTTTTTTTTTTATCGAAATCAAAATGGTTATCCGAAAAAATGACTTTCGAACTGAACCGAACCAAAAAGAGGTCAAACCTGAACGAATCGAACCAAATAAATTGAGTGCCCAAGCCGAGATGCTAATAAAAAATAAAGTTTTGTGAATTCTACCATCGAGAATATTTCTTATTTGACAGATTTTGTTTTATGAAATGAACAAGAAATTTAGTTGCATGTCAAAAATTTGAGCAATATACGCAATTAATTCTATTACTAATAGTATGCAACCTCTTTTTGGGGAAAACGTAGTAAGTCACCTCTTTTTGGAGAAAACGTAGTAATCCCCTCTAATATTTTCATATCCTTTCAAATACACCCCGGAAACTTTGCATGTAATATTTCACCCCAAAATCAAAGTTATATTAATATTTCTACCCAATTGTCGATTTTATCGGTTTATCACATAACCAATTCAAAATTTAATTAATCCGGTAGTAAACTGAATTGGAAACCCAAATCCCTGAACGGTGTACAACCAAAAACCCAGAATTCAAAATCCTTAAATCTCAAATGAAAGGAAGAACCCTAAATCCCCAAATCCCAAATCGAAGGTTTTCATGGTAACGTAACTTGTAATTAAGGCTTCTCATTTCTTAAGATGATTAGTCTATTGCATTGATTTAAAGGTTCGAGCAATTTTCCTTAAGATGATCCATTTTTTGATTGCATCATGGTTCGAGCAATTTTCACAAGCAAAAGCTTTTTGAGACAAAGTTACAGAGAGAGAAGAAGAAGATAAGCCATGGGTTTGCTTTCAAATATGGTTGAGAGAGACGAGCTTAAACTTGGACATCATATCTACGACACTCTTCGATTCTTTCCCTTCTTTTTGATTTCATTAGGTTTTTGATGCATTTATGTGAAATTTCCTCAATATGGATCTTCTCTATGCGATTAACTCTTTTGATTTTGTTAAAATCATCCTAATTGGTGAAATCAAAATCTTTGTCTTGTTATTAGGGGTTTTCCTCTTGCCGAATTTTCTTATGAAATTGTTCATATTTTTAGGCATATTAGTTCATTTCAAACCTGAGCAAACCTTAAAATCTCCCACACTTGCTTCATCTTCGTCATATAGAGAAGAAAATAAAAAGAGAAGATGACGAGAGGTGAGGAGGAAGAAGAAGAGATTTTGTAGAAATATTTTCTTTAATTAATTAATTAATTGGGTTAAAATCTGGTTTGGTTTTAAAATTGGGTTATTATATGGTTAACTCACGGTTTTGTTTTTCGTTACTTTGGTTAATAGAAACATGGTCTACAGTAAACCAAGATCAAAGGATTTGGGTGGAAATATAAGTTTAATTTTGATTTTGGGATGAATTAAGCGTTTAACTTCCATTTTGGGGTGAATTAAACGTTTATCTTTGATTTTGGGGTGAAATATTACAAGCAAAGTTTTCGGGGTGTATTTGAAAGGATATGAAACTATTGGGGGGGAATTACTACGTTTTCCCCTCTTTTTGTCAGCACCAATGTGTATCCTCATAATAATAGTACTCTATTCATTCATTTATAAACGAATGTTTTGGTCGAAAACAATCGTCATAAATGCGTGCCGAAAGGCTTTTGCGAACAAACAAAATTTTGTAGGAAGTGGGAACCAAAAATGAAAAGAGTCATGGAAGGGGCGACATGTGTTTTTTTTTTGTCCAACCCATCTATTACTCTTAAAACGGGTCTAGCCCAGATTGCAGTTAAGGCCTTTTTTGGCCAAACAATCAGCGATAGAATTTTCTCCTCGAGGGATGAAAACAAATTCAATCTCAACAAAAAAACCAGAACAAATTCTAAGATCTTCAAGAATTCCATGGATTTCTGCTATCGAGGATCTCATGTTGATAGCATTAATCAATTTCTGAGAATCAGATTTTATCATAAGCTTTGGAATTCGAAGAGATCTAGCTTTGATCAGAGCTGATCTCATTGCTAACGCTTCAGCAGCTAACACCGATTTGACGTTGCCGATCGAAGACGAATGAACCACGGATGGTCCATTAATCATCTCAATCGTCCAACCGATACCTGCTTGATTCGATGAAGTCAGCCATGCTGCATCGGTATAGCAGTTGGTGAAACCTTCCCTAGAGGGTGAGGTATTCTTTGGATTCGATAGGCGAATAGCCATCAATTTTGGTGGAATGGATTGAGCCTTAATCCATTCTCGAGCATCTTGTCCAGCTTTGAGTAAAGTTTCGGCAACAGTGAAGCTCCTCTTGCTAAAGACGAGTTGGTTTCGTGAAATCCAGAGGGTCCAACAAATCCATGGGGAAAGGGTGCCTCTATCGAGCCCCAGAGGAGGAAAGGTGAACAAGTTCTTGACTTTTTTCATTCCTTCCCCTACATTATGTATCAGGGACGAGTCAAAGTTGTCACAACTAACCTCTCTCCATGCTTCTTGTGCATATGGACAAAGGAAGAGTAGATGAAGAACTGATTCCGGTGCACCGCATCTACAACATTTCGTGGTGTCAATGATTTGCCTCACTGCGAGCTATTCACCAACGGGTATAGCGCCGTGAATAGCTTTCCACATGAACATCTTGATTTTAGGTGGGGCTTTGAGAGCCCAGACTTGCTTGTTCCAATCTACAGTTTGCATCAGATGAGTTCCATGAACCACTCTACTTTTTTCTGCCTCTATATAACCTGATTTAGTAGTATATTCGCCTGTTGGATTATTGGGCCATATCCTTTTATCCTTTGCTCCCAGGATACTCGGCTTAATTTGTAGTATCAAAGATTTGTAATGTGGTAACACTTGATCAATCCTTTCCATGTTCCAGGTTCCAGTATCAGAATGGATCAAGTCAATGACCTGGAGATGTTGTAAGGTTTCAGGAGCTGGTCCCATAGGCTGGATTGTTTCTTCCAGAGAAAGCCAAGCATCGTTCCAGAGGCTGACATCCTCTCCATCACCTATTGCCCATCCTAGCTGTGTTTTCAACAGGTCTCTTCCATCTATCAGTCTTCTCCACCCATGGGAGGCACCTTGAGGAACTGAACACTCCAGGAAGGAAGAATCCACACAATATTTTCCAACTAGGATTCTAGCTAGCAAGCTATTGGGGTTAGTAATTATTCTCCAACTCAACTTAGCTAGTAAAGCGTCATTGAAGTTGTTGATATCTTTAAAACCCAGTCCTCCCATGCTTTTTGGTTTGGTCATCTTGTTCCATGCCACCCAGCTGATTTTGTGTTTTTCAGGTGTGGCATCCCATCAGAACCGGGTCAATGCAGATTTGATCCTTTTGCACAGAGACTGGGGAATTTTGAAGCAAGTCATTGCATAAGTAGGCATCGCAAACAAAACACTTTTCAGCAAAACTAGCTTCCCAGCTCCAGAAAGTAGCTTTGAGGACCAGTTCACTGCCTTGTGCTGAATGCGATCCACA
Source organism: Arabis alpina (assembly GCA_900128785.1). Lineage (NCBI taxonomy): Eukaryota > Viridiplantae > Streptophyta > Magnoliopsida > Brassicales > Brassicaceae > Arabis > Arabis alpina. The sequence goes on from LT669792.1 coordinate 9,363,959, forward strand.
ATTGAGGTGAAAAGATCCTTTTTACTTCTACCAAAATGCTCAGGTAAGCCGAGATACTTTCCTACACCCCTTTCTTTATCAATTTTCAATATCTGCTTCATTTTCCTCTTGATTCTAGCTGGGGTTTTCCTTAAGAAGGAAACTGATGATTTCTGGTAGTACTTGTTGACCTGACACTGCTTCATAGCTTGTTAGGATTCTTTTCAGCTCCTTAAAGCTTTTCTGATTTGCATTGCAGAAAAACATAGTGTCATCTGCAAAGAGCAGATTATTAATGCTGGGACTTCCCCTAGCGACTTTGATCCCAAGGAGCTTCTTTTTCTCTTGAGCTCGCAGACAAAGGCTTGACAGAACCTCTCCACAAAGGATAAACAGGTAAGGAGAGATAGGATATCCCTGCCTTAGTCCTCTTTTAGGTTTCACATATCCTCTAGGAACTCCATTAACTAGGAAGGAAAAGGTTACAGTAGTAATGCATTGCATAATCCACTGTACCCACCTGTTATGAAAACCCATTTTTTCCAATACTTGTTGCATAAAGGTCCATTCTAGGCGATCATAGGCTTTGCTCATATCAGTCTTGACTGCCATGGCACACCTAGACTCAGCTGTAGACATTTTTAGAAAATGTAACACTTCATGTGTAATTAGCACATTATCAGAGATTGCTCTTTTGGGGACATAAGCAGATTGATTTTCTGAAATGATCTCTGCTAGGATTACTTGCATTCTTTTAGCCAAGAGTTTAGAAATGACCTTGTAGTAGACATTGCATAATGCAATAGGTCTGTAGTCAGCTACTTTGGTAGGACTTGTAATCTTTGGTATCATGCAGATAAGTGTATCATTGATGTTGTTTTGCATGATTCCAGATGTGAAGAAAGCTTTGACCTCGGATATCAGATCACTTCCAATGATTTCCCAGTTGGAGTGGAAGAAGCAAGCTGAAAATCCATCTGGTCCAGGAGCCTTGTCTGGATGGATGGATAGGAGAGCCTCCTTAATCTTCTTATCTTTAGGTATAGTAACCAGCAACTGATTCATTTCCGCAGTTATTATAGGTTTGATTGCACTGTTGATGACTTTCATAGACTGTTCTGGGGTACTTCCATTAGAAGTGTATAGGTCTTTGAAGTAGGCTGTTATGACTTTGATAATGTCCTCTTCTTCGTAGACTGGTAGGCCATTTATATCTTCAATGACTGAGATCTTATTTCTTGTAAATCTGCTTCTTGTGGATGCATGAAAGAATCCTACGTTGCGATCTCTCAGATTCAACCATAGTTGTCTGCTTCTTTGTTTCCAATACATCTCTTCCTCAGTGTAAGCCTTATTTAACTCCTCTCTAACTTCATTGATCTTATCTGTATCCATAGTTAAATCAACCATAACTAAGTCCAACATCTCTTTGAATTCTTGTATTTTGAGCTGGTTGTTTCTGTGTTGTTGTTTGTTCCAGAAAACAATAGTAGATCTGCATCTGTCCAGTTTAGCTTTGACAGAAAGTTGCCTGCCTTCAGTCCAGGTTTTAGCTACCAACTCTTTTACCTCAACATTCTCCTTTAGTCTTCTGTCATATCTAAAAACTCCTTTTTTCCTCTTTTTCTTTGGATCAAAGTAGGTTATGATTGGTCTATGATCAGAAGCTTCGAATTTGAGGTATTCACATCTTCCATTTGGGAATAGCTCTGCCCATTCTCCATTTGAGACTGCTCTATCAAGTCTGGTCTTTATTTTGTTTGCGCCTCTCCAGGATAATGGACAACCAGTATGTTGTAGATCATACAGATCACCTTCAGAGAAAAAGGATCTGAAGTCACTAAAGGAGCCTTCTGATCTGATTGTGCCTCCTTCCTTCTCAATATTTCCAAGGATGTCGTTAAAGTCTCCAGTGAGGAACCAAGGACCATTTCTTAAGAGAGCTAGACTGATTAGGTAATCCCAAGTTACTTTTCTCAATTTCTTGTCTGGATTACCATAAATAAAGGTGGAATAAAATCTCTTTCCTTCGAAAGTAATGAGAGTATCAAAGTAGTTATCACTGAAAGCTATAACTTCAAGCTTTAATTCCTTCCTCCAAAGTAGAAGAAGACCTCCACCACCATGCCCATGAGGTGAGACAATAGAATATTTTGTGTAACCTAAGTCTTTTGTTTCTTGCAGGACGTAAGCATCAGGGGTTTTTTGTCTCGGAGAGAAAGAAGATATCACGTTCAGCTCGCTGACATATTTCTTTGAGACGACGAACTGTCTCGGGATTCCCTAACCCTTGACAGTTCCAAGCTACCATTTTTAAGGAATAGGAGAAGACGGCCTTTGAAAATCCGCTTTAACTTTCATCTTGAGCTTGGAGGGAGCCTGGTGGACTGGAATGGCTGGCCTTGCTGTGTGAACTGCATTCAAGTTTGATCCACTAGGCCCATCATCCAGCTTTCTTTTCACACTTTTTCCATTGGGGACTTGTTTTGCAGCTAACTTAGAGTTCCTTCTTCTAGGTGAAGGGAGAGCCGACTTTCTTAGCTTTGAGGATCCATTTAATCCCAGGTTTGGAACTCTGGCTTTGCTTGGAGGTCTTCCTGGTTTTCTTTTTGTAGGGGCTGGACTTTGAGCAGCTTCAAGCCCCTCATTGATGTCGTTTAGCACTCCTAATCTCTGAAGTGCAGGTGTTCTTTCCAATGGTACTGGAGAAGACTCTCTCTCAGAGCATTCTAAAGAGGCTCTGACCATATTAGTAGCTGTTTCCAGCATTTGGCCTTCTTCCTCAGCCATTCTTGATCTTTCTTTTCTTGCAGCACTTTCCAAGGGCTCAGTACAGCTGGAATACCTTTCCATTACCTGTCTTATCTCTCCCATAGCAGCATGGATAGCTTCTTGGGGAAGTTGAGCTTCATTATCTTTTGGAGGTGTGACAACATCCACTTTTCTCCCTCATGAGGATCTAGATTCCTCTGGAGATGATAAGAGAGCTCGAGGTAACTCTCTTATTCTTTTCTCAATCCAGATGGGTTTGGGAGGTATATGATCAAACCTCTTAGTTTTCATGCTGACTGGGCCCTTGGATTGTCCAGAGTTGTAGGAGTTTGAGTGGGGAGGGTTGTGAGAGTATCTGCCAGAGTCCTCAGACCTATGGTGTCTCTCATACCTAGTGAACTTGTTGTTCTCTTTTCTGCTCTGGTAAGGAGGTGCATCAGCATTTTGTCCTTTCAAGAGGTAAGCTTGATTCTCTTCTTTTTTTCCTGTTTTCCGGAAGGTTTCTTTGGTCTTTTGAAGGAGAGGTATTCCACTGATCTTTGCTTGATGCATCTTCTTGTGATTTTTTAGTATCAGGGCAATCTTTTACATCGTGACTCAGCATGAAGCACACCGAGCAGTGTTTTTCAAGCTTTTCATACAGTAGAAAGGCTTCTACCTCGTCTCCATTCTTGAACTCCAGAGTAGAGGAGGTAATCAATGGCTCAAGGCCATTTATTTTTACTCTCATCCTAGCTGCTGTAACAATTATCTCATAGTTTTCAAGCGTTCCTATGTTTGCAGCCATGTTGTCAAGCATGATTCTGGACCAGAGGTGGCTTGGAACACCTTGGATTTGGATCCAGAAGGGAATTTCAGATGGGAATGAATCAGCCACTGAAGGTTCCCATCTTTGGATGAGGATCATCCAGTGAGCAAAGTGATAGGGACGATTTGCCAAAACCTCATGTAAGTCTTCTTCATTAGCGAATTGGTATTGAAATTTACCTTTCCCTAGGTCTGTTCCAACAGGACGTGTTGAGATTTTCCAGTGGTCAGCCAGGAAAGGAAGAAGAGCCCACATCTTATGGATCTTGGGGTTAGTAATCCTTCCTACTAGGATGAGCTGATGATCATGAACAAGCTCAGTTGGGTCAAAGTCAGGAATCATGACTCTGTTTGCTCTTGGAGGGGCTATAGCAGGTGCTATCCCTTTTCCTTTCTCGCTAGCTGAGAATCTTCTCATCGTTCACAGAGAGGACAATGGAAGAAGAGAATCCTTATAGGGGATTAAGCTAAATTTGTGAGAGTGAGAAACTACAGGATCCCTTGAGGGGATAAGTCTAGATTTGTAGTAGTAACAAGGCAAACTTCCTTTGTTGAGCAGTAGCAGGACTGAAGCGCAACAAGAAGTAAGATTCAAGGTTAAAACCTAAGTTCTTCTGGGATGAAAAATAGATCTGAGAGCTTTTCCGATGAGATTTGAAACTCTTTGGGAAAATTTTGGTAGGTATACTTGGTAGCAGAAGATGAGATTTGAAAAAGTTACCAAGAAGGGAAAGAAATGTTGTGTAACAAGTTACAAACATCAAAGGGACCAACGTGTAAAACTCATTCTCGATAGTTGTGCCTGAGAGAAAAAGGTTGTTTTCTCCTCTTGCTACTTATATTCATTATGTTAAGTAAACAAAATTGAATATTTTTGGGCGATATGTGTTTGTGTGGTCCTATTAAGAGTAATGCAGGAGTGAACAAAAGACTAAATTGGGTGGAATGGTTCAATTAAGCTGATTTACACGTGATCAATTAAAACATGAATGGATTCAATGTCTTCAAATATTCAGATAATTTTATTACTCTCTCCGTTTCATAATATAAATTGTTTTGGGTAAAGCACGGTGTTTAAGAAAATTTATTTGTTTTTAAAAAATATTTTCTTAAATCATTATTTCAGTAAAAGCAATAATTAAATAGTAAAATATATTTGTTTTTTTTATTTTTTGGATAAATCTTTATTTTATTACTCGTATTTTTTTACATGGAGATGTCAAAACAACTTATATTTTGAAACAAAAAAAAACTCAAAACAACTTATATTATGAAACGGAAGGAGTATAAATCAACAAAAGTACCGATAAATAACGAAAATATGGTGGCAAAAAGAGGAAAACCAATAGCTAAAGTGTTCAAATATTCATATGCACGAGTAGTGAACGTTAGACAAATTGGTCTAAGAGGTCAACGAGCTGATTAATTTGTACATACTCTAGATATGAATTGGATCTCTTATTATATGCAACATTCAAGCATTTCCATGATATATATTTTTTTTTTTTTTTGTTTGGATTGTAGTTTTAGTCAGAACATATAAATTGTTTAAAAATAAACGCTAGATTTTATATTATATACTAAACTCTATGAATTTCAGAAAATTTTAAACGCACAATACAAAAGTTGAAATTTAAACCTGGATATTGGTTGCAAAAAAAAAAAAAAAAAAATTTACACAAGCAAAACCTATTTTCAAAGAGAAAAAAATTGGTTATCTTATGAAAAGTACTTAACTCAAACTAATTAGCTCGTGTTACTGTGTTATTAGTATATTGGCATTGTTAGATTGTTTCATTGTAGTTTTACAATTGTGAGCTTATTAAAAAACGAAGAGCTATATAAAAAGTTGTATCATATAGATATACGACATACAAAATACAATAATTTTGAAATCATCATTGTACAAAGAACATGGTGAAACTGTTGATAATACATTTTTTTCAAAAAAAAAAAAAACTGTTGATAATATATGTCTCATGTAAGACAGCGGCATAGATTTTCTGGGAAATTGTCCTGGCTTTTGATTCCCGAAGACTCAAAAGGCTAAAAGTCTTGCTTCTTTTGTATCCACTATGAAAATAACGAAAATGTCAAGTCTTCATTTTTTCGACAATTGAAAAATAAAAATAAAATATATAAAATTTGATGAGGAGAGCTGTATAAAAAAAAATTAAACGCCTGTATTTATATTTATTACAAATTATTAAAACTATTATAAAGACGATTCTACCACGGTTTTATACGATCCACGACAAACGACATTTCTTATTCTATATTCATGATGGACACTTTCTACCTTTAATACGTGGAACCACGGTGAACGGCTCTAGTTGTATCATGCTAGCAATCTCATTTAAGCTTACCTTTATTAATATGTAAATCTGTTAATAAATTGCATCATTTAGAAATTGAATCCCAAACCTTCAAGTATAGAAGAAGCATTAATTAATTCGAAAATACAAAAAAAGTACCCACTATTGATAATGATTACTTCTATCAAATGTGTTTTTTTTTCAAAAAGAGTTTACTATTGAAATTGCATACGGAAGTGTTACAAGATGATGAAAATACAAACATAAGAACAACAATAATGAGAGACTTTACTAATAGTCGAGTAAATATCAAGGAAATGATACTAAAAAGGATAATTACGAAACAACCGGACTCTAGACCCCGACAAAATAGCGGGAAGCCTAAAAATAACTTAATCGAGATCGACAACTTTAATTTAACCTGAGAAGAACATAGGAACCGAGACTCGCTAAAAAGCAAGCCCAATACTAGGTACGCTACACTATCTTACCCGATTAGCAAACGAAGTAGAGTTGTCCTTGAGCTAAACCACCATAAAGAAACAGAGACACACCTCTAACCTAACTAGAGTACAGGGCAAGGACTTATCAAAGAGCATAGGTGGCGAAGGGCTTTAGGCGTTGAGATCAAATCTCATAGGAAAAAGAGACCGAATGCAACAGCTTGACACCGTCCTTTAGCACCAAATTGCAGGAGACATCAGAGTCATTGCCCGAGAGCATATGAGCCAACCCGACAATGGGACTTTTTGTTATGACTTTCAACTTCTTTCAAATAGTTAGGCGCAAAACGTGCATCCATCACAGAATGAAAGAACATTTCTTGATATTTTTTCTCCATCTTTGACAAGTATGGATCCAGGTACGATCAGTTGAGCGATAATAACCTCCGTGAGTGGAATTCAGGTACATTTATCATTATCTGTCTTTAGAGTCCAGTCCCAATCTTTCTCTTCTTCTTACAACAGTTTGCTCCATCAAGTAAACTATAAGCCTTTATTTTTGACTGCTATAAGCCTATAACCAATGAATACACCTTAAGAAGGGGAAAACTTTGCTATCAATATCTATCTGAATAAGAAAAGTGGTGAAACAAAAAAAAAATCAGTAAGGGCTGTAAGAAACAAAAAAAAAGCAAGACATAAAAGTTATGAAGTTTTGTTGGTAGAGTTGGCTGAAGAAGAAATGGAGGTGGTATCATCTTCTTCGCATTGTTTCAACAATTCCTTGAACGATGGATCATAAGCCACAACTCTTCTTAAGTACTTTGCTGCTTCCTCTCTCCTTCCTTCGTTGAATATAGCACTACACACACAAAGCAATTAAAGAAAAACGCTTTTTCTCTACGGGATTTTAACAAGACCAAACGAACACATGAGAATAGTTTGATTGTTTTCTCGTTTTACCTTGAGTAGAGTACCAATGCGTCTAAGTAATGAGCTTTGCTCTTGGGATCGTCAGGCTCTTTCATGTTTGCTACTCTCTCAAGGTGTATGATTCCCTCTGATGTCTTCCCCTAAAGCCATGAGTGTAAGTTTCTTCTCTTCAACGTTTATACACAAAGATAGATGAAAAACAAGCAATTCGTGAATTACGCACCTGGCGGATATTGGAAACACCTGCCCATTGGGACGCAACAATTAAAAGATCAACTTCTTCAACTTCTGTTGGACAGGCATCAATAAGCTGCAAGATCAGGATTACCTCTAATTAATACAGTTAATTGAACCAAATAATGCGTTTCTTATCAGATGTCTGAAAGAATGAGATCAAAGGACATCAAAACAGACCTTTGAAGCAGCTTGCTCCAAGTATTTGGCAGCTTCAGCAAATTGTTCTTTCTGATATAAAGCCTGGCCAAGAATAACCATCGCTTGAAGATATTCAGGATCCTTTTCTAATGCCAATCTGGAAAAACAAAACTATATCACAAGAACAGCCATTTCGACAAATACAAGTCCAAAGATATGTTTTTCGTGACGAGAAGAAATCGTAGCTACATAAAAACCTTAATAGCGGAATTGACTTTTCCTTGTTCCCTCCAGATAAGTATTTCGCAGAAAGCTGTTAAGAAAAGCTGTTAACAATATTACAGTAACATAGACGTGGAAGATTAATCATTGTTAAAACATCCCAATCCATGACATTGACTTACACCAACTAACTCCTTAGGGGTTAAGTCATGGCCAGAAATCAAGCGCCCTTTCGAGGATGAATCAGTGAGTTTCGCTTCATTTATATTTGTTAATATAGGATTTCCAGCCTCTTTCTGGATAGTGTCATTTCCTTGTAGGCCCAACTTCGCAATTACAATGGGATGTTTGAGGAGTGATTGCTACAAAGCCAATACACTATATGAGAGAACCGAGAAAACTAGAAAAGAAGATAAGACAAGATTGCACATAAGAGTTCAAACGCAGAGGAGTCCATCTTTTAGTAAACTTTTGTCCACCCATAACCAGCTAAAGGCCAATTCCCCTGAACAGCATTACTAAACTTTTAACTAATTACTATATTATATCGGAAACTAAGTCAAACACCTTCATCATTCCTCCGGAACTCAGATTCTAAGTGGCAACTTGCCCATCATTCAGTTTTTTAGTTTACATGAATTCAAGATTAAGAACATCCTCAGTAATTTTTGCTTGCCCAATTTTCACAATCTTACAGAGCTTAACTAAGATCTCAAGTGCCTGAACTTGAGACAAAAAAGGCACTGAGCTCCTCCCTATATTTGGTTCAAAGAAAGCTTGTCTCAATAGAGACCACATCAGACAGTATGAATTTGACACTATCAAAAGTCAAACAGAGCCAAAGATCTTAGATAGCAAATCAATAGGACAAACCTGAGCTATGCTGAATGACAAATTGGTAGTCCAGTAGAGCAGACTGCCCTGAGAAGTAATAGTGAAACAAAAATGTGACGAAATGAAACTTTTGAGCGTAGTTTCGGGGTGTGAAATTGGTTGTTCCAGGGAGTAATAGGAAACGGAGAGCAGTATCTCTTAAACAAAATTCACCAGACACTATAATGGAGCTACACGTGACTCAGGAAAAGAAGATGATCTAGATTGAATGACTTAATTTCAAGATCAGTCACCAATTACCATTACGTTTTACAAAAGGTAAGAGTCAGACTTCCAAAAAAACTTAGCTGAAGGACCTTAAGCTGAAAATGTATAAAATATAGTCATGGCAATGAAAATACTACCCGGACACAGAGATAAAGTATACCCAACGTTGCTAGTATTATGCACTAACATGATCAGTTGGAAGAAATTTTGATTAGAACCTCTTCGTACCAACATTTTCAGAACAAGAGTATGTGAATTTTAAAAGGAGGTATATGATAAGATATTAACTTACCTGAGGCATTTGGAATGCAAGGAAATAAAGAGCAAATGTCAAAAAATTCAAAAATATCTTGTAAGTCTGCAGAAGAAAACAGAAACACCCATCAAATATTAAGTAACATGCATAAAGAACACTTCATCTTTCCTTTTTGGTGGAATTTGGCATTTTAATTGACGTCAGGCAACCAAGTTACATTTCTGGCCAAACAGTTCACCAAAGTGTATATGCTCAAATATAGACTTCTTGTTATTAAACTGTGCATAAGAAAGTAGAAAAACTCACTTTTGTCAATTCCTCGAATTTATCAAATTTGTGAACTGAGGATGCTGAAAAAGCTATCTGCAGGAAAGTAAGTATAGATCACTATAATGATTCTAGAGTAAGTATAGATCACTATAATGATTCTAGTTGATGAGATGTAGCATAGTTGTTACATAAGGTTTCATGTTCCAGTAAAAGAAACAACAGTAAATACCTGTGTATTTGTGTAATGCAAACCAGCTATTAAAAAGGGGAAAAGTGGACCATAAAGACCATTGGGAATTTCAGTCAAATTCTGGAACCACAAAGCTCCACCCTGCAAGCAACATAACAAAGGATTCTATCAAAACGAAACTGCGGCAGAAGAAATTTGTTAAAATATTGACTAAAATGACAATAGAAGGCCTCTTTATCACTGATCCCAGTATACTGCCGACTTACAGTATCAAATCCAGGATGATGATCAAGTGACATTCTTCTAATGCTAGTTATCCACAAGAAAAAACATGAAATCTGCAAAAAGAAGAATACGGAGTAAGCCTATAACTTCTTGCCACTCAAAGAACTATATATCATATCATACATATTCGATATGTTTACACTCACTGAAAGTGTTAACATGGTGGTAATAACTACAAGAAGCACCAATAACAAAAAAACTAGCCATGTAAGTTCCATAACTATGAATCTATGTTCACTCATGCAGGAGTCAAAAACGAAGGGCACCAGATGAAGCATCACCTGGATGGAGAAATAAGCAGGAATCCACAAAAACGAAGGGCATCCGATAGCTTTTCTTTCATTCCGGAACAGCTTGAAATGGTCAACAACACTCCTTCCTGAACCTTTTGGTGGCCAGAAAGGCGGTACTAGATAACAACCACTATCACATTATTAGCATATCTAATCATTAGAAACTAAACAAACACTAGTCTCTTGACACAGACAACCACCGATGTAAATGCTCACACTGAGGTAAGAAGTGAGAAATCCTTTTGGTTTGCTTGCGTTGCAAAATGAGTATAGGAAGCAAGGACATTCTAAAAGCCACAGTAGACGAAGCAATAACGAACCACCTGGCAATTCATCTGAGGCAAATTAACAAAACCTTCAGATACAAACTATCAACTAAGGAACAAGAATTGCAGAGCAGAGAAACTATGATGTTACCATGGCAATCCAGTGAGGTCATGGTATGAATCAAGCAACGAGATAACATTTCCGGTAAACAGATCATGGTTCGTCGCGCTAGCTCCGGTAATTTCCTGTCCCAAATCTTGTAACCCTAATTCATGACCACCGACTCCTACACCGGCGATCGAATCGTCTCTGAGTCGAGTGAGCTCCGAGTCGAGGTCCGGAGGAGTGGAAAACGAGCGGGACTGGAAAATACCGAGCGCGATCGATGGGCGTGCAGGGGAGGAGATATGGTGAGGAGAGAGAGATCGGCGGAGGTGAGAGAGTAAAACCCTACGAAATGCCATTTTTCAGCGACGATAACTGTACGGGCAGTTCTTTTGTACTATGAGAAAGTTTAATTCCGATTTAGGCTATTTCAATTAGAGCGTCCGAATAATTCTCGTTCCGTTCCATATGGTCCTATTCCCGATTCCAAATTTCGTTCCATATTTGGTATTTAAGTTCTTTTCTTAAATAAAAATATTATCGATGTAATGGCTACTATTCATGGTAATAATGTGTTTCTGTCGTTTGTTTACGGTAACTCTGTTATTGCCAATAGAGGTATTGTTTGGGAACGTCTAACACATATTAGTACTACTCGGTTTGCACATTGGTTTATGACCGGTGATTTCAATGAGATAACCGGACATTATGAGAAAACAGGAGACCGTAGGCGACCGGATAACTCGTTTCTGGAATTTAATTTAATGAGACAAAGTTGTGGAATGGTCGATTTTCCGTACATGGGTAACTGCCTATCCTGGTTTGGGGGCCGTGGAACCAATGTAATTCGTTGTCGGCTAGACCGCTCAATGGGCAATGATGATTGGTATGAGCTTTTTTCCCATTCGAAGATGGAATATCTCCGGTTCATGGAATCGGATCACCGGCCTGTCCTGACACATATTGAGAACAACAAAATGGGCGGAACGAAAAACTTTAGGTTAGACAAACGCTGGCTCTCAAAGCCGAATTTCGAGGAGGTGGTACGATCAGGATGGGCGAGTGGACACCCAGGCGTTGAGCCAACACTGGGTGACCGGATAGCCAATTGTTGGCGATGACAGGATCACATCGTCTCTGAGGAGGAGATAGAGGCTTTGAAGGTTAGTCTTGAGGAAACCCGGAGTAACGATGACGCCACAATCGAGGAAATTGCGGCCATATAAGAACAGTTATGTACGGCTCTTCGAGATGAGGAAATTTACTGGCAACAAAAGAGTAGGGTTACTTGGCACCAAGAGGGTGACCAAAACACGAAGTTTTTTCAGGCCTCTACGAAGCAGCGGAAGGCACGTAACAAGATTATTGGCATTATAACAGAGCCAGGAGAGTGGACAAAAGGAGGAGGAAATTGAAAAAACAGCGACTGACTATTTTGCGGAAATGTTCACCTCCTCTGCCATCTCTGATTTGGAAGTGTCCCTGACACATATCACAAGTTGTGTTACTCCCGAGATGAATGAGATTCTCCCTCGGGAAGTCTCGGATCAGGAGGTTAAAGCGACAGTGTTTGTCATTCACCCCGAAAAGGCACCAGGTCCAGATGGGATGACATCTTAGTTTTACCAGAAGTTCTGGAATATGCTTGGTCCCCAAGTTGTGGAGATGGTCCGCAGTTTTATGTGTACTGGAGTTCTAGACTCTGTAAGCAATATGGTCAATATATGTTTGATTCCAAAGTCAGAGCGGCCACGATTGATGAAGGAATTTCGCCCAATTAGCTTGTGTAATGTGAGGTATAAGATAATTTCTAAGGTTCTTTGTCAGAGAATTAGAAGATTTCTTCCTTCTCTAGTGTCTGAAACCCAATCCGCCTTTGTGGCAGCAAGGCAAATTACGGATAATATTCTTATAGCTCAGGAGGTTTTCCATGCCCTAACGATAAATTCGGTCGGCAAAAGGGAGTATATGGCCGTTAAAACAGTTATGAGTAAAGCATATGACCGGGTGGAATGGGATTTTCTAGAGGCACTGATGCGGAATATGGGCTTCTCAGAGCGATGGATCAGGTGGATTATGACTTGTGTTAATTTGGTGTCCTATAGTATCTGATATATCATGGTTTTTACTAGTTTTCGACCATGATATAAGTCTTTTTATGGAGTCTTTTCACTGCTTTTCGAGTCTTTTTAGGGTCTTAACAGGTTATTGCACGTGGGAAGCTAAATGGATGATTACGGTGCGTTTTGGAGCGTAAACGAGATTGGAGTCGGATTTGCAAGTGGAGAAGCAGAAATGAAGCAACCTGTCGATCGACACGCATGGTGGTTGTTGATCGACAGCAACGTTAGTCACCTGTCGTTCGACACACCATGCGGTTGTCGATCGACAACCACTTTTCTGAAGCCGACATAATACGTTTTATAGAAGGAAAGATCATTCGTTACGGGCCAGAAGTTACCAATAGTCGTCCAAAAAGCCCACCACGAGTTTTACCTCTATAAATAGTTTATTTTAGGTTTTTAGATCATTACGAACAAAGTTTAGAGAGAGCTTTTGAGAGAAAGGGAAACAAGGTCCAACATCACTGAGGAAGTAACCAAAGTTGTTGAATCCAGGGATGTTTGTTGCTCCGTGCTCAATCAATGGTGTAGAATTGAAGGATTCTCTATGTGACACAAGAGCTAATGTGAACGTCATGTCTGAGACTGTTGCAAAGAAGCTAGGAATTTTGGAGTTACAACCTTCAAAGACTTATATCGAGCTCATAGATAGATCGTGTACAATTTCAAAGGGCTTCATTCCTGACGTGTTGCTTCAAATAGGAGATTGTCTTGTTCCTACAGACTTTTACATCATTAAGACCAAGGATGACAGCTGTAAACTATTGGTTCTTGGTGCACAGTTCCTTGCAACAGTGGGAGCAATGGTGGATTTTCCTAATAAGCGAATCTCCTTCTTGAACATCAACAAGAATGTCTTCTATCCTTCAGTTCTTGTCACATCAGCTTCTTGTATGAGTGTCAATGTTGGAAATACGCTGGGTTTTGAAGATGAGATGAAGAAGGTTCAAAACGTCCTCAAGATGGCTATTTCCACTCCACGTCATGATGTCAACATTCCAGCGAGTCCCAAGTGCCATAAGATCCCGAAGGTGAAGCGCATAAAAACTTCTTCCAAACCATTCTCTAAGTTCAGAATTGTCATTCCTTTGGAGTTGAGAGAGAAGGAAGAGGTAGTTGTCCAGGAGATGCTGAGCAATACTATGAAGCTCTTTCCTGGTATTGTTCCTTGCAAGTCTGGGGGAGTGCATTTCGGAGATCCACCTCACGCTTGAACATCATCCGCAGTCAAGTTAATGACTGAAAACAAGCTCTTGGTGGGAGGCAACCCACCTGTAAGTCCTTCTTTTCATTTGAGTCATTTTTCTTTCTTTGAGTCAGTTTGTTCTTTGCTTCTGTTTGATTTTATAGATTTGTGAAACTTGTTGTTTGAGAGTATGTGTTCTGCTATTTGATCGTGTTTCGTTTTAGTGATCTACAGCCACGATCGTGTTACTTTAGACTGCACCAACTACAGAAGCCTTAACAGCCACGATCTCAGACATCTGAATAGCCTGTCGATCGACACACACTGTGACTGTCGATCGACAGCCCACGCAGAACCTGTCGATCGACACACATTGTGGTTGTCGATCGACAGCTATACAGTACAGGTCCAAATTTTTCGTTTTCCCAAATTTTTCTAATCTTTTCTTTCCCTTCTCACTAAGCTCAGATTTAATAACACTGGGGACAGTGTTGTTTAAGTCTGGGGGAGGTAGTTGCTAACATTGTTTTCTATTTTGGAGTCAAAATTTCGTTTTATTGAGTCAAATGTAGGGAACAATGATCTTTCCTAAGAACAAAGCTTAGTTTTTAAGACTTTTAGCTGTTGCGATGAAGCCTTTGGATGGAGCGAATTCAAAACCAGATGATAGTACAAGTGCCCCACTTATCGCGACGTGCAGAACGAAGTAGATCAAACTCCAGAGTAATGCACTTGATCTCCATTTCTCTATGTTCTCTTTGATGATATCACGACAGTAATCGATCCAACATTCAGGACTCCTTATTCTCTTTACCACTCTTTGTTGATCATGAATGGCCAACTCATTTTTAGTTGGTACCCAACCCCTAACCTTAACCTTTTGTTCAAGCCTCATGCGATCTCTTTCCCTTAGTTTTATGTGCAGGCATGTGTATAAACGTCGAAGAGAAAAAGGTCTGACACAGTTTTTCATTCACAAAATTGCACAGGATGAGGATTTGGTTGGAGTACTTCAAAGAGAGCAGCAATGCTAAGCATTCCTTGGGATTTTATGTACAATAATGGTAATTTTCGAGACTAACATCTTTGTAAGATCATTTCCCCCTTTAGAGTCTTGAAAAAAAAAAAAAAAATTATTTCGAAAATAAAGTAAGGGAAAGGAGAATGATCATTTTTATAAGTCTCTAGCTTCTATAAAAATCCCCAGGAATAGAAAGGTTGATAGTGGAACATGATATTATATAATGGTGTTTGGTTCCTGATAAAGTTTTGGAGGAGAGAGTGCAATGTGAATGAGAAACTGTGGGCATCAACTGGACCAGATTCTCTCTTGTGGTTATGCATAATGTCTGCATTCACCAAAATAAAATCCAGTAACCCTAAACACTTTTAGCTCCAGTTAAACACAAAATCTTTTAACATCACACCTAGCATTTTACTTGGCTGATATCATTGGAGAGAATTCCATCATCACTTTGATCAAGTGTGCGACAGTTAGGAGAATGTGAAACTGATGGGTTTGCAGGTTAAGATTTGAGGCCCAACCTATGATGGTTGAGATTCGTGACCGCCAAAGGTACTTTGTTTATATGCAGCGAAAGAGTCAAGGAAACGAAAGCAATGTTCCCAAGGATAAGTAAGTTCTCGCGATTTTCAAACCTCGACTTCATTCTTAGTTTCTAGTTTGCTTGAGGGCAAGCAAAAGCTAAGTCTGGGGGAGTTGATATATATATCATGGTTTTTACCAGTTTTTGACCATGATATAAGTCCTTTTATCGAGTTTTTTCACTGCTTTTCGAGTCTTTTTAGGGTCTTAACAGGTTATTGCACGTGGGAAGCTAAATGAATGATTCCGGTGCGTTTTGGAGCGTAAACGAGATTGGAGTCGGATTTGCAAGTGGAGAAGCAGAAATGAAGCAACCTGTCGATCGACACGCATGGTGGATATCGATCGACAGCAACGTTAGTCACCTATCGTTCGACACACCATGCGGTTGTCGATCGACAACCATTTTTCTGAAGCCGACATAATACGTTTTAAAGAAGGAAAAATCATTCGTTTCGGACCAGAAGTTACCAAAAGTCGTCGAAAAAGCCCACCATGAGTTTTACCTCTAGAAATAGTTTATTTTAGGTTTTTAGATCATTACTTCAGATTTTATTGAACAAAGTTTAGAGAGAGCTTTTGAGAGATTTTAGGGAGACAAGTCTACTACATTCTTTGAGATTCTTCGAACCCTATTGTAATTCTTCTTATTCTCTTTCTTTATGCAGTATTATTCAGTTATGATTTGCTTTGCTTCCATATCTGAGTAGTATGCTTGTTAGGTTTAGGGTGATTCGAATGGATTGATGATGAATTGTTAGGTTAAACTCACTTGTTAGGATTATCTATTTGGTTCTTCACCTAGATTGCTTTAACTCTGATTTAGGATTCGCGACCCTGAATTTGGATATCTTAGGTCGATAGATTGACACGAAAGTGTAATTGATTAGCCAAAACTAGATCTTTGGTGAACAAAATTACTTATTCGCAAAGAAATTTGGTTTATGAATTTTGTGAACAAATTGGACTTGAATTTAAAACTTGTTTAAATTGATTGAATTCGCAAAGAAATTTGGTTTTCCAAGGTTTAGGCATAGTTAGTTTTTGCAACGACAGTTGGTTAATTATATCTTAGTGTTCCAAGTGGTAGAACGGTTCTTAATTAAATCCTAATTTTGTTTAAACTGCAATTCTGATTTATCCCGAGAATTACCCAAAAACCTAGCTCTTTGTTTAATTGAATTTTAATCAACAATCTTGCCTGTTACCAATTGCTTTTGTTTTTATTTTACATTATTTTGCTTAGCTCAATTCGAAGTCAACAATCCTATTGTTTGATTTGACTCCCAGTGATTCGACCTCTACTACAATTGGCCTCTTAATTTGAGAGAGTAGCTCAGGGTAAATTTGAGCATATCAGTATCTTACTAAATAGACAACCAAAAAGAGCCAAAACACCCTCTCGGTGATTAAGACAGGGAGACCCTCTTTCTCTGTATCTGTTCATTCTATGTACAGAGATGTTAATTGCCAATATCCAAGCAGCTGAGGCGGCTGGGAGAATCAGTTGTATTCAAGTGGCCCCAACGTCTCCTTCGATTTCCCACCTATTGTTCGCAGATGATAGCGTATTCTTTTGTATGGCAACTGTGGAACAATGCGATAATATCCTTAAGGGTTGGAGGTGTATGGGAATGCATCAGGACAACACATAAATTTTGACAAATCAGCAATTACGTTTGGAAAGGATGTGCCTGTTGAATGTAGAGCGGCACTCAAGACAAGGCTGAACATTTTGACGGAAGGAGGTTTGGGGAAATATATTTAGGTATTCCAGAACAGTTGCAGGGGTTGAAAGTGGAAGTTTTTGCCTATGTTCAGGAGCGTTTGAACCAACGGATCAATGGCTGGTCGGCCGAATTTCTATCGAGAGGGGGAAAGGAGATTATGATTAAATCAGTGGCGCAAGCCCTACCGACTTATGTGATGTCCACTTTCCTCCTCCCAAAGAATTTACTTCGAAAACTAGCGAGCATGGTTTCTAATTTATGGTGGAAAACTAAAGAAAATTCCAAGGGGATGCATTGGATAGCTTGAAAAAAGAAGTGTCTCCCGAAGAATGCAGGTGGTATGGGTTTTAAGTCTTACGAAGAGTTCAATAAGGCTTTATTAGCTAAGCAGTTCTAGCGATTACACCGATACCCAAATTTAATGGCAAGAGTATTGAAAGGAAAGTACTTTCGCTACTCGAACCCTTTTGAAGCTAGAAAACATTACCGACCCTCCTATGGATGGCGAAGTTTACTTAGTGCCCAACCTCTCTTGGACAAAGGTATGAGACGTACTATAGGATCAGGCGCGCAATCATGGTTTTGGACAGATAAATGGCTCCTTGATGAGTACCCTTGGAGAATTCAAAGTCTAGTACAGAATCCTAATAGGCACGAACGGGTATCGGATTTTATTGACCCTCGGTCAGGGCAGTAGAAGCTCGATAGACTCCGAGCATGCGTCAGTGCAGAGGATATCCAACTAATTCTAACCATACAACCCTCCTTGCGAGGAGTAAAAGATGGTTTTCGTTGGCATTTTACAAACTTTGGTATGTATACAAAGCGATCCGGGTATGACGTTGCCAAAAAACAGTTGGACGCTGATTTGGTGTATCCCCAACAATTACCGTCGGTGAATCCACTAAAGGAGAAAGTTTGGAAGCAGAAGACATCTAATAAGATCCGCCATTTTCTTTGGCAAGCTATCTCTGGGGCAGTAGCGATTAACGAGAGACTTGCGCATCGACATCTCCAGCAAGAGAGACAGTGCCCTAGATGCGGAGACATTGATGAGACAATTAATCATGTATTGTTTACATGTTCGCCGGCTAGACAAGTTTGAGCGTTGTCAACTATTCCAAATTCCCCGGGAATTTGTCATTCGGACAATTTATGGGGCAACATGGATTATTTATTTTCACGGATCCCACATCCGGCAGATTTAGGGGAGCACGCCCAGTTTTTCCCATGAATAATTTGGTATCTTTGAAAGGCTCGTAATGCCAAAGTATTTAACTATGTGGATAGAGCACCACAAGCTATTGTGGAATTGGCCAGAAAGGAGGCAAGGGAATGGTTTTTGGCTAAGGAGTCTATGGAGAGGCCTTTACATCCCCAGGGACAGAGTTTAGCTGAGGAGGACTCGCACCCGCAGGCGGTGTTCCGGTGTTTTGTTGATGGTTCGTGGAAGGAGTAGGATGCCACGAGTGGTGTGAGATGGATTTTACAGCTTCATGATGGGACATCAGATTTACTGGGAACAAGGGGGTTGCGGCAAGTCTTATAACCACTACATGCAGAATTCTATAGCCTTATATGGGCTATGTCAAGTCTGAGAAAGTATGGACGATATTGTTCGGTGTTTTTCATAGATTCACAAGAGTTGGTGAGTATGGTAGTAGATCCAGAGAATTGGCCCCGATTCCGTTCAGAACTCGAAGAACTTAAGGAGTTACGTATTTCTTTCTAGACTTTACTCTTACGTATTGTCCTAGGGGAAAGAATGAAAAATAAATTTTCTCGCGAAGAATGCTCGTACCCGAAATTTGATTTTTTCCTATGTTAGCACTTCTATTCCACATTGGTTCAATGATGCTTCTGTATTTTAATACTTTTTTTGTAATCAATATGGATAAGTGTATTTGTGACCAAACAAAAAAAAGAAGACCTGGGCAAATGGGTATCTGGGTCGGGTTCGGGTCGGGTTCTATCAGTACATGTTCTATCGGGTCTATATATTTTATACTCATATCGGGTCTTCTCGGGTACAGGTTCGGGTTGTTCTTGTTCTTTTAGGTTCAATTGTGTTTTAAACCTTTTTTCTCCGAAAATCTACAAAAAATAACATGGATTATGAAAAATATTTGAACCAAAAACAACACAAAACATTTGAAATACCAAATCTAAATATCAAACTACTTAAAACCAATGTTTTTAAAACCGGACCGGCGACCGAACCGGATTTTTTTTGGGTCGTCGGTTAATATGGTCCGACCGGGTCTAACCGGGGTTCAACCGGGTTCAATAATATTTTAAAAATATTAGTATATAGAATTTGTTTTTTATATGTATGTGCATAACTATCCAAATATCAAACAAAATATTAAGTTTAGTACAAATATTTAGAAAAACAAAAAAAATTCAATAGCTATAGCAAAACTAAATAATAAAATGATGATACTTAAATACATAACTAATCTTTTTTGTCTTAAAATTTTAAAAAGATTATAATTATTTGAAAAATGTTTTTTTTTTTACTGAATATGATTATATTAGAGAAAATGTTAAACCTTTATTACTATTTCATTATCTATAAACCTTATTTTTCTAATTTTAATTTTGATAAACATATTAATTAAAGAAAAATGAAATAAAAATATATTTTTTTTAATTAGAAAACAGTTGAACCTGGTTTGATCCGGGTCAACCGGTTCGCCGGTTCCCGGTTTTTTGCCGGTCCGACCCGGTTCGATGCCGGTTCAACTACATTTGGGTTTTAATATTGAACCGAACCGGACATGTGACCGGTTCGCGGTTGAACCCGGTTCAACCGCCGGTCCGGTCCGGTTTTAAAAACATTGCTTAAAACTGTGACAAAATAAGCTAAATCTAAATTTAAAACTACTTAAAAATATGACAAAATATATATAAGCATGGACTTACGGGAGGTTCGAGTTCGGATCGGGTCATTTTGGATACATGTTCTATCGGATCTATAATTTTTTTGATATACCCGTACATGTATTTGTAAAGTTTCGGGTCAGGTATTGGTTCGAAGTTTTCAAGCCGGGTACAGGTTCGGGTTTTCGGGTATAGGTTTTTATGCCCATGCCTAAGAAAATATATTCCCTAATGGGACAAGCTAACAGAAAAAGAGTTTTCGAAATTCCATTTGGGAAAAATAATACAATACTATATATGTATGATTAATTATATATCATAATAATAAAAAATAAAAAATATAGATTATGTCTTCTAATTTTGAAATTGGAAAATTTTAGATGTTAGTTTAATTTATACATTATTATTATGGCTTATGTAAGTTATGTTAAATGTAATATGAATGTCTCTTAAACTCTAAATATTATAATTATTAAAGAATCTATATATACAAAAGAAGGTTTTGGTCTCTTCTCATGAAGACACATCACAATCCACATCATTACCACATAATATTCTTTATTTATATTTCACTTTTAAATTTAATACATATATTTTATGACATTTATATATTGTATGGTTTAACATCATGAAAAGAATTTGTAAAGCCACACTGTTATACTAATAAATATACATAGGTATATAGTTATTGGGATTATCATAGGTTTAACAAATTTGGTTATACCAATATATTTTACATTTCATATATTTTCAATCATGTTAAGTTTGTATCGCAAATATTATTAAAAAAACTAAAATATAAAACAAGTCCTAACAATTTAACAAATAACTTTATCCAGAACTAAATTCATATAGCAAGAATATAGGTTGCTAAGTCTTAAATATAATACAGGAAAAATAATAATTAGGTATCCTTAACACAATAATTGCAATTATATAACACAAAAGAAAAAAGAAAAATAAGAGCAATTATTGTTTTATTAAATAACATATCAAAAGTATTTACATAAAGATATAATATAAGTTGAAGAAAATAAAACTTTTTGTTTTGTGTTTTTATTTTTACCAAAAAAGAAATTTTAAATATAACTATAAGCAGGGAGGAAATATAAATCTTCATGCTTCTAAATAAGAGAAATTTTGAGAAATGTCAATTTATAAAAATGTCATATTTAAAAAAAAGTTCAAATATCCACTTTTAAAATAAAATTGACTCAAAATATCATTTTTGGCTATTATGGGGCAGAAAACTATAATCAAGAAAGGGATGGTGGCTCTCCCGAAGCTACCGGCTAAAACGTGAGAATATTGAGTTGGAACTGTCAAGGGATAGGGAGCGATTTGACAGAAGGTACTTTGAAAGATTTATGGAAGCGTTTCCGGCCTGGAATTATATTTTTATCCGAAACTAAATAATGTTTTAATTATTTGGATGCTTTTAAAGTTCAGTTTGGTTTTAATAAATTATTTACGGTTGAACCAAGAGGTGCAAGTGGTGGTTTGGCTATTTTCTGTAATGATGATATTAATCCAAATATTATTTATTCGGATAATATAATTATTGATATGAAAGTTGTTATGGAAGGTCAACAAATATATAACTTTCGTGTACGGTGATCCAGTTGTTAAATATAGAACACTAGTTTGGGAAAAATTGAGTTTGATCGGATCAAATAGATCAGAGTCATGGCTAATGATTGGTGATTTTAACGAATTAATAGGAAACCATGAGAAACATGGTGGTCGGTTGCGATCGGCTACAACTTTTCTTAGTTTTAACAATATGATTCGCATGTGTGGGATGATGGAGTTTCGGTGTGTAGGGGACCAATTATCATGGAAAGGGACACGGAATAAGCAGATAATACGATCTAAATTGTATAGGGCTATAAGTAATGCAGAATGGCAATCTTTGTATGCCCATTCCCACGTCAAATATTTGGAATTAATTGGATCGGATCACAGACCAATTGTGGGCGAATTTAATATACACAACGAAAGACCGCGGAGGCCATTTCGTTTTGATAAAAGATGGATACGAAAAGAAGGTTTTCCTGAAATGGTTGAGATCGGATGGAATCGGACAAGGAATTTTAGACCTGTAGGATTAGTGGATAAGATTGCAAATTGTAGGAATTTCATGTCGTGGTGGAGACAACACAATGTAATTTCGAGCCAAGCTAGTATAGGATCGCTGAAAATTGCATTGGAAGAGGCTAATAATAATGACACAATATCTCAAATAGAGATCTGAGATATCTGTAGGAAACTCCAGGAGGCATATAGAGAGGAGGAGGAATACTGGAGGCAGAAGAGTCGAAAACTTTGGCATATAGGTGGTGATAGAAATACGAAATTTTTTCATGATTCAGCTAAACAAAAACAGGCAAGAAATTAGATTGTTGGATTATTCGATGAGAATGGGAACTGGGTTCAAAAAACGGAGGAGGTTGAGAAGACGGCGACGAATTATTTCGATAATTTATTTATGTCAACTCAACCAACTAATTTTACAGAAGTTCTCCAAGATATACAACCGGTCATTACGGGGGATATGAATAGTATGTTGATAAGGGATGTTGGAGAGGACGAGGTGAGAAAAGCAATTTTTTCCATGCATCCATAGAAAGCCCCAGGCCCGGATGGGATGACGGCTCTATTTTATCAACGATTTTGGCCAACATTGAAAGGGGATTTGACGGGATTTATCAAAGAATTTTTCAGAACTAGTCATTTTGATACTCGGTTAAATTTGACTAATATTTGTCTGATTCCAAAGATCGATAAACCTAAGAGGATGGGTGAATTTAGGCCAATAAGCTTGTGTAACGTGAGATATAAAATTATTTCAAAAATCCTATGTCTAAGGTTAAAAAATTTACTACCAAAGAACATTTCCGAAACACAATCAGCCTTTGTGTCTGGGAGACTTATCTCGGATAATATTCTGATTGCACAGGAAATGTTCCACGCTGTACGGACAAAGGAATCTTGTCGATATGATTTTATGGCAGTTAAAAAGGATATCAGTATAGTTTATGATAGGATCGAATGGGATTTTCTTGAAGCTGTGTTACATAAATTGGGATTTGGGCTCATGTTGACTTCATGGATTATGACATGTGTGAGGTCGGTTTCATACCAGGTTCTGTTAAACAGTCAGCCACATGGCCGGATTATACCCCGACGAGGGCTCAGACAAGGGGATCTTTTATCTCCCTATTTGTTTATTCTTTGTACGGAAGTCTTAATAGTGAACATTCGGAAAGCAGAGAGATTAGGCATTCTAACAGGAATTAAAATTGCTCGGTAAAGCCCATCGATTTCTCATACACTTTTTGCAGATGACAGTCATTTTTCTGTAAGGCTATACAGAGTGAATGTCAAGTTATTTTGGATGTTTTAAAAGGTTATGGCAAGGCATCTGGGCAGGAGATAAACTTTGAGAAATCCTCAATTATGTTTGGACATAACGTTACAAATGAGCAGAAGCATATACTTAAAGGGGTTCTGGGGATTACCAAAGAAGGGGTAATGGGCTCCTACCTCGGCATTCCGGAAAGTCTGGGTGGTTCGAAAACACAAATATTTAATTTTCTTACGGAGAGATTAAATGAAAGGATTAATAGGTGGTCGGCCAAATTTTTATCAAAAGGGGGAAAAGAGGTATTGATTAAATCAATCGCTCTTGCTCTACCGACATATATCATGTCCTGCTTCCGGCTCCCACAAACGTTAATTGACAAATTAACGAGTGCAATAGTCAAATACTGGTGGAGCTCCAATGGTGATACGAGGGGTCTTCATTGGCAATCTTGAGAAAAGTTGTCAGCCAAAAGAGGAGGGCGGTTTGGGATTTCATTCTTTGACAAGTTTTAACTCGGCTTTGCTAGCGAACCAGCTCTGGAGAATGTATCATTATCCAGACTCATTAGTTGCACGTGTTTTCAAAGGTAGATATTTCAAGGATACACATCCACTTCGGGCTAGGAAACCTTACTCACCATCTTATGGATGGAGAAGTTTACTATCGGCTAGAGATCTCTTATATACGGGAAGTCGTGTTAGTGTAGGTTCAGGCACTAGTGTGGCCGTTCGGACGAATCAATGGATTCCGGATCAGTATCCACGACCGGCAAAAGGGCGGGGGAGTATTTTGCATCCCAATCTGATGGTGATTCATTTATTCAATTTAGATACAAATAATTGGCATTTGCCGATCCTTCAGGAATTTATGGACCCTGGTGACTTACGATTAATTCAAGGATTGGAGATTAGTCCGACCTTTATGGAGGACAAATTTATCTGTCATTTCACAAAATCAGGAAAATACACGGTTAAATCGGGTTACTGGCTGGCGAAATCTCTGAAAAAAATGCAAGATGTCGATAAGATACAAGAACCTAGTCTTAGAATTCTAAAGGCTTATGTTTGGAAAATAAAATATCCTCCCAAGATTCGACATTTTCTTTGGCAAGCTTTGTCAGAGAATATGGCAGTACTTGAGAGGTTAAAACGACAGGGGCGTGAAGTGTGCGTCATTATGCTTGAGATGTGGCCTGGAGGAAGAATCGATTAACCATGCCTTATTTGAGTGCCAAATGGTTCAAGATATTTGGGCAAAATTTCTGGCGCCAAATGGAAGACAAATTTTACCATATTCATCGGTGTATGCCAATATGGACTATCTTTTTTGGAGGATTACGAGTGCCAATACAAATAACGGAGAGAGTGACATGTATCCTTGGTTACTGTGGTATATTTGGAAAACAAGGAATAAAAGAGTTTTTAAAGGGATAGAGGTGGAAACACAAGATGTTTTTAATATGGCGGCAGCTGATTTCCAAGAGTGGACAAATGCGTTGATGAGGGAAAGTGAAATAGAGGATAGCACTCGGGGCGTCCCCCAGATAGTGGCTATGGATGCCAATCGATAGCGATGTCAGGTAGATGGATCGTGGAAAGGTACAGACTCTACTTCATGCTTGGGATGGGTCTGCCTACAGGGTGATAATATTGTATCTCTAGGTGCCCAAGGTGTTACTAAGCGAAGGACTCTCTTACATGCGGAAATAGAGGCGCTAATATGGGCAATGTGTTGTATACTGGACAGAAATCTGACGTCTATGGTATTTGAAATAGATTGTTCTGACCTAATGGAAATTGTCCAACATCGAGAGGAGTGACCGGCGTTTTCGATTCTATCAGTCAAGCTCCAGAGTTTACAAGATCGACTACCCAACTTCTCAATATCTCTCATATCGCGAACTATTAATTTGAAGGCGGACTGTCTCGCCCGTTCAACAAGATCTATAGTTTTTCAATTTTCTTATGTAAGCAATGTGCCACCGAGTTGGATTTCCGACTCGATTGGTTGTTTCTGATTAATAGTTAGGTTGGAAAAAAAAAATCATTTGTGTTTGAGTTAACTATGTTATGTTGGGTTTTAATTTTAAAAGTTGAGAGTCTGTAAGGGTCCAACCTCTTTTTAAAGTTCAAAATTTTGAAGTTTAGAGTTTTAAAAATTATATTTGATTCGAATCTATTGAAAAATTAAATTCTACGTTTGTCACCCTCATTTAAGAATTAAAAGTCATTTACGAGAGATAAATGCACTCAAAGAAGATAAACTTGATGCAACACATTCGTTTATATTGCTTTTATCAGAAGAAAAAAACAAAAGAGAAAAGATAGACAAACAATGGATGTGGAGTTGTTGACATCAATTTTATTGGTGAGTGGTATATAAGAATCTGGTTATGAGGAGACGTTGAGTGTCATATCAATCAGAAGAGATAAAAAAAAAATATTAAGATAAGGATAAATGAAGCATTTTCACGGGCTTTAGATGTCCACTTATTCTCTAAGTATCAACTTATTCTTTTATCTATTTTCTACTTAGAAATATTATATTGTTTTGTTTGTTCCATCGAATTTGTTTGTTTTTGCAAAAAAATTAACTTAAATTATCTTCATTACTTCAAAATAATACAATTGCTTTATAAAAAAATGCAATTTATCCATGAGTCAATGAACTTTTTAACTCGTTCAAATAGAAAAACTCCATTCGAGACATCGATTTAAAAATGTAGTTATATAGTTGTTTTTTAAAAAATAAAATAAATTATCTTAATTACTTCAAAATAATACATTTTTTACAAATTGAAGCAATTTAAGCATGAATTAATGAACCTTCTCTTATAAATGTACATACAATATGATTTAAATATTTTATTTTAAAACATAACCATTATAAATCCAAATGCAAACTACATAAAATATTAAAACTATATGTCACAAATTATTTAGGTAAATACATAAACCAAAGCAAAGTAAATAGTGATATTTACTCTCCGTCTAAAGCAAATAATAAATAGTAATTTCAAAAATCTGAATATCCGATTCGATCCGTATATTACATATATATACATATAATATGATAAATTTATAACATTTGTTTGCATTTTGGACTTTCATAAATACATTGAACAAAAATATTTACAGTAAATATATTTTTTACTTGAATTTTTTTTTTTTTTTTTACTTTTTCTTAAATAAAAAGTAATTTTTTTCCTTCTTTACATTTTAATCTTTTGTTTTTTTTCTTTAATTAAATCGAGTAAAATTTATTAATTTAATATATTTATTTATTGTTAATTTAAATATTATAACAAAATTATGGCGTCTTGATTTTGATTTTTTTAATTTAAAAAAAAAAGTAATTCGTGAGTATTCGAATATCCGCAAATATGAGAAAAAAAATCGGATATCCATAATTTTAGATATCCAAATTTCTCCTAAGCAAAGCAAATCGAAAAATTTCATATCCATCAAAAACAAAATGAATCACAAATATTCTATTTCATACCCAGCCCTAATTCTCACTTTACTAGGTTTTGGACGGAGGTGAATCACTTTGATAATGTGGTTTGTAAGATTAGTTTTATATCATGTTGGTTAACCAAATAGTGACAAAAGGATAAATAAACATAAGAAAGAGACTTAGGAAAAAGAATATGATATCCCCATATTTATTTATCAACAATTAAATAAGTAAAAACTAATTAATGGTGTGGGCCCCTATCTCTCTCTTTCACTTGTGTTGCTACTTTTTTTTCTACTTTTTTTTCCTTTTAATTTGATAAATCCGCTAAATTATAAAGTCATAGGGATCCTAGTTAACGACCAAAAAAAAAACTAATTAAAATGGACATGTGACACGGAGAGTTTTATAAAACTCGAGCTGTGTTAGAAAATTAGACTTTGTGGTGTAGGCCTATTGAGGTGTATTTTTCTTTTAATGATATATATTTGCTGGATTTTCGGGTCCTACTTTCTTAGTTTATAAAAGACGAAAAAAGAACAGTTGGATGACAAAAAAAAAAAAAAAAACAGTTGGATCGGAGTGTTTCGTTTTAGAATTTTTTTTTTGTGGTCATCAATTCTATGTGGTGTCAGTTGAGACAAATGACTCGAGTCGCTCTTTTGAATTTCTTTTTCTTTAACTTTCTTTTAGTTCCAAATTTTTCTTTTAGTCGAGGGATTTTACTGTAAAGATATAGCTTCAGCTAAAGGCTCGAGTAAACAAATGTAGATGTTCAAATTTGCAGAAACAATAAGTTACATAATACAAATTGGAATCGAAAGAGTATACAAAATTACAAATACGATGAAAGTTTTTTGTAAGAAAAAGTCTTGCGATTTATAAACATCATAACTAAACGCCAGAATATAGACACAACAACTTTCGAGCTAAACACATATTATCAATAACTAGATAAGAAAAGATGTGATTTTTTGGGGATCATGGTTATAAAATTTATTTTTGGAATTAAACAAATATCAGAAAGAAAAGTCAATAATCTCTCTCTCTCATATGAAAATAAATATCAGATTTATTCCTCTATTTTAAAAGAGTTTTCTAAAAAGGACTAAAAATTCAGGAAGTCATCAAATTCAAGATTAGTAAAAACCCACACTCAAAGATTAAAAATCCCTACGTCCCCAGAACATAACGTATACGATCAAGAAATTTGGTGAATCTTTTCGAGGGCCGGTCCAACCGAATGTGTGGCCCAAGACAAAAAATAATTTAAATAGTTATTATTTATTTATTTTTTAAAATATTAACCTATAAAAGTATAATAATTCATAAACTCATATATATTTTATTTTAATAGTCCAAACCACTTTTATTTATGACCCAAAATATTTCTTGTATGTAGCCTAGATAACTTTTTTACAAAAATGTGGTCCATAAATTAGTTTAGATATAAAAAAATGTAGCCTAAAAATTAACTAAAAAATAGGTGGTTGTAGGCCATTGCCTAACCTGTTTCTCCGCTGGGTCGGGCCTGATCTTTTCAAGCTAGATCTCTAATTCTCAGGAATTTATATCAAGCATCATGTGGAAAAAAGCACATTTTTATGAAAAATACATATGTAGAAAAATCGTACCAAAAAGTACACATTTAGAAAAACCCTACAAAAAAAAGTAGACATGGGATTATCTGGGTAATTGCAATTCCCGAGGTTTCTCCTTTATTTCCCCACAATGATTTTCTTTTTCGTCGAGTCCAATTTCTTCAATAACCCTCTGCATTTCCTTAACAATCTCCTTGATAAAATCAGCTTCAGACCTACCAAAAAAATAGTATACCTTAATCCACCAAACATCCTTCATATTTTGACACTCATTTTAATTAAAGCACATAAAAAGCAACAAGAAAAAGTGAATGTGAGTGGAAAATACCTCTTGTCTTCTAAAGTCAAACCCATCTTGTTGGAGATACACTCTAAAGCTTCTTTCCAATTCTTGATCTGATCTCCACTAGAAGCTTCTGCGAGCTTCCAGAAGTTTTTACCAAACTCATTGTTACATGTTGGTCTTCTAACGTCTTGTGCCTTGACGTTGTAAAAGATTGGAATGACTATGAGCTTTCCTAGATCCGCAAGTTTCTTCATTTTCACCAACTCATCCATGCACCACGTGGACTCTGGATACCTATAATTATAAGACAATGATTCTTGAATATATTTTCTTCTGGAGGATTATAGTAATATGCATAAATAAGAGTGTAACCTGGTAGAGAAGATAGCCAGTGCAATACTTGATTGTTCGATCCTTACAAAGAGTTGTTTGAGATCTTTGCCTCGTTGCTCATCTTTGTCTACGAAGAATTTGATCCCGTGCCTCTCAAAGGCATCACAAAGGTGGCTGACAAAGTTGTGGCGCAGTTGGTCTCCCCGGAAATTGAAGAACACTTCATGGATTTCTTTGGGAGAGACGGTGATTTTTGTCGGATATGAAATTAGAAAGGAGTGATAAGCTGCGAAAAGAGTGGGAAATGTGACGACTCTTCTCTTTTCTATGTCGCCTACGGTGGGAGACGGTAACAGATTCGAGTTCGTTGGTCGACCGTCGTTGAAGAGACCACAAGACTTAGCGAGAAGATGTGGCAATCGGCCACTGGTCGATAGGAGTTTTGGCCTCATGAAACGGCGGTCGGATATGAGTAATAGAGCAGCGGCCATAGTGGTGATCCGGCGTTGTGAGAAGATCCGGCGTTGTTTTTGTGTGTTGAAAAATATTAAACTTATATATATATATATATATTTTAAAATCTATAAATTATATCAAAGTTTCTCACAATAAACCGTGTACATACTATATATATATACTGTATATATGCGGTATACATTGCAATAAACAAAAAAGAAAAGAGAAAAAATGATTATGGAAAGTAAGTTTTGATTACTTTTAGTTCACACGACACTCGTTCAATTTAAGAATTGGAGGAGAAACACCTACGTTTCCTTTTCTCCTCAGTGATTTTTTTTTTTTAATCTTATTTTGGTTTTAATGATTGACTCAAACCATTTAGAAATACCACCGATGAGGCGGTCTTCAACAACACAATATAATGTAGAGTCCTTAACTAAAAGCGAACATCTAACCGTATAGGTCCCAAAATCTTGAGGAGCCCACTTTGAAGACATATCTAATCTTATGATAAATTGGAAAAAATAAGTAAGATACAAACTAATTTTCAGTTATATCATTTTTCTAAATTTGTAATATCTGTCGAGTTATATCATTTTTTTAGTTAAGGCAAATTTGGCGTGATTATATTAACGTAATTAATTTCATTTTTTATATTGGTCTAATATGGATGGATTAATTTTTTTCCGCGTTCACCTGCATTAACTCCTTATTACTTGGTAACAAGGTTATGCCTTTCGATATTAACGGTGTTAAATTGATTGGTCAAACGGTCCAAAAGTTAGGTGGTGTCCAGGCCCGGTCCTGGGGCAATTGGAGTGAAACATTGGTGTAGGGCCCCCAAATTTGTGGGGCCCACTACTAAATTTTTTTTTTTGTAAAATAATTATAAAATAGTTAAAAATAATTAAAACAAAATACTAGATTTTATAAATATAAATTTTTTAATTAATAGAAATATACATAACTAAAGAAAATATAGTAAACTTTATATCAGTTGGTTAAATATTTACAAATATATAACTTTTATAGAAAAAGTAAATTAACGGAATAGAAAATTAATTTGCTCAAATAACTAAAAATAAATTTTTTTTTTGCTAAATAACTAAAAAGAATAATAAATAAGTAAGTAACCCAAAATTTTCCATTTTTAGGATATTTGATTAGGTTTTTAGATATATATTTACCGTTGATTAATTAATGTTTATGTATATATAAAGATATATTTATATATATTTTAGATATATTTTTTTTTCGTATTGGGCCCTGAATATCTCAGGATCGGCCCTGGTGGTGTCAAGATGAATCGATATACATTTTGAGTTGTTTAGTTTATATAAATACAAGAGTTTTGGTAGGGTTAGTCTTTAACATCATTTGGATATGAGATTTTAAAGTAGGATTTAAAATCATTGATTGAATAAAAGTGGATTTTGGTTAGATTTAAACTCTGTCAAAATCCATCATTGAATAACACCCTCATTAAAATTTGTGGGTTTAACGGGTTAACTTCACTAGAAATATAGATTATCCCTGGGTTAATCACAACGAAACAAAAATAATAAATATTTTAAATATATGAATGTAAAATAATTAAAAGACTATTAAGATTTATCAAGTGGTGAAAGAAATTTACCGTTTGTATTCATTATTTATGAATACTAGCTATTAGTTGCTAACTTAGTTTCTTATATGTTATATACAATAAAACGAAATATGATATTATAAAATTAATTATATGCTTTAAAAAAATACTTAATATATAATATGATCGATGGTTTATCATTTTATGATTTCTTTTATCTTGATACCTAGACATTTTTCTTTAATAATCTTCATATAAAAAATTCATTGGACATAATTAAATGATGCCCTCAGCCATCCACTAACCATAAAATCAACCGAGTTCCATGATTCCAAATCGGAGTTGTCAATTGCCGATTGATGTATAGTGTCATGGCGGACCCAGAGAGGAAAAAGAGTATGTGGCATGTGCCATACACTAATTTTTTTTTCCCTATGTAATTAAGGGGAATTTGTTTAAATGTCTATCATTAATTATGGTTAATAGCATTATGTGCCTCATACTCATTAAGCTTTTGGATCCGCCATTTTGAAGCCAATTTTTTTCCTTGCTTTAAGAGCATTAAACATCTCAGAAATTCATTGTAGTTCATCCATGTCAACACAACAAAGGTAATCATCAAATCATGATTATCTGATGAAAATAAAGAATATGTTATAAACTTATAATCACAGTGAAATCGCTGGTACTACGTTCAACGATCGTCGTAGACTCGTTAACATAACCAAAAAGTGTCAACATTACATTTATTACTCTTTTAACATTACAAGTATTATATATATAAATATAATTCAGCAATACTTTTAAAGTGTCATCATTACCAAAATAGTACAAAGATCTGCAGCGGATATAACAAAATGCTAACGTACAATTGACGCTAGTCACGTCGTTGCTGATTTCAATTAAAACCGATTAAAATAATAACGGTAAAAAATATTAGATGAACCGTGCAGGAGTGCATAATGTTGTCAAACCCTAGTAACAATAACTCATAGTTAGTTAATATGCAGGGAAATTGCTCAAATGGCCTCCCCATTTGAATTTAAATCTAACTAGCCCTTACTAAATCTAAGTGGCCCTCTCTTTTTACAAACACAAATTTTCACACATTTACCCTTTTTTTTACCCAATTTTCAATTAAATATTTCAATTAAATTTGTCAACAACCAGTCAATAAATTAACCCAACAACAACCAATCATATGCTTCCACATCACCCCCTCTTTTTTCTTCTTCTTCTTCTACGCTTGCTCACGGAAACGAAACAAAAAACCTAAAACAGAGAGCAATTCGTTTTCCTTCTTCTTCATGAGTTTGACGTTCTCTTCTTCTATACAAGTGTTCACAACGAGATTTTAAGGTAAGATCTTCTTTAAGAGTCTTTACCCCTCTTTTAAATAGTTATTCTCAAATTAGAGGTTTGATTGTAGATATGAATTTTTTTATTTTTTTATGATAATATGGATAATAAACTTATTTTGTAAGTCTCTTAGGGTTATGACATGATTTTGGTGGTAAAATACTAGCTGAATCGTTGTGAATCGTTGTGAATCAGATGTAAATCGAAATTGCAGAGGTATAACTTATACAACTGGTACTAGTAAGACATATCGGTATTACTAATATAAATGGTACTAATAAGACTAACTAGTATTACTAAGTAAGCTAGTATTACTAACATAACTAGTATTACTGAGTAATCTATAATTATTTAATAACAATATTTGTTTGTTATTCTTTTTCAGTGTACCATGCATAAAACTTGTTGCACAATCATATCTTTTAATTAATGAGAATCTTATTCAAGGGAATGTGATTACAAAAGATGGAGCTCTAGAGAAGATGAAATTCACACTTTATCCATGCGGACAACACCGAAAGAGGTGACGGGTTCGGTGTTGGTTGATGGAATCATCAAGAAGATGATGATAGATGAAGCTACAACGCAACTTAAGCTCAGTTACTTTTCGTTGCTATGGGATGGTACGGTACCATCATATAACTCAAATGATGATGGGATTTTTAGTTATTTAATGCAAGTGAATATAGATGGTATAGGTCATGGTTTGATAACTCTATACACCAACGAAAATACAGAGCCCTATGAGTTGGTACAACATATATCATGTATCCCATAAGTGAGCTTAGATTATACCTTACTATATACGAGATTCGATTGGCTTGCCTCCGCCACACGAAAAACCGAATAGAAGAAGAGGTCAATAAAGGTACCCATCAAAGAGAGAATATAGAGGAAGAAGACGAGGACGAGGAAGAGGATAAGCAAAGGGACTGGGATGATATATAAGTATCTTTTGAGCGGGAGCGACACCTATGGGGACGAGGAGTAGGTATTTCCGTTGTAATTATGTGACACAATTTAGAGTGTTCTTTCTGTTCGGAATAACTAGGTATGATTGGTTTAACTGCGTAACACATTTTGTGTGTTCTCCTTCTTTTACTATGTGTGTAATTTTTGATTAATTTATGTAATTTATGCTTATTTATAGATGTTGGAGTACTTTATACTAGGGCACCAATGGATACTCATGAGTATAAATAATGTATGTATACAAATATTATTTTTTCTACTAAAAGTACTTTATGTATATGGGTTATGTGTGAATACAAACCTTATTGTTACATCAAAACACCAAACATGGTGTTTTCAAACATTTTTATATATAAATCTAAGTGAAATGTATTCAAATGGAATAATTTGATTAATACTACTACAAAAAGTATAATTTTAATACGGTATTACTAATTATACGTGAAAACAATGAAAAGTATAACTATGAGCATATCAGTACTACTGAATATTAAGTATGACTATGAGGAAAATTTTAATAGTTTTAAATTTATGACGGCGCATTTGTTTAGTGTGATATAATTTTATATTTACTTTTGTGCTTAGTCCACGTTTTTAAAATGTTTTTCTTTATCAAGCTACTTCACTATAAATACTACTCATACCAGTAATACTCTAACCTCGAATTTGGTCATGAAATTACTTTGAAAAACTAACATTACAAACAATCAGCATTACCTGAAAACGTCAATTCAACATCCAAATACCTAAAAACAACATTTTAACATCCAAGTACCTAAAAACATTCTTCTAATACTTAAAAACATTCAAAAGTCTTATAATACTTAAAGCAACAACAAAAACAATCCAAACATTCCAACCCTCACTTCATTGCCTTTTTATTGAGCTTTTTCTCATGTGCTACATTAATTTGTCGTGTGTTATTTCTAGTCGTTTCTTCGGAGCCGGGATGACAGCTCCTCCTTCCTTCTTGTTCTGCCCCTTCCCATAGACGTAAACGGATGTGTCTTGAACTTTGATGGTTTGCTATTCCTCTTCACCCTTGGAGTAATATTCTTATGATTTTCTTTCCTACTAACAGCCTCAGATCCTTCTCATTTTCCTTTCTTATCCACATGTTCTTCCGTTTCTTCTTCTTGATCACTTTCTTCTTCTTCTTGTTCACTACCTACTTCTTCTTCTGTCTAAGATCCTTCTTCTTTTTCTTTAGTTCAGTCACCATCTTTCAGACCATTTATACTAAGAATACCAATTATTATAAGAATACCATTTAGTTTAAGTACTAACAGTTAGACTAAGAGTACCAGTTAACATACCTTTGATGGTGAAGGAAAAGCCACATTTCCGGACTATGGCCCCTTTCCAGACTCCTTCACTGACTCGCACACTTCATTTCTTTGCAATGCATTACTAGACGCTTATGAAGTCCGTTTTGAAGAGTTTTTATTCGAATTGTTCTTCGAGTTGTTCTTCTTATGTCGGCATTTTTACAATCTTACATAAGTAAAACACAAGATACTCATTCAATTTCAGATTACAACACAAATCCCTAATTATTAATCAAACCCTACGTAGCCCAACAAACCCTAATCGAATGATTTCACTTCAAACTCTAGTTTCAAACCAACACTATCTAATTCATAACACATCTCCATTTGAAATCAAAATTTTAGTGCAAACCGAAACCTTATCATCTCTCAAAATCGAAACGCTTTGGAAATCAAACTCCTTTTCTGAAATTGAAGAGACGTGGATAGATTGAGTGACACTTACATAGACGAGACGAAGATAGAGACGAATACGACATTGGCAATGATGACTACGACTCCCAACATCGGCATCCGCATAGACAAAAACGAAATCACCTTCAGGAAGAGGAAGAGAATGAACGTTGCGGTTTCGTGAAGGAGAAAAAAGAAAATATTGTTTTTGATTTTTTAGATTTAGGTTTTAATGAGTATCCGAGTTCAAACTCGGATCTTGGTGGGTCGGGGTGGGTTTGATCCGTTTCATTAAGGCTGTTTTGGTCATTACACACGTTTTCCTTTTCAAAATAAATAAAAACAATCTTTTTTGGTCAACATGGCCAAATCAGATTATATATTGGTCAACAAGGCCAAATCAGATTATATATTGGTTAATATGCGTTAAGAAAAGATAACAAGAAAGGATCCATAAGAGTTTTTCCTTTAGTTTTAGGACAATGTTTTTCATATCAACGCCATTGGGAACAATTACATTTGTGTTACGAATTCAAGAGGATCCCGCCGATGAAAAAAAATAAAATAAAAACAGAGACAAAAATGGGAGCCCGCCGAAGTAGAATAATATTCCTTTTTATCCTAATATCTTGACATGTGGGACTATGCACGGTGGGACTATGCACGGTGGGGGTTGGTGGATTCCTCTCTATTTTAACGACTTTTGTGCAAATTGAGTAACTCAATCGTTTTATCATTATCACCTAATTGAATGAGAATGTACGTATTTACTTTTCGAAGTCTATTTTCCAACTTTTCAATATTTATTTTAAATCTTAAATAAATAAGTTAAAAGTATTAAAAACTATAAATATCAATTTTCTTTTAAAAAAACATATAATATAAATATATAATGTTACTGACTGCGGTACAATTTCTTGAAATATTCTGGTGCGTACACGTATGTTTTCATTTTGATTTTTTTGTTTAATTTAGGAAATAAATATTTGTAATATCTATCGATAAGTATGCTATCATTCGAATTTAAAAAGTTGTTTTGGTTACTCTAAATATTATATGTATATCATAACCAGGCCCGGTCCAAACTATTGAAAAACATAGTGCGAAAATTGTAAAAACCCCCTTCAATCTAATAAAAATTGTAAAAATACCTTATTTTTTAAAAAAATAGTTTATTTAAAAAAAAAATAGCTCTAAGACCCAATAAAAAATTGCAAAAATCACATTGACATGGTGCAAATGCACCTCTTTCACCATGCCAACGTCGGCCCTGATCATAACAATTCAACGTTTGTTTTTTAAAAAAACAATTCAACGTTTGTTTTGCATTGTGTATTTCGTTTGTTTCGTGACTATAACTGCCTCGCCCGATCTATTGTTATCATTCAGATCCGTGGAACAATATATGACATCTCGCTCTAAACAAACGCTATGTGACATCTCAGGGTTTATTTTAGGGAGAATTAAAGAAGTAGACAAAATTTATAGAGAAATCATATACATAATAGCTAACTCTTCTCTCCATCTAAGGTGTCCACATAGGCAAATCATTTTTGTACAATTAATTTTAATTTTAAGTGTCATTTAATTCATATTAATGTATATTTATTATTACTTATAGGTAAAAAAATCTAATTAAATATAAAACACGAAAATAAGTCAATAAATAACTAAAAGTAGTACATGTAAAATTAATTTGAGTATTTTATGTAAATATAATTTCAACAATAAATGGATTTTATGATAACAATACAAGTTTATATATTCAGTTTCAAAAATTGGAAATATGTACATTAAATTTACATATAAGAACAAATGAATAAAAATATAAACAACATCAAAGAATCAAATAAAACAAATCTAAATAATTTGAATGTCAAACGATTGTTAAGATGTTGTTGATCTAAAGAGAAATCATATATATTGTTTCACTACAAGGATATTGAACCATCTCATTAAAGATGATGTCGTTTATGTATATTTATTGTTACTAATAACTACTACATTTTTTAATTAAATTAAAAAAACGAAAATCAGTAAATATATGTTGAGTTTAAACAAGTAAGTAAAAAATGGGTTAAACAAGTAAAATAAATATAATGTTAAATTCTAAACAACGGGTTGACCTTCTTGCTTAAAAGTTTTTATATATATAATCAGTTTAAGAAATTGGAAATATATAAAATAAATATACATATAAGAACAAATGGATAAAATTATAAACGACATCAAAGAATCAAAGAAAAAAACCTAAATAATTTCAGTGTCAAACAATTGTTAAGGAGTTGTCAATCTACAAAAAGAATATATATTATTTCACTAAAAAGCTACTGAACCATCTCAGTAAAGATGAGATAATAAGATGAAAATTTGGAATATACAATTTTTTCATTATGTTATATTTGAATTTTATGAAAGGATGAAAGACAAATTGGAAAGTGTTATAATACCATTATTTGAAAGATAAGAGGTATACACTGTAAATGGTAAAATCAAAATTTTGTCGTTAAGTTAATAAAATTGTAAAACTCATATCACGCGAACGATGTTTTAGGATTATTTGAATATTTTATTTTCTAAACTAAAAATACAATAATGAATATATATCATTTATAATAAAATTCATTAGAAAATAATCAAAACATTATGAGTTTACATATAAGAGTAATGAATAAAAATGTAAATAAACGACATGAGATATAATAAAAAAATAGATTAAATGATTCAATTATTAAGGCATCATAATTGAGCTTCCGCCGATTGCTATGAGGCTGAAGGTTTAACGAGAAATAGGATATATGATTTCACTAAAGGATATTAAAAAATCTGAGGAGAAAGTAAAGTAAAAATTTGGAATATAAGATTTGTCCAAAAGAAAAAAAGAATTTATTCAATATATTTGAGTTTTTGGAAGTATAAAAGAAAAAATTGAAAACGTTGCAATACCATAATTTAAAATAAATAAATAATCTTGAGTTTTTATATATATAAAGTTAAAAAATGAATGGTCACGTTATTCATGAATTATGCAACAAAATATAAGGAGAATGATATCTGATTTTTATGTAAAAGTGTACGTAGTTATACACCATGATCCAAAAAATTACCTATTTGATAATTCAATATTTGAATCAATGCTTTTAACACTAAAATCTAGGAAACAAATACTGAACATATGATATTATAATATGTTAATGAATGTAAAAGATATATACTAACATAAATACTTTGCAGTACACGTTATATATGATATAGTTTCCAAACATAGGAAAATAACATAAGAACATCAAAAGAAAGAAAACTCGCCCAACGGGCGAGTCTAACCCTAGTTAAAAGAATATGTCACATTTTGAATATTAAAAATAGGCTTTTTTTATAATGACTACTAGGTGAAAACATGCGCTTTGTGCGGACCGAATTCTAACTATATTTTCAGTTATGGTTTTGTTTTAGTTCATTAAATTTTATGCGTCGCGATCACTTTCGCAACTTCTATGTCCTTCCAATGTTGATGCAACCCTTCCATTAGACCATGAAAGACTTATTTTCTACAAAAATGGAACATGCTAATTTAAAAATTTGTGTAAACCACTCTTCTAATCATTAGTTCAGAAATAAGAAAAGGTAAGTATAGATCTGGTGAGATCCTACCAAGAACGGAGTTGATGTTCATCTTATGACCTATTCTTCTCAAGCATTATCTTTCTTCATTTGTCAATTTCTCAAAGGTATCATCTTGCTCATAAGGTTTTCATAATGAATTCAATTTGACTAATTCCATTGTTGATTTTTCTATCTTTGATTTCGCTAAAAAAAAAGGAACAGTCCATATAACTTATATTAGAATGAGAAAAAGCTTAGAAAATGCATTTTTGTGAAATTAAAAAGCTTATAGTGGAAAGTTTTTGTTCTTGGCTTTGGAGTACATTTTCTTCTTTTGCTTTCTCACCTTTAGTCTTGAGGGTTTTTTTTCTCCGTTTCCCCGTATTTCAAAGTTCTTAACCTACTGAAGAAGTAATTCTTCGTTTCCCCAAACTCTTCTCAAACTTCTTAACCTACTGAAGAATTCATTTTTATCTTCATGAAAAAGAAGAGTTATCATCTAGTTTTAGGCTTTGCACAAGTATCATCATCCTTTATGCTTTCATTACTAACCATCTGAATAATTCTTCTTGAAACTTAATTCTATATTACACATGTACGAAATGAGGAAGATAGCTAAAAAGACGTATTATCGAGGATGAAATGAAATGGTAAATCTTGAGCAATGTTCCTCAAGTAGGTAAGCTCTTTATCAGTCCTTCTTGCTTAGCACAAATAAACATATGATCTTCATGTAATCTTGAAAACATAAAAAGAGGAAACATTATTTGAAATGAAAATCAAAGTTTTTTAAGTTTTAATGGAAAAATTTCAATGAAGTATGGACTAACCAAACCTCTATGATCTCTTGAGCTCGCTCCATATTTTGAGAAATAGGAACATCAAATTTCACCATATCAAACTCGTTTAATCTCCTTATCGATCTAATATCATCCACAATATTTTTTGAAACCCAACATGTTATATGAAATAGATAACCATTGGCTTTGTGTACATTTTTTGTCATGTACTTATCAAACTGAATTTGTGTTCTCTGCTGATATATCATGGTTTTCGCCGGTTTTCGACCATGATATAAGTCTTTTTATCGTTTTCGAGTCTTTTTAGTGTCTTAACAAGTTATTGTACATGGGAAGCTTGTTTGATGATTATGGTGCATTTTGGAGCATAAATGAGATAGAAGTTGAAGTTACAAGTGGAGAAGCAGAAATTAAGCAGTTGTCGATCGACACACACGATGGTCAGCTGTCGATCGACACACTCTATGAGTGTCGATCGACACCCACTTTTCAGAAGCCGACGAACTGCTTTTAAAAGAATGGAAAATTGCTCTTTTTGGCTCAGAAGTTTCCAGAAGTTATCAGAAAAGCCTACCACGATTTCAAAACACTATATATATTTTGCTTTTAAGTTTTTAGATCATAACCTTAGATTTTATTGAACTAAATTGAGAGAGAGAGTTTTTGAGAGTTTTAGGGAGACAAGTATACTTCGTTCTTGAGAATCTTCGAACCCTTTGTATCTCTTCCTTATTCCTTTTCTTGATGCAGTATTATTCAGTTATGATTTGTTTTGCATCCATGTCTGAGTAGTTCTCTTGTTAGGTTTAGGGTTATTCGAAAGGATTGAAGATGAATTGTTATATTAAATTCACATGTTAGGATTATCTCTTTGGTTCTTCACCTAGATTGCTTTAACTCTGATTTTAGGATTCGCGACTCTGAAATTGGATATCTTAGGTTGATAGATTGACATGGAAGTGTAATTGATTAGCCTGGACTAGATATTGGTTTAGAAATTTTGTGAACAAATTGGACTTGAATTTAAAGCTTGTTTAAATTGATTGAATTCGCAAAGGAATTTGGCTTTCTAGAGTTTAGGCATAGTTAATTTTCGCAACGGAAGTTGGTTAATTATATCTTAGTGTTCCAAGTTCAAGAACGGTTCTTAATTAAATCCTGTTTTCGTTTAATCTACAATTCTGATTCATCCTGAGAATTACCTGAAAACCTAGCTTTTTGTTAATTTGAATCTTAAGAAATCAACAAACTTTCTCTGTTTTGAATTGTTTTTGCTTTTACTTTATATTATTTGCTTAGCTCAATTCGAAGTCATATATCCTATTGTTTGATTTGACTCCCAGTGATTCGACCCCTACTACAATTGATCTCTTAATTTGAGTAGTTCAGGGTAAATGTGAGCATATCACTTGCGTTAGATTTTTTTTAATAGAAGTATATAACAAAGGAAACAACCATTAGAAAGAGAAAGAAATTGTTTGGAAGAAGATGATGAAGCTCTCACATATTCTTCAGTTTTTTCTTTAATGGTTGTCTTCATGAGCAACTTGATTAATCTTTTAATGCTAATTTTTACATGATATAACTTACATGATTTATGTAATTGTATAAAACTTTTATTGTCTTCCATTCCTTTATTTACATTTAAATTTCTTCATTGTTAAAATAAGACATTTTATTATTTCAATAACTATATTAATGACTTTTCAAATTCTTATGTTAACAAATTCATAATTAATGTTGTTTTTGCATGGGTATAATTTGTTTGAATTAAAAATAATAAATTTTAAATAAAAATTTGATGTGGCAATGAGGTGGAAGATGATGTGCCTTCATGAAAAAAGAGAAAAAGTCTTTTTATATATATAGATTATCAAAACATACTTGTTTTAAAGGATTAACTTCAATGTATGTCCACACAAAAACTTGAATGTATGACCATTTCTGACCTATTTTGGAATTTCTACAGATTTGTTTATATTTTACTTGGACAAAAGATGAAAGAGATCGTCATCAATCTTGAGACACCACATATCAGAGCATTTGAGAAATATGTGATGGAATAGGTAAGAATTTTCTCGACATGTAATTTCAATAACTTAAACATATTCGTGTAGCTTACACAATGAATTTATATCTAAGCAACGAGAGAGAGCGTCGTGAAACAAATGAAAGCCTTCAGTTGTTGTTCCTGACTTTGTGACATATACAACTTTGGTAATTGTGAGAATGTAACCAATACAATTGAATTTGTCAAATAACTTTTAAGAGAAGTGAATTTTTTGTGAATAACCACTAAAACTTAAAAATCTTAAGCTGTTAAGAAAGCTTGTCGAGAATACAAGTATTTTGTCTTTTTCGGATCCTCTTCTCAGATGATATATCTTAGTACTTATACAAGTCTAAGTCGGTTTAGGACTATGACTAAAAAATAAAAAACAGTTTTTTTATTTTTTGAGATTTTCCTTTCTTTTCGGACGATCCGTTAGGCATTCGTCTTGAACTTTCTCTTATGATATTGTCTCGGGTTGGCCCAGCTTTGGAGGTCATGTGTGACGTCCGTGAACCATTTTTTTGAAGAAAATGGAGGGGCTGTCGATCGACACACGTGGTGTCTGTCGATCGACAGGGCTCTTAAGGGCTGTCGATCGACACACCTAGTGTTTATCGATCGACAGGTACCTGAATTGGCTGGTTTTCTGGTTCGATTTAAGTCGTTGAATTGGACCTGACCGGTTTGGAGAAACCCTAGGGCTTCGTATTTAAGGGTTTTTGACCGCATTTGAGCGAACCAAAGTCCCAAAAACGCAGCCGACAGAGTTTGAGAGGAGTTCTCTGTTTCCTGTGAGTTTTTGGGAATTATGGTTTCGTTTCTTGAGAGTTTTGGAGGAGATTTCTTGTGGAGATGGTCGTGGATTCGTGTCTAGCCTCAACTCTACCTGTTTATTTCCAAAAATCTAAGGTGAGTGCGTGACCATGGCTTATGGGCCGGTGGATTCGTTAGGGTTGATTGGTGGTAGGTTGAATTGATTGATTGGATTGTGTTTTGGATTGATTGTGTCTGTGAATTGTGTTTGGATTGTGTGGATTGTGATTTTCGTGCAGGTTGTGTACTGTTGCAGAGGAGGAAATCGATCCGAGAGGATCATGATCGATTTCCCATGAATCTGCGACAGCCTGTCGTTCGACAGCCTGCGGGTCTGTCGATCGACAGGAGGTGCTGTCGGTCGACAAGCCTGTCGAGGCTGTCGGTCGACAGGAGATGCTGTCGGTCGACAGACCTGTCGAGGCTGTCGGTCGACACGAGGTGCTGTCGGTCGACAGGCCTGTCGGGGTCGGTCGACAGGTACCTGCAGAAGGTGTCGATCAACACCTAGTGGTAGTGTCGATCGACAGCCTGTCTAGTTGGCTGTGGTTGAACATTTGATTGTGTTTGAGTGATTGTTTGATGTATGTTTGCCTGAGCGGATCCATCGCGTCTGAGTGCGCAGTCGTAGATGGGAGGACCGTCTCACTGGGTATTTATGATAATACTCACGCATCTCTTTTTTCCATGTGATGCAGGTAAAGGCAAATTGTGATCGTGGAATCATGACAACGAAGAGGGAGATGATCTAGGGTCTCGGTTTCGTGCTGTGTGATTTTGTTGTTTTCCATTTCTGTTTTAGAACCTGGTTAGGTTGTTGGTTTTGTGGAATTTGTCTTGGATTGGTTAGTTTAATGGAATTGATTTCTGGTTTAATTGTTTTTGTTATCCGCTGGTCGTTCTGTGTGTTTTGTTTGGTCGTTGAGGATAGCATTTATGGGAATGCTAATCCGAGACCAAGGGTTAAATGTTTTTTTAAACAAAAAAAAAACGGATTGGGTCGGTGTTATCATGGATTAGCCAATTCTTGATTGAGTGGCACCCCGGTTAAACCCAAATGGATCGTCGTTAAAAAGCCTAACGGATCGTCGTTAAAAGAGCCAACGAATTGTTGTTAAAAGGCCCAATGAACCACCGTTAAAAGGCTTAACAAATTGGCAAGCAAATCCGAACGGCTTGCTGGTTTTAGCATATGGATCGGTTATCTATCTCCGTACTTGGCTTTGAAACTGTTGATTCTACAAGAAGAATTTTTTGCTTGTTGCTTCCATCATAATTGTATTTGGGTTCATTTTCTTTCCAAAAACTTGTTTTAATTGATTCGGCAAGTTGATCTAAATCTATCCTTAAATAAATCGTAACTAAGATATGACCTACCATTTTAGTTTATTTTTAAAATTTTTGGTATTAATATGACATCATTTGAGAAGAAACGAAAAGAAAAAAAAATAGATGATGGCATTTTTATAAGTATTTCTTTTCTTCCTTTAAATAGAATTTATTTTGTATTTGTTGTAGAGAGACCACAAATATTTTGTCTATCATTTTTGGGTTCCTCTTTTTTAAGGATGTACCATAGTACTTATCAGGCCCGTTTCTAACATAATGCAACAATTGCATTTGCATTAGGTCCACATGAATTTAGCAAGTTTTTATTTGATTTTATAACAAATTTTTAAAACAATTGGCTATTTTTGCAAAATTTGTTAGATTTTCAGGTAATTTAACAATTTTTGCACCTCATGTATTACAAGTATGGGCCGGGACTAGTACTTATACAGGTCTAACTCGTTTTATGGCTATTCCTAATTCTTCGAGATTTCTCTTTCTTTTGAGATGTCTCCTAATCGGGTAGATTAATGGGTCCTTTGATTTTCTCTTATGCTAGTGTCTTGGGTCGACTCAGCTTTAAAGGTCATGGACCAGCCCTTCCTTAATTGAGTGGCACGCCGTTAAAACCCATTCGGATCGTCGTTAAAAGGCCCAATGGATTGTTGTTAAAAATCAGTTTATCTCCATATTATTTTTTAGAGTGTTGATTCTAATGAGATGGAATATCACCTTGATATGCTCAAATTTACCAAGAAGTACTCTCTCTCAAATTAAGAGATCGTATGCAATAAGAATCGAACACATGGAATCTTTGTCACACAATATAATTCCAATTTCGAATTAAGCTAAGCGAATAATGTATGTATGAATGCATAAATCTATGAAAACAAACTTAGATGGTGTGTGATTTAACTTCAATTTGACAAAGAGTTAGGCTTTGGGAAATTCTCAGGAAAAGTTAAATTGCAGATTAAGAAAATTGTTAGGATTTTATTAAGTACAG
Source organism: Arabis alpina (assembly GCA_900128785.1). NCBI lineage: Eukaryota > Viridiplantae > Streptophyta > Magnoliopsida > Brassicales > Brassicaceae > Arabis > Arabis alpina. Next base: position 9,408,843 of record LT669792.1, read on the forward strand.
TTCTCAAGCTTGAAACACTAATGTAAAGATAATCAACTCTCGTTGCGAAAGCTATCTATGCCCATATCCTAGAAAACCAAATCTCTTTGCGAATTCGAACAACTTAAACAAGCATTAAAGTTCAGGTTTCAATTACTCACAAAATCCCTAAACCAAATCTCTTTGCGAATAGGAATTTTGCTCATCTAAGATAATTCATGAAATCAATTATGCTCTCCTATCAATTAATTAACCTAAGATCTAAATTCTAGGTCATCAAGGTAGAACAAGCATTGAGAGTAATCTAGATGAAGAACAAGATGATTATCCTAATCAATTATATGAATCTAGCAATTTATCTTCAACCTTTGAATAACCGTAAACGTAACAAGTGAATTACTCAGACATATATGCAGAAAACATGATAACTGAATAAGAGATAAATAAAGAGATACAAAAGGGTCCGAAGTAATCTTAAGAATCCATTGTTATTGGTTGGTGGATTATTACATTTTAAATGAAATCCCTTGTTATTGGTTTGAGGATTGTTAAATTCTATTCAAAATCCATTGTTATTCAAAAGTTTAGTTTTTGTGATTTTAGGAATCTATTAAAATCCATGGTTATTGGTAGATGGATTTCTTGTAATTTTGTTCATTAAGCAAGATTTAAGAATAGCTTGGAAGACCATTGGATTTTTAAAATTCTTATAACAAAACTTTTAGGGGTCCTTATTCATTGTTGGATTATGTAAAACTTATGGATTTTAAAAGTTATGAGATTTTATCAATTCTTATGGATTCTTAAAAATTATTCTCATGGATTACAATTGATTCTCATGGATTCTTATAAATTATTCTCATGGATTTGTAATAATTTGTTTTCCACATAAGGTAATATATATATTCATAGTTTTCTCTAAAAAGTTCAAGTAGTATACTTGTCAATATTCTAGACTCCACTTTAGACGTGAGACATCACCATAAAAAGACGTGAGCTAATCAACCCACACCATTGCCATCATCATTTTCAAGCATTGCCATTAACATTACATAATTTGTTCTTCAGACCTGAGCTAACTTTTCGATTGTTTCTTTTTGTTTTTTTGTAAAACTTTCTTTGGAGCTTGTTTTGAACTTTGTTTTAAGATTGCTTTATTATTAATAAAATAGATTTGGATTTTGAATTATAATTTTCATAATGTGTTATATTTCTTGACTTTGTGATGTCTTTATTTATAGTTAACTTCAATGTCTTTTCCATGTTTGTGACTTGACTTTATTTTATAGTTATGTATAATAGGTTGTGAAATTTGCTTTTTCTTTTTAAGAATAATGAGTTCTTGCTTTCTTGGTGTTCTTATATTACGTTGGGTTTTTCAGTTGTTATTTTATGATTCGTTTATGTCTATTTTATAAATTCTAGTTTTTGTTATGATTAGAAAATAAAAAAAAATGTTGTTTTGATCGTTGGGTTTTTTTGTTGATGTTGTGTGTGTTTTTTTTTAACATGGATTTCAATAATATCATGTATATCTCTAGTATTTTGAAAATCATGTTGTATGAGTAAAACTATAGAGATTCCATCTCCCAATAACAATGGATTTTAATTGATTTAGAAAATCAACAAAACATAGATTTTTTGAATAACAATGGATTTCAAAAGGAATGTAAAAATCCTCAAATGAATAACAATGGATTTGATTTAAAATTTAAGAATCCATTAACCAATAACAATGGAATCTTAAAATTTTAAAAATCTACATAAATCCAACAATGAATAACCCCCCCTTAAAATACACAAAACTCTTTACAATTTTAGTAAATCTTTTTGATTTTATAAATCAATCAATATTATAAAAATCTAGCTCCCAATAACCCCCCTAAGTTTTGAATTAAAGATTAGATACTAAAAACCTAAAGAAAACTGAAAATATAAAGGGGAAATCCGTGCTAGGCTTAATTTGTAAACTTCTGGAACTTTCGAGGCAAAAAAGAAATCGTGTTTTCCTTCTCTTCTCATGTTGGTGTCGATCAACACACACCCTTGGTGTCGATCGACACCAATATCTGACGGCAATTCTAAATTCTCCTTAGCGACTTCAGCTCCGCTTTTCACAATGCTCCAAAATGCTCCATAATCACCACACGTACACAAATCTGCAAAAACTCTAACGCTCGAAAAACTCCGAAAAAACTCGATAAAACGGACTTATATCATGGTCAAAACCAGTAAAAACCATGATATATCAGACCTCAACGGTAATCATAAATCCAACATCTAAATCATTTACAAGAAGAAAATTTTGTTTGTTGCTTCCATCATAGTTGTATTTTGGTTCTTTTTCAGAGTCGGTCCGTAAATGGTTCACTTACATAGTCTTTTGAATTTTGTCTTGTAAATATATCGCGTTATAATCTTAAAAAAAATAAAGAAACATGTAAGAGCATCTCCAATGGTGCTCTATTTTTGCCTTAAACTCTATTTTTAGAGTAAAATCATCTCCAATGGTACTTTATATTTCACTCTAAAAACAGAGAAATGAATAATGTATCTTTTTTTTTTCAACGAATAATGTATCTTTATATTTGGAATAACACTATTTATTCCTCTATTTTTGGACTAAATTTTGTTTTGTTTACAAAGTAATCCCTCAATTTTAATATGCTTTCATTTTATACCTAAACAAATATTATATGTTTTAGTTTCGTATTCAACAAAATAATACTAAGAAAAACTAGTTTTGTAATTAATTAAAATTTTAAAATACAATAATGAAGCTTATTTCTCACTTTGAAAAGCGTTAACTTTCTTTTATCATAAATTTTTCATTTCAATTGTATTGTATAATTTGTTGGTCTATAGTTACAAATAAATATATGAGTAAAATTTGTAAACTTTAAAAATAAAGGGTTTAAAACAAATTAGCAATAAAATGAAGTGAAGTTTTTTGGAATATTTTAGTTTTAAAGTAAAAAATGGAGATAACTATTGGAATAATGCCTTATTTTTTTTAAAGAATTCTATTTTTAAAAGAAAAAATAGAAATAACCCTTCGAGAAAAATCCTTTAGCGAGATTATGTCATCGTTGAACCACTCTCCCCTCTCGTTGGCCTCTGCGATTTTGGAACCACCAAATATGCTCCCTTGGCAAGACCCGCTGTAGTGGCTCCGGCGTCGTCACCTCTGGCTTTTCCGGAACCTCCAAACCCTCCAGACCCTCAAGGTTTGGCTTCGATTCGCTCCTCCTTCCCCAAAATCCTCGTCTTTGGCTAGATCCATCTCGAGATCGTATTTCGAGATCTGATTTTCCCTTTCGACGATGGACCTGGGTAGCTTCCTTTCATGAGAAGGACATGAGTACGCCTCTCCCGTTAACGGTGGGTCGAATTCATGAGGACCAAGCTAGCGTGTCTCTTTCTTCTCGTAATGAAATCGATAGATCAACCAGCGGCAAGGTTAAGGCTATGCAGGACGTATAACCGTCACACCTCTTGCGGTGGTCCCAGATCCCGATCATCCTTACGGTTCAACCACAATAACTCTGATCAATCTCCGTAGGCGTCTCCGTCACTTTTGTCTTAGTGACGTTGCTGATTAGTCTAAGGGGCTTAGCCCATGTAGAGCATTTAGGTGTGACCCATAATTGTTTTACCTATGTAATGGATTGACAATCCAATTTTAGAGTAGAATGGCCTAAGGCATTAGCAAAGATGAGTCGTGTATCGACAACTTTTTTTTTTTTTGAAATGAATGTTAAATTATATCAACCCAAAAAAACTGTTTTACATGAGCTATATCAGAATGTTGACGTTAGTAGAACGGAAATCAAAACAAAGGTTTGTTGGTTTTTATTCTTAGCGAGTCTCGAACCATAGACTAAGACTTTCGTCATAGTTATGATCCCCTTTTTGACGGATGGAGCTCAGTCTATTGCCCATATTCTGATCCACTTTTCTGATGATGGTTCTGGCTGATATTGGGGTCTCTCCATGGTGTCGACAATTTCGCTCTTTCCAGACATGGTATATCATCATTTGGAAGAGATACCTTATCAAAATTGTTGGGGTCAGATCTCATTCCGGTAGAGATCGTCAAGAAAATGACTAAGTTCCAGAGGTGGGCGCGTAGTTATCTGGACCAGCTCTGTCCCTGGACCAGCTCTGTCTCTGAGACCAGCTCTGTTCCTACGACCAGCTCTCTAGAGTAACTGGGACTAGGATTGGCATCTTTCCAGGACGACGTCTACAATGGTCATTTATACTCCAAGAGACCATTACGATCATTTCACTTCAAGACAAAGAGTGGACCGAGCACAGAAGGCCCACACTAGAAAGAACGAATCGAGAGCCCACGAGTAATAAGTCATGCCGAGCTCTATTGCAAGTTGGGCCTAAAAGACGAGCTCTCGGGTTTAGGCCCATGACGAGGACGAGGTCAAGACCTAGGGCGGCCGCCGACTACGATAAGAAAGAATCCCAAAGATTTATGAATCTTACCTTATCTCTTTAGGTGTAGACCTAGGCCGACTATGATTTGTATAAATAGACCTTGTACACCTCTGAAAAGAGGATCCGCATTCTTACACCGAAACCACTTGTAATATTTTCAAAAAGCCTAATAAACAAACTCTCTTGAGATCTTCGCTAAGTGTTTCTTATCTCAGAGCTTTCAGACCTAGACCCAATTGATAATTTCAACTGTGCAGGTTTCCACCACCACAGTTTGGCGCTAGAAGGAGGGGGATTGAAAGCTTCTTACTCCGAGGAACCAATGTGAAGCGATCCAGAACACGATGACTGAAGAATGACGTATCACTGATCCGAAAGACGTCGCGCCGAGAGATCTGGAAAAGGGCGAGATCCAGGCTGAAGTAAGTACCAACAAGGACCAAACCGCTGGCGACGATCCACCACCAGCAAGTGCAGCTCACGCCGATCGGCCTTGCGAAAAGTCGAAGGAAACCCCGAGAGCGAGCTCGCTACTTCCTGAGTAGTTGCAGAAGATGAGCACGACACTGGACGCGTTGCTGGAAAGCGTCGAGCGGCAAAACAGATCCAACGCGACAATAATCAACGAGCTCAAATCCATAGGAGCAGACGTCCGCACATGACCCCTCGTGCCAAATTTGTTCAGAAAACCAGCGGCACCAATCGATCCAGTGGCGCTCAACTTCACTACTCCAGTGGGATCGTCGATCCGACCTCGGCAGCAAAATCCATCATCCGCTGCGAAAGACGGACGATCCGCTCTCCTAACTCAAGCACGACGAGAAAAAGCAAAATTCGGCAATGAGCCAATAGACCTCGACAACGACGACAAGGACCTGGCTAGAAGAGTCGTTCCTGATATCATCCTCACTGAGACAGCTAGAGATCGGCAGGGAACAACCAAAGCGAGGAACGACGATCCTCGATACGTAGCTTTACAGCAGTTCTCCACCTTCAGAGACGATGGCTCCGCGAGGAGAGTTGCACGCAACGCCGATCTCCCAGAGGAAGAAGTGTGACATGCTCAAATTTGCCCTGAGCTACTCTCTCAAATTTAGAGATCAATTGTAGTAGGGCTCGAATCACTGGGAGTCAAATCAAACGATAGGATATACGACTTCGAATCAAGCTCCGAAAATAAAGTAAAGTAAAAACAAGAAACAATTCAAAACAAGAAAGGTTGTTGGTTTTTAAGAATTCAATTAAATAAAAGCTAGGTTTTCGGGTAATTCGCAGGCAAAGATAGATTGTAGAATTATAAAACTGTCAGGATTTTAATGAAGATTCGTTCTCGAACTTAAAACTCTAATATAAAATTAAACGACTTCCGTTGAATTAATTATCTATGCATAAACCCTAGAAATCAAAATTTCTTTGTAAAGTCAATCAATTTATGCAAGCATTAAAGTTCAGGTTTCAATTGTTCACAAAATTCCTAAACCAAATTCCTTTGAGAATATGTGATTTTGCTCATCTAAGATTATGGTCAGGTTATCAATTGATGCTTCCGCTTCGAATTAATCAACCTAAGATATCTAATTAAGGGTGATCAATCCTAAATCAGGGTTATTGCAATCTAGATGAAGAACCAATAGATAATCCTAACATGAATTCAATTCTAACAATCCATCTTAATTCCTTTGAAAAACCCTAAACCTAACAAGCAAATTACTCAGACATGCAAGCAAAGCAAATCATAATAACTGAATAATACTGCATTAAATAGAGAAAGGGAAAGAGATAAAGAAGGGTTCGAAGAAATCTGAATGGTCTGAAAACTTGTCTCCTTAACCCTCAAAATCTCTCTGAATCTCTATAGGTCTTCAATAAAAGAAAACTTCATGAAAACTAAAAGAAAACTAGGTATTTATAGGCTAGAATTCAGGCTGGGCTTTCTTTGTTAACTTCTGGAACTTCTGGGGTAAAAAGGAAATCTTCAAAATTGGAAAACTCCTTTTCCTTCGCGACTTAATATTTTCCGTCGATCGACGCACACGTGCTTCCGTCGATCGACGCACCAATCTGACGGCAATTGAAAATCCGTGCTCGCGACTTCAGCTGCTCTTTCCTTGATGCTCCAAAATGCTCCATAATTACCAATTAAGCTCCATTCATACACGTACCTGCCAAGACTCTAAAACACTAGAAAAATACCAAAAAGACTTGATAAAACCGGGTTAAATCATGGCTAAAAGATGGTAAAAACCATGATATATATCAAAGTGGCACGGCGAACCATTACGAGGACAAAGCATGTCGACCCACAGAGGATGCCCCAACAACGTTTCTCCGTTTTCGATGACGAGGACCTGGCTAGAACAGTCGTTCCTCATACTATCTTCACTGAGACAGCAAGAGATCAGCAGGGAACAACCAAAGCAAGGAAAATTGATCCTCGATACATAGCTTCACAGCAGTTCTCCACCTTCAGAGACGATGGCTCCGCGAGGACAAAGCATGCCGACCCACAGAGGATGACCCAACAACGTTTCTCCGCTTTCGACGACGAGATCGATCCTGGATATGCTAGGCACATCTCTGAAGAAGAGAAAAACGTTGAATGGGTGAAACAGGCAGAGGTCGCTGAAGCAAAACAAGCTGTGGTTCAAGCCCAGCATTACGAGATGGCCGAGTTTCGAGCCTCATTGACCAAGACTGTGGCTGAGTTGAAAGCCATCCGCTCGCAGATGCATCGTGCCACAAGCAAGACACCGGAACTCGATCTGATCCTTGGACAAGCTAAGCACACTCCGTTCTCGGCGCGCATCACCAAAGCTCGAGTATCGGACCCATGCAAGATTAGAGTGCCGACCTACGACGGAACCAAAGACCCAGCTGACCATCTCAACAAATTAAATGTGGCGATGACTAGAGCAAATTTCAAAGAACAAGAGATGGACGTCGGACAATGTCTACTGTTTGTAGAAAATCTCAAGGGACCAGCTCTCCAATGGTTTAAAGGGCTCGAAAGAAATTCCATCGATACTTTCAAACAGCTGCCGGAAGCTTTCGCAAAGCACTACTCCATCTTCATTGAAACCGAAACTTCTGGTGCCGATCTATCGTCCATGAACCAAGGATCATTCGAGTCTCTAAAGACTTTCATCGAACGCTTCAAGTTGGTACTACCACAAGTAAAAGGCATAGATGACTCGGACGCATTCCGCGCGCTGAAGAGGGCCATATGGCACGAGTCTGACTTTTGGAAAGAGTTGTCTCGCAACAAGCCCTCGACAATCCAGGATGCTCTGCACCGAGCGACGAATTTTGCTAAAAGCGAAGAAGCTCGCAGAGAAGTATGGGAAATGGAAATAGAAAAACGACAGCAACCACCAACCAAGCCAGTCGCAAAAAACCCATAGTGGAAATTTCGTCCAGCACGAAGGCAATTATAAGAAGCCCACAACTATCAGGTGGATTCTCCCAGCTATGAGCACGTCCAAGAAATATATTTTCCTAACGTGTGGACCGGTAATTCAACTTATGACGAGTCGTTACACTGCGACATTCATCACACTCATGGGCACTCGACAGTAAACTGCCAATCTTTCGGCTCGGCACTCGCCTAAAAACTTCTAAACGGTGAACTCGGCGAGAACTTCAACCTCAAAGACTTCGAATTAGAATAAAACGACGTTGAAGTAGCGCCGATCGATGGAGAACCGCCTAAACGCGGAAGAGAAAACGATGACTCGGCACAAGGTGGACCAAGAAAGAAGTACTACCATTGAGCAACCTTACCATCATTCGTCCACCACTCAATCACTTATCATGAACTACGGGTGACTTGATCCCTGGAAAGGGTACGTAGGCAGCTCATTTTTGGATGGGTTCAGTTGCCCCCCCCCCCCCTCCCAAAAAAGGGGGGAGTGGGGTACGTATACTCGTATACTCCCACCTCTCTTTGTAGCAAACCTTTATGAGAATAAACACCTGCTACAAAAACTTGTCAAAACGACTATATCTATCACATTCGTTACGGATAATTCAGGGTCTCACTTAAACGACCATCTTACCTTCGACTGCCGCTGCTTGCCACAGCGACGACCTTTCACAAAAATTTCTGCAGATCTTTACAGTAACATCCACCATTTGATAAACGCGCTATATAAATAACAATGGTTCATTATAGGAGCATGTGTGTTTAGAGAGAAGCACACTTGTAACCCAAATGACCATTCAAAAAATTCAACAACATTGTTGGTCGAAACAAATGGTTCATTATAAGAGCACATGTTTTTAGAGAGAACAACATTTGTAACCCAAATGACCATTCAAAAAACCCAAACAACATAGTTGGTCGAAACCAGTGGTTCATTATAGGAGCATGTGTGTTTAGAAATAAGCACACTTGTAAACCCAAATGACCATTCAAAAAACCCAACAACATCGTTGGTCAAAACTAATGATCGTTATAGGAGCGGTCGTGCTCAAAGAGTGACACGGTCCTAAACCAAAATGATCATTCAAAAAACCGAGCAAACCTTAACGTTGGTTGCAACAACGTAACATGCTCACTTCTGAAATTGGGTGGTCAACAACGACCTAGCTCTTATAACAAAAACGAGGACCAAAATACGGCAACAATGCCATCAATCATGACGATGGTTCATATGGATTTTTAAACCAAGTCATTTGAACTAGATTAACTATGCATCCTAGAAACGAATTCAACAAGGATACAATTCATCACAATTAGTTGCCTGTCTAAAATTCTAAGTCAAGAAAGCTGGATTTATCAGAAAAACGGAAACAAATTAAAAGTTGCATTCACTATCACCTTTTATAACACAAGCCATCTAGGCGCAAAATCAAAGTCAAGTCTAAAACATAAGCGCTAACAGGCGCGCAAAGCAACTAAGGGACAATCCCCTCATCATCAACGACTCCCCTAGGAGTAGTGATGGTAGTCGGCCCTGATGCCTCCTCGGTCCTGGTCTTCTCAATGACTCGTCGGTCCTGGTCTCCTCAAAGACCTCGTTGGTCTTTGTCTTCTCAAAGACTCCTCGGTCCGGCTTTCCTCAAGGACCTCGTCAATCATTGTCTCTTCAAAGACTCGTCGGTCCTGGTCTCTTTGAAGACCTCGTCGGTCTTTGTCATCTTAGAGACTCGCCAGTCCTCTTTTCCTCGACGATCTCGTCTGTCTTGGTCTCCTCTAAGACCTCGTTGGTCTTTGTCTTGTCAAAGACTCGTCGGTCCTGCTTTTCTCAAGGACCTCGTTAATCGTTGTCTCCTCAAAGACTGGTCGGTCCTGGTCTCCTTGAAGACCTCGTCGGTCTTTGTCTTCTTAGAGACTCGCTAGTCTTTTTTTCCTCGATGACCTCGTCTGTCCTGGTCTCCACAAAGACCTCCTCGGTCCTGGTCTTCTCAAAGACTCATCCGTCCTTGTCTCTTCAACGATTTTATTGGTCCCAGTCCCCTCAACGATGTCCTCGATCCTAGTCATGGTCACTTCGGCCCCATTTTCGCCAGTAACAGAGAACTTCATAACTTCGCTCACCTGCAGCGGTTCTAGTCTTGACAGGAGAAGTAGAGGTCGGTGCAGTAGTGGGCGCAGGTGCAGTAGTGGTCGACATAGTAGTGGGCGCAGTAGTGGTCGGCACAGTATGGGGCGCAGTAGGAGATGCAGTAGTGGGCGCAACTAAAGTAGGTGCAGTAGCGGGCGCAGCTAAAGTAGGTGCAATAGTGGTCGGCGTAGTAGTGTGCGCAGCTAAAGCTGGTGTAGGAGTGGTCGGCGTAGTAGTGGGCACAAATAAAGCAGATGCAGTAGTTGGCACTTTCTCTGAATATGAGTATCGACGAGCTATTCATCGAAAAGAGAGAGACTATGCGCATTCAATGCATCGTTCACATCTGAGACCAAGACTCGAGTCACATCTTTATCCTTACAAGAGCAAAGCCAAGAGCTAGATTCTGCATCGGAACAGTTTTTTTCGAAACTCGGTCCTAGGCTCTCTAAACTACTAGTCCTCAACTTTGAAATGGATTCCAGAAACCTCTCAAAAGACGATGTCGGGCTAGACATGACAACAACTTCAAAAGTTATGTAAGTGTTAAAACAACGTTGAAGCACTTTAACCTCGTCAATTACTACAACTAGACGTCGTTGAAGCACTTTAACCTCGTCAATTACTACAGCTGGATGTCGTCGTACTATCAACTGCTACGGTAATCAAATACGACAATTTCCACGATCACAAATTCGTAAGTTAGGAGCGATGACCAATCGATGACGGGAGCTCATCTTTGTTTTCTTCAACAAGTTAAACCGTCAACACAACCACTTTAGAGCGAGCTCTCGAACACACGAAACCAAAACTGCAATCTCAGACCAGGTCTCAAAGGACGTCGTCATTCCACCTCCCACCATGGACCGGGAATTTCACCGTGATCACGTTATCATCGATTTCGAATGCAAATCTAAAATCAGGACAAGGTAGATCGTCTTTGTCCCACAATGATAAAAAACAGAGTTTCGTCAACGGGAAACTGACTCCAAAATCCAATAAAGACGAGTGCGTGGTCTAGTTTTCGGCTCGTGATCAAGCTCTCGGCTTTGGTACAAACAGAGTACTCGGCCTCAAAACAGAGCGAAGACGAACGCAGATAGTGGGTTGAGCTCGTCTTACGGTGAACCATAGGAACAAGGATGATAACAAACGAGTTCAACGAAGCAAGTATTTGACCTCGTCTCAGACCTCATAACTCGAGCTTAACAAAACCTCTGTCTTAGACCCTGTTCTACGAGGCTAACTCCGGCAGAGTTAGCCTCCCTTTAGAATGACGACGTAGAAACAAAGCCGAGCTCTCGGGTTGTGACTTCCGCCAAAGATTCTTATCTTCGCTCTCAATGATGATAGTAACGACGACGTGAAGATTCGTTAACTCCAAACCGGTACGAAGACGACGACGCAATCGCAATCGGAAACACGACCAGAGCTTGTCGAAGTTGGTTCAACGTTGTAGATCCAGTAGAGTTAACAGACAGAGCCGAAACTATTTATGGTCGACGATGAGTTCCGCTGGGCAGACTCCACGGTTCGACGAAGCTTCCTCTTCTCAAAATCACTTGTAGCGACGAGCTCCACTTGTGATGAAGTCTCCTCGAGGCCGAGTCATAACAGAGAACGACGATAGGGGCTGAGAACTCACTAGGGGAAGACGATGGGCTCGCTGGAAAAAATGGTGGTGAACTAAGAACGACGACGAACAAGACCAATCTCAATCCTTTGGCTAATAACGAAGAGGAAGGGACGACGACACGGATCTGAATACAGTAACGAATATCCCGATCTCGGCCTTGTGTTAGAAACCAAGACCATAACTCAAAGTCTCCATCCTCCGGTGAGTCCTCCTCAAAATAATGACCTTAAAAAAATGGGGACTCGTAGGCGATTGCAGACCCGGCGACGACGAGCAGAAAGGGAGACGAGGACGCATCGAGAAAGGGCGGACGAACCGTCGCCGAAGAATGAGATGAAGATGTTTCGTTGTCGGCGGGTTGTAACAAAAAAAGAAAAAAGAAAAAAAAAAGCAAAACCCAGTAAAAAATAAAGAGAGGAGAGAGAAAGTGGATCTAACCTTTCTTTGGAATGAGTGAAGTTGTGGAGAAAAAAAAGGGGAAGAGGTATTTATAGCATTACTATCAAAATCCTAGAGAGACACGCTTCAGTAGGCAGCGGGAATTAAATTTTCAGCTTTCGGGAAAAACAATATCTTTACTTATTCCGGGAAAACGACTTAAAAGAGAAACGTGACGCCCAACTCAACATTAACACGAACATGTGCGAGTTGGGCAAGATATACAAGTTTTACGAGCTTTAACGAGAACAAACTCTACAGACTTTACAGGACCAGTTCCTCACAACTTTATAACACAAATTCAGAAACACAAGTCTTTTAAAAATTCTTACTGGGCTATGCGTTAAACATGAACACGAAAGCTCAGTAACATCGGTAGGTCCTCAGAACAAGGTTTCACAATCTCGTCTCGTCATACCCAGGCCAAGGAGTACATTTTCTTGAAACCTCACTACGACTCTTTTACCTCGGCATCATCAGAACTGATACTACCGAGCTGGGGGCTAACTGTTGGGGTCCGGTAGAGATCGTCAAGAAAATGACTAAACTTCAGAGGTGGGCGCGTAGTTATCTGGACCAGCTCTGTCCCTGGACCAGCTCTGTCTCTGAGACCAGCTCTGTTCCTACGACCAGCTCTATTCCTACGACCAGCTCTATTCCTACGACCAGCTCTCCAGAGTAACTGGGACTAGGATTGGCATCTTTCCAGGACGACGTCTACAGTGGTCATTTATACTCCAAGAGACAATTACGATCATTTCATTTCAAGACAAAGAGTGGGCCGAGCACAGAAGGCCCACACTGGAAAGGACAAATTGAGAGCCCATGAGTAATAAGTCATGCCGACCTCTACTGCAAGTTGGGCCTAAAAGACGAGCTCTCGGGTTTGGGCCCATGACGAGGACGAGGTCAAGACCTAGGGCGGCCGCCGACTACGCTAAGAAGGAATCCCGAAGATTTATGAATCTTACCTTATCTCTTTAGGCGTAGACCTAGGCCGACTATGATTTGTATAAATAGACCTTGTACACCTCTGAAAAGAGGATCCGCATTCTTACATAGAAACCACTTGTAATATTTTCAAAAAGCCTAATAAACAAACTCTCTTGAGATCTTCGCTAAGTGTTTCTTATCTCAGAGCTTTCGGATCTAGACCCAATTGACTATTTCAACTGTGCAGGTTTCCACCATCACAATAATAAGAGTGATGTTGTCAATAGCTTGGTTGATTAAAAGCTGAATAAGATCGGTCTAATTTGTGGTATAGTTCTGATGTAGTAGTCGACGAGCAAGGTTCTCCCATATCGCAGCGACGTACTCACATCTAAAGAATAAATGATCTCGAGTTTCCTCGTCGCGACTACATAATACACATTCAACAGAGATATTTGAGTTCCAGACTCGCATTCGATCAACCGTCGAGAGCCGATTGAGGATTGTAAGCCATGTAATGAAAGAATACTTCGGAGTAGCATGTTTGAACCACACACTTCTCGACCAGCTCATGACCGGATTCTGAGTTCGTATTTGTTGCCATGTCCCCTTAGATGTGAATGTCTTTTTAAGTCGACCATTTGAATCCCTCCATAACGCCATATCTCTTTGCTCTGTTTTCAATGATCTCATTCTTACAATCTCTTTTTCAATCTGATTCAAATGATCAATCTGACGATGCCTTGAGCGGTGCTCATTCATCATCTCTTCTACCGTAGCAGTTGCTGAGATTCCAAGATCAATGCAGCCGCGCAATCCTGTAAGCAACTGAATTCTTCCCAGTCCAGACCATATATCCCACCAAAATGAAGTTGTAGCCCCATTACCAATTCTTACCTCATGAAAATCCTTTGCCACATCACGGTACTTGAAGAGTTTGCGCCATATCCATGAACCTGCAATTGTGTTTGCTTTCTCACATTGTTAACATCAAGAAGTGATTTAAGGCCAAGTACTCCCTCTTCCTTAGGCCTGCAGATTTCAGACCAAGCCACTTTAGCCTTACGTCGATTTAATTGCGGACCCAACCAGAGAAAAGCACTATAATGTTTTTCTATCTCCATAATACACCCTTTCGGTAACCGATATGCAGATAGCCAAAAGTTGATCATACTTGCGATGACTGAACCAATGAGTTGAAGTCGTCCCGCATAAGAGAGATGGCGAGCCGTCCAGGAGTTGAAACGTGATTTGATTTTTCAATTAAAACCCCATAACCTGCAGTAGATAGTCGCTTCGTAAGCAATGGTAATCCCAAATACTTGACCGGAAGCTGGCCCAAACTAAACGGGAAGCACTCAGTGATTTCGCTTCGATGAGACTCAGTAAGTCCTGCCAAGTAAAGTGTTGATTTCTCTAGACTGATTTTTAGTCCAGCCTTTACACCGAATTCATCAAAAATCTTAATTGTTTCTTCGATCGAATTTTTCCTTCCATCCACAAAAACCATTAGATCATCTGCAAAACAGAGGTGGGTTATTTGAAGTCTTTTACACTTTGGATGATAGCCAATACGATGGTCTTTTGTAGCTTGATCAATCATTCACGATAAGACATTCATACAGATGACAAAGAGATACGGTGAGAGAGAGCAGCCTTGTCGCAACCCCCGCGCACTTTGGAAATATCCGGCAAGTTCACCGTTCACTTGAACTGAGAAGGATGCAACAGTAATACAAAGTTTGATCCAACTTATAAACCGCGGCGGGAAGCTTAGAGCAGTCAGAGTGTTCAAGACAAAATCCCATTGCACTGAAGCAAAGGCCTTAGAGATATCTATGTTCATGGCACATCGAGGAGAAACCCCCTCCTTATGATAATCTTTAACCAATTTTGTGGCAAGAAGAACATTCTCCATGAGCAATCTATCCTTGACAAAAGCTAATTGGTTCCATCCAATAAATTTTGGCAGCAAGGGTTTAAGTCGATTTGCCAGAATTTTTGAAATCACCTTATAAATGACGTTACAACAAGCTATGGGACAATATTCCTTCATTTCTTTAACCTCTTTTTTTTTGGAATGAGAGTTAGGATTGTCGAATTTATACCTTTTGGAAGAAATCCCTTCTAAAAAAAAGATTTAACCGCTACAACAAAATCATTCCCAAAACCGGCCAAGCTGTCATGAAAAATTCACATGTAAATCCATCAGGTCCTGGACTTTTATCATTTGTCATTGCAAAGAGAACTTTCATGATCTCATCTCCCGTTACATCTTGTACAAGACGTGCTTGATCAACCTCTGAGCATTGAAATGTCAGTAGGTCTTCTAACTCGTGTATCTCCATTCCCTCATAATAAGCTGGAATATGAGTCAAAAAGTTTTTAAAAAACCTCTCAGCTTCATATTGTATATCCTCTATTTTTGTAAGCACCTCTCCATTCTTATTTACCACCTCTCGTATGAAGTTTTGAATCTTACGGATTTGGGCTGTTTTGTGGAAATAGGAATAGTTCCCATCCCCCACCGCAAGCCAATGTAACTTTGCTTTTTGTTTCAAGAATTTTTCCTCTATTTCCGAAAGCCAAAAAACGAGTCGGATTTGATAAGGTCGCAACTTGTTGGCTACACAAAACCTTATACGCTTCACGTGTACGCTTTGGTATATCCCCTAATTTATCCTTTCCCAAAGTCCTCAACAAAGATTTTAAATATTTTAGTTTCTAGGAGAACCTGAACATCGCTGATGTAGAGACATATAAAGCATCCGTTTGGGACCAAGCTTCTCCGACTGTGGTTGTGAATTGGGGCAGCGTAGTTAAGACATTCATAAATTTGAATGGTTTTCTTTTCTCTGGTCCCTCTGCTTCTATAGATAATCTCCCTCGTGAGTGGTCTGAACAACCTCCAGCTTCAAAGACACCATATGATTGTGCGTATAGATCCAACCATCTATCATTGACCATCATCCTATCAAGTTTCTTACAAATTAACCCTTCATCTCTCTTGTTACACCAAGTAAATTTAGGGCCATGATATCCCAAATCCACGAGAGAGCAATATTTAACTACATCCTGAAAATCCCTCATTCCAGAAGTAATGGTGGCCTGATCTGAGTAGTTAGAGTGCTCTTCCATGTCAAGAGTTTCATTAAAATCGCCTACAATCAGCCATGGTGTGCGACGGAACATAGGAGAGTCGTGATGAGCCCGCAGTTCTGTCCACACCTCCTTTCGTTCTTCCACCTGATTCAAAGCATATACAAAGGAGCATAAAAACTCTTTTTCCTTCCCCTCCAACAAGACTGAAACTGTTATTATTTGGACACTTTTATACACCGGAGTAACTTGCACATTATCTTTCCAAAGCACCCAAATACGACCACGGGTGTGGGATTCATAGTTTGAAATATACGACCAAGCAATGCTCGAGAAAACCCGCATAACATTTCTATCCTTTACTCTTGTCTCCAAAAATCCACCGAAATGTACTGAACTACTCTGTAACCATTGTCGAATTACAGAATGCTTAGATGATTTGTTTAAGCCGCGCACATTCCAGAAAAAAACCCGACATATTAATGATTTTTTGGTGGTTTTCTCCTTCCCCCCTGTACTTTGAGTGGTCTCCAAAGTAACAGGTGGTAGATTATCCTTTAAAACTTTATGTGTTGACTTTGATGCGCGAAGGATTGGTATACGAGTCCCCGCATCCCAGTCCCTCTCTTAGCCTGTTTTTGTACATTATGATCCTCCTCGTGAAATTCCCCCTCTTCTAAATTATTAGTGTCCTATGTTTTTTCCATCTTTTCCTCATTTCTTTCTAAATCCACATGCTCTACCTCTTCAGTCTCCTCCACCTCAAGACACGCAAAGCGAGATGGTGAAGAGGTGATAGAGTCATGGGAGTGTTTTTCCACCACTCTTCCAGCTTTGTTTGGAGAGACCTCCGTCCATGTGGACATAGTCTCTATATGTTGTGCATTAGCGTGTTCATTCGTCTCTACCACCTCTGGTGTTGACCCTTATGTCTCTACTACCTCTGGTATTAAAACTTGTTTGCTACTTGCCGAATTAGCTTCTTGAACTATCGTATGCCTTTGCATATTTATTTGATTGTTCTCTATTTGCTTTGCCGGAGAAATCTCCACGGTAAGAGTGGTCAGTGTAACATAATGCTCTGTTTCTACTCTTTTTTCAGGACTGTGATACACTTCAAAAGGCTCTTACATCCTTCAGTAAGATGTCCCCACTTCCTGTAATTCTGACATCGAGGTGGTAAACGTGGATAAGAAAATTCGACCATTGCCTCCTCTTCCTCCTTACTCAATTTGAATTTGAATTGTGTTGGAATATCTTTTGACAAATCCACCTCCATAGACACCTCTGCTTCATCAAATTGTTTACATATTTCTGTCTCTGGATGTAATCGTATTGGTTTTCCAACTGCACTCGCTAGAAACCCCAAACCTTTCCACGAGAACATGGTGTAAGGCACGTTCTTGATTGTAACCCATAGCGGCATTTTCTTTATTTCTGGCTGAGCATCTTCAAGGATCGGCGTCCACTTAGATACATACATCGGTATATTCGCGATATCCCACATACCTCGGTGCAAAATTCTAGCACGAACCGATGCATCCTTGATTTTAAACTTCACCATCTTCTCTCCAACCACACATACATCAATCTTAACAGTTTTATCCCCTAGGGGCCATATTTTGTTGACGATTACATGAATCGTACCAACATACGGAGCTTTTGCTGCAAACTAACCCACCAAGAAATCCTCCCACGGTGGAGTATCTCCAAGAATGTCCTTCGGCACGAATAAATTATAAATGAAATTTCAAAGCTTATGATACCATAGGATGATCCATGAGATCCCACTTCCAAGCCACTTGGCTTTTTTTTAAAATGAATGTTAAATTATATTCAACCCAAAAAAACTATTTTGCATGAGCTATATCAGAATGTTGACGTTAGTAGTACGGAAATCAAAACAAAGGTTTGTTGGTTTTTATTCTTAGCGAGTTTAAAAAAATTCGCAGCCTTGGCTGTAACACTTGTGATAGAGTATAAATCTAGGTTCTTTGAATCTTTGGTGACTCACCTATAAGTCCAAGCGGTTTGTCACATGCGTTAGAAGAAATTATAAGGACATTGTCGGTAGTATCTAAATCCTTACACCCGAGTCGAACATTTTCTTTATGTTCAAAAGTTTCCAAACTTCATGGTTTATTCCATGGCACTTCATTTTTTCAACAAAGATTTGATGTTACCTTCTTTAGTTTCCTGTTGGCAATGATTGCCTTTGTAATCGAAACAATCGTTAATCGTTTAAGTTTTAATGAAAGTTTGTTGTTGTTTCAGAAAAAAAAAACCTTCGAGATGGTTTAAAAAATCCATTTGAGAAACACTATACATTTTCTGTTTCTCTCTCACCCACACGTGCTCTGTTTCTCTTTCACCTACTTTTTCTCTCAATTTCTCTTTTGTTCTCTTTATTTATCTCTCTCTCGCTCTCTTTTCTTTTAATCACGCTAAAATTAAGAGTATCTATAATTAAAATCATAAGCGACAGTTGTGAATTGAACATAAATTATGTTTATCTTTGAATTTAGAATTTATCTAATAGTCCTAACATTTATATATGGTTGTTTTAAGCAAGAGTTGTATTTAGAGGAAGAGAAATGTTATAAAAGGGGTATTATAACTATTGTTCAAAAACTCGCTATGCGTTAATCGGGCGGTTGGAGAGGGTTTAGCGCCTAATCAATTAATCGGAGATTATACGGGAATTAATCAGGGATTAACTTTATGTTTTTTTTTTTTTTTGTATAGGTTTTTATATCTAGTTATAGCGTTAGTTAACAATACTTAACTGTGGCACAATAGTAAAACATGATAATTTGACCATCACGTCATATGTTTGACCAGAAAGGTTAGATTTTTGCATATTTTTTTAATTCTCTTTAATGAGGGGTATACATCTAATTTCTCCTTCATCTTCTTCACACTTCACGAAATTCACGTCCATGTAACCCTAACTCACGACAGCCATTAATATTTCTCTCTCGTTTGTCATTCTTTTGCGTTTCTTTTGTTAGACACACTTAAAAACTCACATATCTAAGATACGTTAACCTATTACACACTTGAAAATAGAAAATATAACCCCCCGACCGCCCTGCCGTGGGCCCCACGCCACTCTCGGCTCACAAGCCGAAACTTCTCGGCTCACAAGCCGAAACTTCTCGGCCCGTAGCCCCGAGACTTATCTGGCGGTCGGTGCGTTAGTCGGGGAGGCTCGAAATGCATGTTAACTGACCTTGCAATCACCACGCAATCTTTCTCCGATTTTTTGGACTCACTAACACGGTAGTAGAAATGACTTCCCAGTAGATCACCCATCCTTCAATTGCTCCAGCTCAAGCACGCTTAACTCTAAAGTTCTCTCAAGATAAGTGACCGAAAAGATTAGTGCACTTTGGTGACATAGGTAGTCAAATCAATTCTTTTAAACCTCTCTGCATGCATCACATATTCTCAGACAATGCACCAAGCATATCTAGAATCTGGATTGTTACAATCACCCCCCTCACAGTGTGCAACGTCCTCGTTCCGTACCAAGATCGTTACCCTGACAGTGCTACACCCACACTCGTCACGGTTCGGCTCTCACAGTGCTACCTATGTCACCAAAGTGCACTTATCTATTCGGTCACACATCATGGGAGAACTCCAGAGTTAAACGTGCTTGAGCTAGACCAATTTCAAGATAGGTGACCTAATGGGAAGTAATTTTCCAATACCGTGCGAGTGAGGCCAAAACACGGGGAAAGATCGCGTAGTGATTGCAGGGTCAGTAAACCTACATTTTGAGCCTCCCGGACTAACGTACCGACCGTCAGAAGAGTTTCGGCTCAGGAACCGAAAGTGGGCGTGGTATCAGAGCTTCAACATCATCACCATCTTCATCGTCAGAAATGCGATTTTTTGCAGACGCCTGACGCCCATAACGTTGTTTCATACTGCAAGGAATAACGTTTCAACCGAAACCGCTCGAAACGCTATTTTCAACTGCTATTTTCTTAACTCAATTTTTTTAGACCTGATTGCTAAGTTGAGTGCGTGACCATGGCTTATCTGGGTGAATGAAACGTTAGGGGTTCCTGGTGATAGGTTTGATGGATTAGATTATCATAGGTTGATTGAGTTTCTTATATATGTATGATTGTTTGGTGTTGTTTCTTCGTACTGGTTATTTTGTGTTGCTTGAGCGGTTCATTGTCCATGTGTGTATAGCCAAGTAGATGGGATGACCGTCTCACTGGGTATTTATGATAATACTCACGCATCTCTTTTTGCCATGTGATGCAGGTAAAGACAAAGTGTGACCGTGGGATCATGGCTATGAGGAGGAGGATAATCTAGGGTCTCGGTTTAGTTGTGTTTAGTTATTATTTGGTTTAATGGAATTGGTTAAGGATTAAATGAATTTTTTACCGGTTTAAATTGTTTTGGTTTATTGTTGATTTTTCCGCTGGTTTGTATTTGAGTTGCTTGGATGTTGAAGATTAACATTTAGGGGAATTATAATCCGAGTCCAAGGATTAATTAATTTAATTTAATTTATAAAAAACGGGTCGGGTTGTTTCAGTTATAACAGGTCGGACACTTATAACTCCCGACAGCCCTGCCGTGGGGCCCACGCCCACTCTCGGTTCGCAAGCCGAAACTTCTCGGCCCGCAGGCCCGAGACTTCTCTGGCGGTCGGTACGTTAGTCCGGGAGGCTCGAAATGCATGTTTACCGACCATGCAATCACCACGCGATCTTTCCCCGAGTTTTTGGCCTCACGCACATTGTACCGGAAATGACTTCCCAGTAGGTTACCCACATGATCT
This sequence comes from Arabis alpina, assembly GCA_900128785.1. NCBI lineage: Eukaryota > Viridiplantae > Streptophyta > Magnoliopsida > Brassicales > Brassicaceae > Arabis > Arabis alpina. The sequence continues at coordinate 9,429,736 of LT669792.1, forward strand.
TTCCCCAAGTTTTTGGCCTCACTCACATGGTACTGGAAATGACTTCCCAGTAGGTCACCCATCCTTCGATTGCTCCATCTCAAGCACGCTCGACTCTGGAGTTCTCTCAAGACAAGTGACCGAAAAAATAAGTGCACTTTGGTGACATAAATAGCAAAATCAATTCTTTTAAGATTCTCCGCATGCATCACATATTCTCAGACAATGCACAAAACATTAATAGAATTTGGGTGTTACAGAAAAAAAACTAAATTTTTACTCACTGTTCCGAGTTTTCTACTGATTAACTAAAATCTCGCATGCTTAATCGGCGCCTAAGCGGCTACGGAGACTGCGTTTTAGAACAAGGACTATGACACACACGTGTATATATATTTAAATTCAAAAATCTAAAAGGGGGTGTTTTTGGTTTATGAGAAGTTGTGATAGTGTAATGGTTACTTTCCTAAATAGCCATTTATCCCTTGTCATACGTTGCAGTTTCTCTTTGTTTAGTTTTAAAAAGTTTTTTATAGTTCAAATAACATAAATAAAAGAGGTATATGACACATCTAAATATATCATAGTTAATTACGACAAATATACATATATATCATAGTTAATTAAGGGGTTGGCTGCTTTTTTTTTTTTGTATTTTTTTTTCGGCAACTCAATTTCATTTATGATGTCCAAAAGGCATTTAGAAGGGTCAAGCTGAGTAGAAGATAACAAAAAAAATTAACAGCCCAAAACTATAAACCCCCTGCCATTTATCTCGTTATAATATGTTTAATTAACTTTTTTTATTTAATTACATAATTTAATAATACTAAAAATATTTTTATTTAATTAAATAAAAAAATTTTGAAGAGCTTTTAACAATCCGTTTATTTTTTTTTCTCTAGAAACAGAAATAAAAAAATTAGTTTAGAAAAATTATAGAAATTATTTTCCTCGATAATGATAATATTATAAATGTATTTGATATCATAGAATTTTTTTTTTCCATAAAAATGTCATAAAACTTAGTTAATTTTTTTAATTTGAAATAAACATAAAAAGACTATTCAAATTATATAATATTTATTTGTCAAATTTTGATAATTGTTCATTAATTAAGTTAGTTAATTTTACTATATTATTTACTTACCATTTGTTTCATTATATTATATATTTTTTGTCTACTATATTATATACTTTAATATGTAAAATTAAAAAAATTCATTGAACTATACATCTACGTATATGAATAATAAAATAATAAAACAAAACTTTTAAAAATTCATGTTATTATCAATAAAAAAGTATCAACAATAATGTCTATAACAAAAATCAAAACTAATACATATTTTTTATTTATCAAATGTCAAATTCAAAAATATAATATAATATTTTACCACGTATGACGCGGGAGACTCACCTAGTATATATATATATATCTTATTATATAAAGTAGAGTTTCTCAAAATTGTAACTCACGAGATCTTGCCACGTGTCTAATATCAATCGAGATGATAACTTGTGTAAAAAGAATAAAAACGGAAAAGTAACAAAAAAACTGTTTAATAATTAAGTAAATAGCGAAAAGAAAAAATTGTAATAGTTTAACTTAATTAGAAAAAAATAATAGAAAACTAACAAAACAAATTGTTAAGTGACTAACTAAATAGTGAAAAGGAAAATTCTAATAGTTCAAACTAATTAGATTTTTTTAATAAAGAAATAAAATAAAATTTATAATCCAAACTACATATATAAAAAATTAAGAAAGAAATCGAGAAGATATATAAGTGGCAAAAAAACTGAAAGTATAGAAGGAATAGTTAGTAAAAACATTAACCTAAAGAAATTATGAAAAATAAATAAACAAAAATTATAGAGAAAATAAAAGAATCTTATTATATAAAGGAGAGGTGATTTGAACTAATTTACATTTTCTATCTCGCGGTTAACAAAATGCAGTTTATGATAAATAAATTGATAATTATACGGGTTTCAACTTAAAATACGATTATACGGGTTTCAATTTAGAATATATTTATATGTGTTTTAATGTAGAATATAATTATAAGAATCATAACTATATAACTAATCAATTTTAATATATAATACTCGCATATTATGCGGATCCTAATCTAGTTATTATATAAAGGAGAGTTTGTCAAAATTGTAACTCACGGGATTGCGACATATGTCTATTATCGATTGAGATGATGACACATGTTAAAATACTTTATTTAATTTAATTAAAATCAAGCAATTAGAAAAATAAAAATATAATTATGTTAAACCAATAAAATAAAGACACATTAACATTTTTCTTATTGTTTCATTAACATAATTTTAAAAGTCAAACCAAATTTTATGTAAATTGTTAAAAAAAAGTAAAATATAAATACAATTATGTTAAACAAAATAAATGTTACATCACAAAAATGAAACTTTATATATAAAAACAAAATAAATGTTAAACTATAAATTATTTTATTAAGAAAAGTAAACATACGTTCAACCTTATAAATGTTAAATCATAAATTATTTAAAAAGAAAAAGTAAACACCTTCCAAAAATGTTATTACTTTAGAAAAGGCAAATCCAAAAACTATATAATAACACACACCTCCCACAATTGAACGTACACCCAAATCCTTAGTTTTCTTTGCAAATCATTAATACCACCGTCCCACAAATCAGTCAAAACTATTTAACTTTCGAAATCATGAGTACTGTCGAACTATTGCATGAATTCTTCGAAAGTGGGAGGTTAGAAATTATTTTAGAATATTTTGTTAGTGTATGTAGTTTTATTTTCTGAAATTCATGTTGTAATGTAGAGATTCATGTATAAATTTTCGTAACTGGATCTTTATTTAAAAATTATCAACTATGTAAGGAAATTCATTTAAAGAATTACTTTTTAAAAATAATTGATGTTTATTTATAAAATAGATTCAGTTTCAAAGTATATAAGATTTTGGAATATTATTTAAAATCTTATTATTCATTTAGATGAATTATTTCTATAAATTTTTGAAGATTTAAACTCATTATTGATTATCTTACTCACGGTTAACAAAACATATTATATTAACGGGGGTTTTAATTTAGAATATAACTATACATGTATAACTAAACAAATTATCAATTTTAATATTTAATACCCGCATATTAAGCGGGTCCTAATCTAGTATATATATATATATATATATCATAGTTAATTAAGGGATTGACCGTGTATTTCCCCTTGTAATTTTTTTTTCGGCAACTCAATTTCATGTATTATGCCCAATAGGCAATATAGAAGGGTCAAGCCCACTAGAAGATAACAAAGGAAATTAACATCCCAAAACTAGAAACTCCCTGCCACTTATCTTGTTATAATCATATATATAATTAGGGAGTTCTCTCTTCGTCTAAGGTGTTCACATAGACAAATCATTTTTTTACAATTAATTTTAATTTTAAGTGTCATTTAATTCATGTTTATGTATATTTATTCTTGCTTATAGGTAAAAAAAATCTAATTAAATATAAAATACGAAAATAAGTCAATAAATAGCTAAAAGTAATACATGTAAAATTAGTTTGAGTATTTTATTGTTGTAAATATAATTTCAACAATAAATGGATTTTATGATAACAATACAACTTTATATATTCAGTTTCAAATATTGGAAATATGTACATTAAATATATATATATATAAGAACAAATGAATAAAAATATAAACAACATCAAAAAATCAAATAAAACAAATCTAAATAATTTGAATGTCAAACGATTGTTAAGATGTTGTTGATCTAAAGAGAAATAATATATATTGTTTCACTACAAAGATATTGAACCATCTCACTAAAGATGATGTCGTTTATGTATATTTATTGTTACTAATAATTACTACACTTTTTAATTAAATTAAAAAAACGAAAAAATCAGTAAATATATGTAGAGTTTAAACAAGTAAGTAAAAAATGGGTTAAACAAGTAAAATAAATATATGGGTTATAAACGCCCGGGTATGCTCTTTACATGTTTATGCAATTACAATAAGAAGTAAAATTTTAGAAAATATATTATGGGTACGAAGGAAAGGCTAAACTCTTCAAATATTTTACCAAATGTTTCTTGGTGTCTATAGGATATTCAGCAGTCTATATTTAATTATTTTAAATTTAAACACTACTTAATACTGACTATTGACGATTGAAAGTTTTTTGTGATGAAGAATATAACTTCCGTCTTTAATCTTTAGTTACGATTTCAATTTTGGTGATTGAGTCATATATTTATATGTTTAAACTTTAAAGGCTTTGATATTTTCATATATTTCTATGTTTAAAGGCTGTGACAAAAAAAAATTGATTTCTTCCCATTTTGCATGTAACAAATAATGAAAAACAAATAACATTAAGTGTAAGTTAATCTTCTAAACTTCTACAAATGGTTGAGCAAACACTCATTAATTCTCTTTTCCATTCCAAGTTTTCTTGTACGGTCTTCTACTCTCAAAGACCATGGACTCTGACTTGTCTGTAGTTTTTTTTCCCTTACATATTTGGCTCTGCTCCTTAGTACAATATGATGAAACTCACTGTCCAACTTCATTTTTCACTATCAATCACTTTAAAAACTTATCTTGTTTTTTTTATTACGACAATATATGGAACATGATTTAATTCAGAAAAAGATATCATTGTTGAAACCAAACATACATCTTCATAATTGAAGAGTCAAAGAAGCTCTCAGAAGAAAAATATCAATGTCAAATGTTTGAAACGTTTCGTTTGTCTCCAATTAGCAGAACTAAAAATGTTTGAAACTAAAAGTAATATGCAAAGAAACTTCACAAACGTACAATCCAACAATGCGTTGTATGACGAAAGTGTAGGAGAATGTAGAGAAAATTAGACAGTAAAAGCTATACATCTATTAAAAGAAAAGTAGTACAAAGAATGACATTAATTAACATAGGTAGGGGTATATGTATATGTATACATTTTTTGAAAAATTAGTTACCTTCAAAACATCATATAACTGTACCACATTACCATGATGGTCAATCTCAATTCTCATTTCTCTGTTCTCTGTGAACTCTGAAATTTTAACCACAAAAACGTACCATGATCATTGATAAAGAGAAGTCTCTCTTTATCAAAAAATAAAAATAAAGAAAACTCTCTAGTTAAGTGAATAAATAGATTATATTCTCAAAATCATGATAATATAATATAATTCAATTCATTTGATAGGATATATCAATACAAAGATGATATTTTGGTAAACAAATTATGTAGCATTTTTTGTGTTATCGAAGAAAATGATACATGAGATGGCATAATCATTTATAACTATATAATCTTCATATCTATTTTCTGTTTAATGGACCATACAATTATTTTCCTAATTTCCACCACTGTCGGAATCACACCATCATAACAATAGTATTTTGAAAAATACTATGATCCATTCCCCAACTTCGATTTATTATGTTTGTTATCTTTCTTTGTGCCTCGGGTTCAAACCCCATTTGAGACGGAATGTTATTCTTTAAATCAGAATATTCAGAGGCTGATTCCGAGTACATGAACTTACGAACTTAGATTTTCCCCAACTTCGATTTATTATGTTTGTTGTCTTTCTTTGTGCCCCGGGTTCAAACCCCATTTGAGACGGAATGTTATTCTTTAAATCAGAATATTCAGAGGCTGATTCCGAGTACATGAACTTACGAACTTAGATTTTCTATTTAGTTATTAGGTTTTGTTAATACTTTAGTTTTTAGTTAAATTACAATAAATTTGGAAACAAATTATATTCATATAAGTTGTCTAATTTTTGTTTAATTTAGAATCATATATATAATTAGGGAGTCCTCTCTTCATCTAAGGTGTCCACATAGGCAAAAAAATATTTAACAATTAATTTTAGTTTTAAGTTCATTTAATTCATGGTTATGTTATATTTATTGTTACATATAGCTACTAATTTTTTAATTAAATTAAAAAACGAAAAATAAGTCAATAAATTACTAAAAGTAGAAATTAATATTTGAGTATTTACTATGATTTTATGATAACGATAAAAGTTTATATAAAATCATAGTAAATCAACATCAAAGAATCAAAGAAAAAGAATCTTGAGTGTCAGGAAATTGTTAAGAGGCTATTGGGTTTTTTTGGGTCATGAACGCACTTACACCTATTCATTAAAGAAATACATGAGCATATTTGAACCAATGAGGGATGAACGTGTTAATATAAGAGATTGTTGATCTAAAGATAAAGAATATATATTATTTCACTAAAAGGATACTAAACCATCTAATTAAAGATGAGATTATAAGATGAAATTTTAGGATATACGATTTTATTTATAATGTTATATAATTTTATGGAAGTATGAGAGAAAAATATGAAAGTGTTATAATACTATTATTTTAAAGATATAAGGTATAATTTGGTGTAAGACAAAAAAATCAAGCATTGCTTGAGTTGTGTTCTACTAAAAATAAGTAAACAAAGTAACATAAAATTGTAAATAGTTAAATCAATTTTTTGTCGTTAAGTTTAATAAATGCATCATACGAACCATATTTTGGAATTATTTTAGTATTTATTTTCGAATTAAAAATTACAATAATGAATTACTTTTATTTATATGGCCATTAAAAAATAATCAAAATATTACAAATTTATATATAAGAGGGCTGAATAGAAATGTTAACAAAAAATAATCAAAGAAAAATATTGAAATATCGTAATTGAGTTTTAGCCGATTGTTAAGAGACTTAAAGCTTTTTAAAAAAAAGAGGATGTATGATTTCACTAAAGGATATTGAACGATTTCACTAAAATAAGAAAATAAGGTGAAAATTTAGAATATAATATTTTATTCAAAATGTTTTTTCCAGGTTTTGGAAGTAGAAAAGAAAAAATTGAAAACGTTGTAATATCGTAATTTAAAATAAATAAATAAATCTTAAATTTGATACATATAAAGTATAAAATTAATGGTCACATTATTCATAAATTGTACAGTAAAATATACCGAGAATAATTTGTGATCTTTATGTAAAAATGTACGTAGTTCTACAAAAAGGCATCCTCCGGCGAGCTTCTGTAATTCAATATTTGAATCAATGATTTGAAAAATCTAGAGAAACAACAACTATTTTCGAAATGTTTAAGAAAACGTAAAAAAAAATTATGTAGAAATTAACTTTCTATAATTATATTAGTGTTTTGTGAAAAAAAGACAAAAGTAGATATATTGGTTATATTTAGATTTTTTTTGAAGATTGGATGAATTTATTATGCAATAATAGATAAAATAATAAGTTCTCAAAAACTAAACATCTATTTATTTAAAATCAAATACCAAATCGAAAGAATTTCAAAAAAAAGAATTAAAAACAAATTAATAATTGAAAATATGATATTATAATGTGTAAATAAATGTAAAATATATATACTAACATAAAATACTTACTAATTCATGTTATACATGATATTGATCGAAAACATAGGAAAATAACACAAAAATATCAAAAGAAGCTAAACTCGCGCAACGCGCGAGTCCTACCCTAGTATGAATAATAGCTTATCATATTATTGTTAGCATGTTAAAACCAATTTATGATATGATGAATGATAACTTTTCATCTTCTTCTCATAATGTTAAGAGTAAATGTATAATTAATATGTGTATTTAATTTAAAATTAGAAAAATTATTGTAAAAATATGATGTGGTAATGATGTGGAAGGTGATGTGTCTTAAGGAGAAAAGAGAAAATGTATTTTTTTATATATAGACTAGGTGAAAGCCTGCGCTGCGCGCAGGCCGAGTTCCTAACAATATTTTCAGTTATAGTTTTGTTTTAGTTCATTAAATCTTATGCATCGTGATCACTTTCGCAACCTCCATGTCCTTCCAATATTGATGCAAGCCTTCATTACACCATGAAAGACTCATTTTCTACCAAAAATGGAACATGCTAATTTGAAATTTGGGTAAATTACTCTTCTATTCATTGGTTAAGAAATAAGAAAAGGTAAGCATGGATCTGGTGAGATCATATCAAGAACGAAGTTGATGTTCATCTTAAGGCTTATTCTTCTCAAGCATTATCTTTCTTCATTTGTTAATATCTTGACGTTATCATCTTACTCATAAGGTTTCATAATGAATTCAGTTTGACTACTTCCATTGTTGATTTCTCTATCTTTGATTTTCGCTTAAAAAAAAGGAACAATCCATATAACTTGTATTAGAATGGGAAAAAGCTTAAAAGATGCACTTTTGTGAAGTTAAAATGCTTATAGTGGAAAGCTTTTGTTCTTGGCTTTGGAGTCTATTTTCTACTTTTGCTTTCTCACCTTTAAGCTCAAGATTTTTTTTCTCTGTTTCCCCGAATTTCAAAGTTCTTAACCTACTGAAGAACTAATTCTTCGTTTTTCCAAACTCTTCTCAAACTTATTAACCTACTGAAGAATTAATTTTATCCTCATGAAAAGGAAGAGTAATCATCTAGTTTTAAGCTTTGCGCAGCTATCATCATCCTTTCATGCTTTCATCACGAACCATCTGAATAATTCTTCTTGAAACTTAATTTTATATTACACTTGTACAAAATGAGGAAGACAGCTAAAAATATGTATTATCGAAGACGAAATGAAAGGGTAAATCTTGAGCAATGTTCCTCAAGTAGGTAAGCTCTTTATCAGTCTTTCTTGCTTAGTACTAATAAACATCCGGTGTTCATGTATTCTTGAAAACATAAAAAGAGGAAACATTATTTCAAATGGACATCAAAGTTTTTCAAGTTTTGATAGAAGAATTTCAACGAAGTATGGACTAACCAAACCTTAATGATCTCTTGAGCTCGCTCCATATTTTGAGAAAAAGGAACATCAAATTTCACCATACCAAGGTTTTTTAATCTCTTGATCGATCTAATATCTTCCACAATATTTTCTGTAACCCAACATGCTATATGAAATAGATAACCATTGGCGTTATGTACATTTCTAGTCACATACTTGTCAAACTGACATTGTGTTCCCTGCGTTAGATTTTTTTTAGTAGAAGTATAGAAAAAAGAAAACAACCATTAGAAAAGGGGAAGAAATAGTTTGGAAGTAGATGATGAAACTATCACATATTCTTTGGTTTATTCTTTGATGGTTGTCTTTTGAGCAACTCGATTATTCATATTGATGATATAAATTACTTGATTTATGTAATTGTATAGAACTTTTATTGTCTTCCATTCCTCTATCTACATTTAAATTTCTTCTTTATTAAAATAAAACATTTTATTATTTCAATAACTATATGAATGACTTTTCAAATTCTTATGTTAACAAATGCATAATTAATGTTATTTTTGCATGTATATAATTTTTTTGAATTAAAAATAATAAATTATAAATAAACATTTGATGTGGCAATGAGGTGGAAGATGATGTGTCTTCATGAGAAGAGAGAAAAGCTTTCTTTATATATATAGATTATTTGTAAACAAAACATATTAAAACAAAAGAAGTCCTTTAAAGTATTACCGTTAGTTGAAAGGACATGAGCAAATTGTTTATGGATTGCTCACGGTGACGACTCGAGCGTGAAGTCTAGTTGGTGTTGGCCCACTTTTGTCGACTGGTTCTTACGGAGTTGTAAAATTGGTTTTTGGTATGGCTATCGGTTGTGGCTAAGTTACCGTCTCCTTTGGTTGCATTTCTTATTTTCTAAAACAAGAAATCCAACAAGATGTGTGGTGTCGTTTAAATTTAATAGTTTTGTAATTTTATTCACCTAAGAATATTTTATATTAGAATTGCTAAATTGCCACACATTGAAAGTCTTTTTTGTTTCAATGTCCTTTTTTTTTACCAATTTTTGTCTAAACTACCTTTTACCAAAAAAAAAAAATTACAAATAAAAGTTTTTAAATTTTAAAAAAAAATTAAAATTACAAACACCTAAACAACAGTTCGTGTATTTTTTTAAGCCAAAACTAACGAATTAACGCCGTTAGAACTGAGGTTGTATTTTAAAGCAAATTAAATTAAGTTTATGTATCTTTTAGGAATTTTTTAAAAGAAACCAATAAATCTTTGGAGTTTGGATGGAGAGTAAACTTTCTTTGCTCCTAAACGGTAAAAAGGGTACATCTTAAAATATTTACCGACTTTTTAAAACTGTAACAACCAAAGAATCTAGGCATTGAAATAGTCTCCACATCTGTCTAGATTTAAGGTCTATATACATCCATACACCACTTGAACAAAACTAACCCAACTTGTAGCGAAGATTACCGAAACACCCATGCGAGGTTTACCCACACATGAAGAAAACCAAAGGTCATTTAAGACTTTTAAAGTTTCAATCTCTAGCTTCTATCTGTAATTCTGGATCGGTGGTAGCTCCCTCCCCACTGGTGAAATTGAAGAAGCTCTTCTGAAAATACTAAGGGCCATATACTGTAATTTCCAATGGGGTCCATGGGTCAAAAGGTAAAATGGAGCTGGGTCTCGGCCTTAATCGGAGCAGCATCAGCCGCAGCAGCAACTTCTCTCCTCAGTGCTAAACCAAAGGATCCAACGTTCCACCTTATCTCCATAGACCTGACCTCAATGAAACTCAACCTTCCTGTCCTAGACGCAGAGTTAATGCTGACCGTACACGTCACCAACCCAAACATCGCAGCCATCCATTACTCCTCCACCACTATGTCCATCCTCTACGACGGCACGGTCCTTGGCACGGCTGAGGTCAAGGCTGGTTCGCAGCCGGCGAGATCTTGCCAGCTTCTCCGGTTACCGGCGATTCTGGACGGGATGGAGCTTGCGCATCACGCGCGAAGGTTCTTTGGTGACGTGGCGAAGAGGGAGATGAAACTGCAGGCTAAGCTTGATATTCATGGAGCGGCTAAGGTTATGTGGTGGGACCATAGTTTTAAGGTCCATGTTGATAGCTTTGTCACCGTTGATCCTGTCTTTCTTGATGTTATTGGTCAAGAGAACAAATCTCAGATGGATTTGTTTCTTGCTTAAGGAAAATTGTAATTCTTGGTTTATGCATGATCTAATCTAATCTAATGTTCTCTCAGTTATAATTGAGCAAGGCTTTGAAGTCATCTTCAGTAAAGTCGACATGACTATCTGAACACCAAATGAATAAGAATGTTAATGTACTAGTAGTATAACTAAACTTTACTTAATTCCATATCAACATCAATTTGTTTGTCCTTGGATTGAAATTATTTGTTAACTAAGTATATCATACCAAATATATGTAGGTAACTAGATGTTATGTTCATCAACTCATTTATGGCTAGATTTTTAGCTTCACTTCCAATAAAATGATTGTTATCTTCATCAAAGCAGGCTTCACATTTGTCAGTAAAACTGTGAAGTCTTAATATCGTAAATACGACTTTTTATGTTGTGGTGGACAATTATCTAAGTTAAACTTTTCTCATTTTCTCTGAAAATATTCGACTTTTTTTCCCAAATCAACAATCGGACAACAAAAGAGAGGTGCTTAGCAACTCGACTAAAACAATAGACCAAAGTCATGAATCGGTAGTTCGCTGGCCTTCCTTCATGTGGTAGTGTTTTCAGTAAGACTTGGAAAAAATCGTAATTCAGATTCAAGCTGGCTCAGTGAGAGTGGACCACTCGACGAGGAGGGCTTCTTCTCTGCACAACTAAAATGGTAAGTTTTGTTGGGTGTGTTCTAGGTTGGTAGGGATGTGAGCAAGCTCCGAATAGCTTTCCTTAGCAATAATGTGTTATGTCTTGACCAAAGCCATGCTTCCTCGACCAACAGGCAATTAGGCAGTGTGGTCCACTCTTCAGTCTAATCTCGACTAGACGGTTCCATCTTGAAGTTGTCGACTTTAATTTCTTTGGAGTGTTACTGGTCTTGTCGTGGTATAACATCATCTACACTCCAATGCCAGCTACTGGTATGATGTAGGTATCACAAAAAAGCAACGACCCTAAACAAAATCACTCGGAACCTAACCAAGTCAAAACAAGCACCAAACCATACGATACAAAATATGATGATAATGTTGAAAAGTAAAAATCTGAAGGCAATCCCAAAATAAGTTTGGGAAGAATCAGAAATTTAAATGTGAGGTTTTTACTTACAAAAGCATGAAGGCTTCACACTGTACAATTTCCAAAAGCACATAAATTATATATTTAACAACGTTTACAAAAACCAACTAGATATTAGCCATATATATTACGTTGATGTTTGAGAGAAAATTCCCTACATAAATCAAAACTTTTTGAATAATTGTACGGACCAATGGTTTAATTCCAAAATCAATGCGAAGATAGGTATCTAAAACAACATTCAACATGAAGATAAGTATTATTTGCATAAACATTTCTCTAAAACATTGAAAATCAACAAGAGGTCTCAACCCGGAGCCGTTGACTTCCTCTAGCTCCAGCATCGTCTCCAGCGTCAGCCATTAACGCAGCTCGAGCAGAGACAATCTGGTTCGAAGTAAAAGCAGCGTCGAAGGCCGAAAAATCCATCCACCCCATAAGCAATCCTTCTTTCCCCCAACTCTCCGGTATAGGAACTTTTCCAGCAACTTCTTCTCTGTGTCTCTTTAGCCTCTCTCGTCCCGACAACACAGTCGTCTCCGGTAAACATGTCTTCGTGGCTGCCTTGATTAGCTTCTCGTGATTCTGGTTAGAAGATCCTGGAGAGACCGGTGAAGATGTAGTTCTTGCGTTTGGTTCCATGGATTCCTCTGGCTTATGGACGTTCTTCATTTCTTTGATATGTTTCAATAGAGTTTTTCTTGGATTCCTGTAAAGAAGAGTGAGGTTTTAGAGAGAAATAATAAAGGATTAAAAAAGGAAGGGAATGAATATACAAGGTTGAAAAGGAAGGAGAGAGTGTGACAGAGATTTGTGGTGGCGCTGTCTACTTTTGTGATCACATATAAATAACTATTACTATTCTATGGCCTTTGACGTTTCTACGTCTCATGCCATGTTTTTTTCTTTTTCTGGTAAATCCTATATATATATCAGAGAAATTAGCACTAATAACCAATAAAAAGATTATAATTCACCAGCTAACCAAATTTATTAATAAATAATGGTTATAATTTTTTCATATCATATATTTTTTAAACTTACCCAATATTGGAATCTCATGTAAACTTACCTACATTAGTTTGCAGATTTGCTAATAAATTTTAACCATTGGGGCAAAGGGGTTTCCACTGAAAATACAGTTCTTACTCGGTATTTTGTTATCTACTAAATTAATTTTTATTATTTTAGCATTTTGGTTAAAATTTCGTATTATTTTTAGCTACGTTTCCATTTATATAGTTCTTAACATGAAGTATTTATTGACCAAAGGAAAAAAATGCAGTTATGATGTGTGGTTTTGCTACACCCTGGATATTATTTTTGGCTCCTTTAGTCTTAGATCTTTCGTTATTTCCACTTTGGGAAGAAAACAACGTAGAAGGAAGAATCAATTTTGTCTCTTGTTTATGTCACACGCAGGCCATAAAACAACTATTTTTTCTTCTTCTAAGAACTAGAGGTGATCCCGACTCTTTTACCACCTCACTAATTCTTTTAGAATAACTATAATCGTCAAATAGTTCATTCGTCAAATTTTCTAATGGACCTACAGTGTGCCATAACATTTGTCGTAATAATCCTTCACGCTAAGTCCGTCTTGCCAACAAACAACAAACTCATATTTATAAGCCGATGAACATGAACTGCATTCCCAATTATATATATAAAAAAAGTGCAAATCACACCACAACTTTTGTGCATATGAGGTAAAAACGTCATAACTGAGCAGATCTTAGGCAAAATCGATGCCTTAATCCACCTAAAAATCATGAATGCATCATTTCACAACTTCAATTCACTTGGAATATGTTTTAGCATGTGAAGGTTTCCATCGATGAAACATGACGTACGTTTAGCACGATAAACATTTTCAACTATGTTACCCGCTCCGTATAATTTCGCCAATGTCATTTAGACAAAAAAATCATTTTAAATTGGGATTTATTACACCCAGATGTATTTTTCCAAAAGTTGGTAACAATAGACATATTTTTTTTGTGAAGGTATACTTTTTTGCATACTGTTCACGAAATACTTTATTTCCGAAATTACCCCTGGGTAAAAAACAATTTTGATGCTTTCATTTTGGCCGTGTGTTTATGACACCATTTTTGTCGGTGGAATCGGAATCTCTGACGGATTTGCTTTCGTTTATAACGTTACAACTCAATCGGAATCGCCGCGTTAGGAGAATCGACGAAGCTTCGAGAATCAAACGAAACTCATCTCTGCAATTGATCAAAGTTGGCAGCGAGTTGACTCGTCACAACTCAGTCTTGACTCTATTTTCTCTTGTACAGAGTAATCAAGGAAGCTTATGATTCATATTTTGTGGGTAAAATTTGTGAGTCATTTTTCAGCTCTTTATGGTAAAGTTTGTAGACATGAACATGACACTCGTGGAGATTTGAGATGATGGTGAAACAAAGACACCATCAATTGAAAAAACATGGATTTACACCATATTTTAGAATGTTTGAAATCGATTGTAATGGTCGAAGTTTTGTGGTCAGAGTTTTATGGTTAAAAAGAATTATGATCATTGAATCTTTTATGGTCGAAGGATTGTTGTTCATCAAAATCTCTTACCAACTTGCTCATCTTTGTGGACCTCTATAGGAATCGAAGACATAAAATGGTTTTGCCTATTTTTTTGCACACACACGATCTTTTTTTGCACAAAATCTATCTCAAGTTTACATGTGTTCACCATAAGAGCTTCGTCTTTGTAGGATAGAAGATTATGGGATCAAAGCCAACAAAATTAAGAATGTCACATACATTTTAAGGCAACAACCAAAAACCACTAACCATAAAACACTAACCATGAATAACTCTTTACAAACACATATTAACATAACCATAAAACACTATCCATAAAAGAGTGACCGTGAAGAAACAAAAAAGTACACTTTAAGAATAGCATTTACCACAAAAATTATGAACAACAATCCAAAGAAAGATAAGATTCAAAGAATGCTTGTCATTTCAACAAACATGTATGGATCTCTTAGATTGTTCTTAACTGCATTTATGAGCTAATCTTCTTAACTAATATTGTAATTTGTCTCCTGGTAAAAAAGAATTATGATCATTGCTTCTTCTCCTGGTACTTACTTTCTTCTTATACAAGTATCTTAATTTGCTTGAATCTTGAAATGCTTTCTTAAAACTATTGATTCTGGTTTTTTTATCATCCTCACAATCTTCAAAATCCTTTCTCTCCACTCATTGTTGATCGAACAGCCTTTAAAACCTGAAACCAACCCATAAATTATCAAAACCAAAATCAAAAAACATTACCCCCAACACAGTTTACAATCCAAAATCTGTGATTACAATCACTAAAAACTCGAATTGCGTGAATTCAAAACCTTTGACGATGAGGAAGAAGATGAAAATTGAAAAAAAATACTCACAAGGCATCGTGAATCGATCAAGAAAGCCTGACATGGCGATTAACCATAGATCAAACACACCAAATCTAGGTGAATCAGAGAATATGAGATGTTCATTGCGTGTTCGATTTGTTACCAAATGTCTACATTGGTGGTGGGTTGCGATCATATACAGATCTAACAACCTTCTTCGTTTGCGTCGTTGGTGGTGCGATGCGATTGATGACGAATCTAAAGCTCTTCTTCGTTTGCGCGTCGAATCTCGACAAAAATTATTTGGATGTGGTCGTGGCTTCATTGGCGGTGGAGATTTTGAGAGAGAGGAAGGAGATAACCCAAATTGGCGTCGAAGTACCATCGCCGTCGTCACTACTCATCTTCTCCGATCTCAATCCAAAACGGAAAACTCCTTATGCGACGGAGATAACAAAGTCAGTCATAAAATAAATCTAGAGTTTTGTTTTAACACAAGAGTAAATAACTGTAAATATAGAGTTTGTTTTTAACTAAAAAATTACTCACAACTTTAGCCAAACCTATTTTAGTCATTACACAGCACAAAAGTATACCTTGACAAATAAATATGTCTTTTGTTATAACTATTGGAAATATACCTATGGGAGTAATAAACCCATATACATCAGTATTTTGTGTTTCTTGGGTCCCATTTTAATTTAAACTTAAAGTATCAAAATCAAAAGGTCCATCGCTTCTTGTCTCTCCCCTGGCGTCAACTTCATTCGTAGCCACAAAACAAGAGATATTGCAACCTTCTTTTTATTTTATTTAAAGAGATATTCCAACTTGGTCGCCTGTCTTCTCCATGTTGTGATAAGTTTTACTCTCAACCTATATTATTACAAATGCATTTTTAAAAACTGAATCTACCAACATTTAGGATAAATTTACCGGGAAATAGGTCATTTTTAATACGGAACATTTGCACCAAACCAAATACCAAATTTTTAATGAGTCACTAGGTGGTTTCCCGTGTACACGCGGAAATAATAAGTTAAAATAAACTCAAAATAATAATACTAATATATTGTTTAGATGGTTAGTTTCATTTTTATTCTTGTTAAAAACGGCTGTGGATACATATTTATTAGATTTCAAAACTGCTGTCTTAGATTTTATTTTAAACTAATTATTTAATAAATGTTGATCATATTTAAATCTTGTTGTCTTAGAGTTGAAAGAAAACCAATCGTTTTGATCCAAATTATTAAAATAAGTATTAGTTTGTAAGGATAGGGACTTGATTGATAAATTATAAAATAATCTTTGAGTTGTAAGAAAATGAAAGTTAAAAATTGACCTTGTTTCATTAAATTATGATGCTTTTGTTTTGTATACAACAATGTATTTTCTCATAATTTTAGAAGTTTACTCAATAATTGTTCTATTATTTTCAATTGTTTTTTTCTGAAAACAAAAACTACCATATCCATTAAAATTTAACTTAACTTTAATTTTATATGTCTCAAGAAATATCATTGATAATGTAAAGCAAATCTCCTTTAAATTAAACTATTTATGATATTCCTACATCAACTTATGTATTCCAATTAAGGATCAAAATATTTAGTTTGTTCTAATATTGATTCTTCAATCATTAATGTTAATTGTATTTGTTATGATTGTTTATGATATTTGTTAATGTAAAAAAATATTGAATTTTTAGAATTGAAATAATTTATCATTAAATCAAAAACGTAAAAACTAAATTTGGAAAAAAATTGTTAGTGTTTTGTCATGTCACATTTTTTTCTAGCCATGTCACAATTGTTTTGGTGAAAGCGATTGTGGTGTTGACATATTAGCACATTCAAAAAAATCACCTCTCTAATAATATTAAAGGGATAAAATATATATCAAACAAGTGAGAAAGGGTTTTTTGAATCTCTCTCAGGCACGGAAATAGAGAACGGTCTTTAACCAACGTACTCTCCAAGTCTGATCCCTATTACCCACCAAACATTCCTTCTTTTAGCTGTTTTTCAAAACCCAAAAATTGACCTAATCCGTTACCAACTTTTACTTACCCAAAATAGACAACTCCTTCTCTAATCCGGCCACAAGCAACCTCACTAAGGCAGGCCAACGGTGACCTTTCAGGTTAACCGGAACCTCACCTCCCTGCAACCATTATGGCTTGGACACATCTCTCCATCAATGATATCATCCCTACCTCACAGTAAGTAAGCAAGCTGGACGGACACTTTTCTACAAGGTAAAACAATCAACAACCACAAACAACAACACACAACAATCACCAGTACATCAACATGGCAAGAAGATTAACCTATGAAGAGAAAGGAAAAGCAGTAGCCCAGGAGAAAATCTCACATGCGCGCCTAAGAATCCGAGCTCCGGCTATGGATACATCGGACATGATCATGGATAACAAGCTCACTCTCATTGGTCGACTAACATACCCAGGAGTCCAAAGAATGTGGTCAATGATCTCATACTACAGCAGGAAATGGGAACTCAAAGGAACCACAGAGGGTGCTGACTGGGAAAATGGAATCTTCAGCTTCAGATTTACCCTGGAGGAAGACCTCCTTAAAGTATTGGAAAACATACCATATCATTTATCCTCTTGGATGCTCATTATTCAGCGATGGGAACCTATCATATCCAACAACTTCCCATCTCAAATCCCCTTCTGGATCCAGCTAAGAGGGATACCTCTACACTACAAGAAGAAGAAGATGGTTGAGGATACTGGAAAGGCTTTGGGAAAACTGGAGGGAATGGAACTAACATCCACTACTACAAAGATAAGAGTGACAATTGATGGCCTCCAACCTCTCATCCAAGAGACAGTCATAGACTTTTAGCATGGAGAGGAGGTTCTGGTGACCCTAATCTATGAAAGGCTACAAAACTACTGCACCAGATGCTTATGTCTCACTCACGAGGCAACAGACTGCCCACTACGAGCTCAAAAGAATGAAGAGAAACATGCAGAAACGAACAAGACCAAGTCTGTACCAAAGGAAAATCAGCCTCAGAAGTCTGCATCCCTGGGGAACCCACAAATTCCCTTCTTTGACAGAAGAGATAGACATGGTAAACCCTTTGGAGCCAGACCTTCCCTCAGAACATCCCCATCTCTCAAGCAGCAAAATGGGAGAGCTCCAGCCCAACGCCATTACCAAACTACGGGGGTAAACCAGGATATTCAAACCTCAGACTCCTTCTCCAACCACAAAGAGAGACCAACTTACACCTACAAACGACAAACAAGCTATCACAACAGACAACATGGGCAAAGTCAGAACACACACCCACCAACTAACCTCCAATGGAAACAGAAAGAAGTGGAGGTTAACTCATATGAAACCCTGCCTGACTCTCACAGAGCTAGAAGACCACCACTGGAGAGGAACCTGGCCCAAACAGACTACCCACAACAACAACACCCAATTACTATTGATGAAGACACACTGAACATAATGCGAGAAGGCATTATGGAACAACTCAGGGAGGAAACTTACAACTACTGTTGAGTTAAGAATCCGATTGAAAGGAATGCCAGGCAGCAGAGAGTCTTTCAAGGAGAAGCTGCTGGAATTGGATTGATGAATGAAACAGTTGATGCCATCCTAGCACACACACTGGCAGCTCAAAACCCCAAGATTCGGTTGATAACTGAACAAGAAGCTGACTTGGTAAGGGAGCAAGGGCTGCCCATCACATCATCACCTGATCTTCCTTAACTCCAGACCTCAAAACCTCCAACAATGGCTAAGAAAAAGCGAGGCAGACCACCTCTATCTAAACGCACATGGACATCACCACACCTTATGAAAGGTGCTAGCTCAAAAATAAGGAAAACCCTTCAGGTACACAAATCTCTAATGAAAAGAAGGAACCTACCACCAAGTAAAGGAGGCAACAAAGTCCAAAATCTCACCCCATTACCTATTGGGACAAGAGACATGATGGTAGCCTCATCCAGTAATGCCCCTCCTATATCCATCATCCCTGCAATTAGTAGAGGCATTACCACTCCTCAAGCCTCTCAGAACCATCTGACACCTACAAGGAAAGAGCCCCTGCAACAGAACAATGCTCAAGGACACAGTAAAAAAAAAAAAAAATGGGAGTACACAAAGGTTTTTTCCTCAACTGGGAGACAACATTGAAGCAGACATGAATCAAGTACCAAGTTCCAACACACCTCCTGGGAGCCGAAGAAGGAACCAAAATCAACACCAGGTGGATTTTCATCCACCACAAGACTCTCTTCCTTAAAAGTGGTGAGCTGGAACTGTTGTGGACTTAGGGATATACAGGCTAGCGTCTCCCCTGATATCATGTTCCTACAAGAGACCAATAATACATATGAAAATGTCCTCCAGAAGCTAGAATGGCTCAATTTCAATTCCAATTACCTGGTGAGTCCCCATGAGGTTGGTGGAGGAGGACTGGCCCTCTACTGGAAGCAAGAGGTGAAAGTTATTATCATCAGTGCCTGCCATAACTTCATTGATACACAAATCAAGCACGAAGGGAAAGAATTATATGCTTACCTTCACTTATGGTGACCCTGATAAAGGGGGAAGAAAAAGAATCTGGGAAACACTATCTGCTTTAGCCCAAACCAGAGATGCTCCATGGTACCTAACAGGAGATTTTAATGAGATCCTGGACAACTTAGAAAAGCAAGGAGGTTCTATAAGAGCGGAAAGTACCTTTGTAGACTTCCGTTCCTTCCTCTCAGAATGTGATCTTTATGATCTACAACACTCAGGAAACTTCCTATCATGGAGAGGACAAAGAAGGCTTCATACTGTCCTCTGTAGACTGGACAGAGCCATCGCGAATGGCTCCTGGTTTGACAGCTATCCATCTGCAAGGTGTGAATACCTGAACTTCATGGGATCAGACCATAGACCTATGGTCTCATACATCTCCAACAAACTACAAAAGAAGAGGGGACAATTCAGATTCAACAGGACCACAAGGACAATCCAGAACTCAAAGGCATAATAACAAGAGTTTAGAATGCTAGAAGCAACCTGGCAGTAGAGAGCATAATAAATAACTGCAGACGAGCTATCATTAAATGGAGTAGAGAGAAACTGCAGAACAGCAACAAGACAATTGAAAACAAGAAACAAGAGCTTGAGTTAGCTATGGCTGATCCTACTACAGACCCAGCATATATACAACTGATAAACCAAGAACTATCCAAGGCTTTCCTTAAGGAAAAGTCTTTTTGGAAACAAAGAAGTAGAATACTCTGGCTGCATCTGGGAGATAAGAACTCAGGTTTCTTCCATGCCACTACAAAAAACAGAGAATTATCAACAAGATAGCTATTCTAGAAACTGAGAATGGGGATATAGTATATGAAGAGGAGAAAATCTCAGGAGTTATAGAAGATTACTTCCAGCAACTCTTCACCTCGCAACCAGGGGACATAGAGGAAACTGTCAGCATAGCACTGAAACCTATTATAACAGAATACACAAATAACAAACTCATCAGAGATCCTACAGTAAGAGAGATCAAAAACGCTATGTTCTCAATCCATTCTGATAAAGCGCCTGGACCTGATGGCTTTTCAGCTGGGTTCTTCCAGGCTAACTGGAGATCAGTGGGACATGCAATAGTGAAAGAAGTACAAGAGTTCTTCAGAACAGGAGATCTACCACTGAATATTAATGAAACAAACATCAGATTGATACCTAAGGTACACAGCCCAAAAAACCTGACTGAGTACCGTCCTATCGCCGTATGTAATGTCTATAGTGCTCACCAAGAGGATGCAGCCTGTCCTTAAAGGCCTTATCTCTGAGAACCACTCTGCATTTGTGCAGGGAAGGGCCATCTCTGACAATGTTCTAATGACCCATGAAGTCCTCCAGTTCCTGAAAACATCTCAAGCTATAGAGAAATGCTCTATGGCTGTAAAGACAGACATGAGTAAGGCCTATGACAGGCTAGAATGAGACTTCATCCAAGCAGTTCTAGAAAGACTTGGATTTCACCACAAATGGATTACCTGGATCATGAGCTGTGTCTCAACGGTGACCTACTCTTTCCTCTTGAATGGCTCAGTTACAGGAGGAGTGACGCCTACAAGGGAGATCAGGCAAGGAGACCTTCTCTCTTCCTACCTTTTTATCCTTTGCAGTGAAGTCCTCTCAGGACTATGCAAAAAAGCTCAACTGAACGGCTCCTTAGCTGGAATCAGAATAGCCAAAGGTTGTCCAACGATCAATCACCTACTTTTTGCAGATGACACCATGTTCTTCTGCAAGACAAACTACCAGAGCTGCCAAGCACTTCAAAGAATACTCAGCCATTATAAAGCAGCATTTGGACAAAGGATAAACACGCAAAAATCAGCTATTACTTTCTCATCTATAACTCCACATGATGTGAGACTTAGAGTTAAAAGAGACTTAACTATTGAAAAGGAGGGAGGAGCTGGAAAGTACTTACCTCCCTGAACACTTTAGAAGGAGAAAGAAAGACCTCTTCAGTGGTATTGTGGACAGAATCAGGCAGAAGTCTATCTCATGGTCCTCTAAGTTTCTTTCACCAGCTGGGAAGATGGTGCTCCTCAAATCAGTCTTGTCAGCGATGCCTACATATGCTATGACTTGTTTCAAGCTCCCCACCAGCCTCTGCAAGCGCATCCAATCTGCCCTGACATGCTTCTGGTGGGACAAGAATGTGGCTAAGAAAGGTATGTGCTGGGTGGCTTGGGACACCTTAACACAGAGTAAAAAAGAAGGGGGTCTAGGGTTTAGAGACATCCAAAGTTTTAACGATTCCCTACTTGGAAAGTTGAGTTGGAGAATACTTACCAACCCTGGATGCCTACTAGCAAAAATGTTATTGGGCAAATACTGTCACAAGACCTCTTTCCTGGAATCTACTGCACCATCACTGGCTTCACATGGTTGGCGAGGCATCTTGATTGGAAGAGACCTCCTGAAAAACAATTTGGGGAAAGCTATAGGTAATGGGCATAACACCTTTGTGTGGAAGGATCCATGGCTCTCACTAGAGAAACCGCAGCAACCTTTTGGACCAGCAAATGAGAAAGACTCAGATATGTTAGTAGAAGAACTGATGTTACCTGAGAGCAGAGACTGGAATGTAGGGAAGATCGAGGCTATCCTCCCTGACTACAAGAACACTATCCTCAGCCTGAGGTCAAGTATCATGGGAGCTCAAGATCAATACATCTGGCTGAACCACCCCTCTGGAATCTACTCGGCTAAATCTTGTTATCACACTGCAAAAAGCCAACTTCAGCTAGAGATACGCACCACTATCTACAAGACTTCAACTGGAATGCATTGATCTGGAACATCAAAATCTCACAAAAACTAAAACTTTTCCTTTGGAAAGTTATAAGAGGAGCTCTACCTTTTGGGGACCAACTTGCTGCTAGAGGTATAATGGAAGAGTCACGTTGCAGTCGCTGCGGGGCTCAAGAATCGGCTAATCATGTCCTCCTGCATTGCGCCTTTGCGCAGAAGGTGTGGTCTTTGGTTCCAGTCGCTACGAACCTGGATGTATGAGTAATCCCCGACCTACATGCTCTTTTGAAGCTCTCACAACAGACAGTCTGCCTCCCACCAACATGTATTAGCTCGGGCCCGGTCGTACCCTGGATTTGCTGGTTCCTCTGGATTGCAAGAAATAATAAGGTGTTTGGAGAACGTGAATTATCAGAAGAAGAGACTTTGTTAAAAGCGATTCAGGGAGCGAGAGAGTGGAATTTGGCACAGGAACATTTACTGGGTCCTCCTCTAAGCCAGGATGAGGTGACCACAATGATTACTCAGGGCACAGGACTGTGTTGTTTCACTGATGCAGCCTGGAGACCCGATTCGAAGAAGGCAGGACTATGTAACCCTGACGATTCAATCTTCGCACAAGGAGCACGATTGGTCCATCAAATTGCAGGGCCACTAATGGTGGAGGCCATGGCGGTTCGAGAGTTGATGATCGAAGCGGCTAATTGTGGACTACAAATCACAAGCGTGGCATCAGATTCAAGCAACCTTATCAAGCTCATCAACAATCGATGCTACAACAAGGAGATTTATGGCATCATACAAGACATTTTGTCGATTTCTCTCTGTTTTAATTTTGTATCTTTCATCTTCGTTCCGCGTAACCAAAACTCTAGGGTTGACTCTCTTGCAAAGTCAAGCTTGTACGCGGCTACGGTTAACACCGGTTTAGCCCCTTTCTCGGTTTAATTGAAAATTAAGCGGTTGAACAAAAAAAAAGGGATAAAATATATAAGTTTGTGCTAAATTAGGTATAAATTTAGTTAACTTTAGCAGCTGTTTAAAAAACGTTAACTAAGTGAAAACAACGATGTTTGGAGATAAGAAAAAAATCCAATATGGAAAAACATTCATTTTAGTACTGAGCTCTTCGTTTTACGGGAAAACAAATGTCAACTTCTTAATGAGTCACAAAATACACAAACTTATTAAGGTGTTGGTATTTGTTTTGGGACAAAACAAAGAGTTCATTATTAAAATGAATGTTTTCCTTTTTTTCAAAACAACGTCATTTTAAGACTTAACGGCTACAATAAACCATGGTTAATGTTTTTAAACGGTTGTTAAAGTTGACTAATTTTATATTGAGTTTGGCCGAGTCAACATAGACTTGTGTATTTTGTGACTCATTAAGAAATTGATATTCACTTTCGCACAAAATAGAGAGTTTGATAGTAAAATAGTTACGATTTGGTCGGGTCTTTTGATGGATCTATATTGCCACCATCCTATAGCATAATCGTCAATGACACACTATCCATCAACCCAGTCTATAGTATGTGGAAACGCCAAAACAAACTTATATATAGTGGTCTTCTAAGTGCAATCTCTTTGTCCATTTAGTAGATTCACATCGTTGCAACCTCTACCAAGCACAGTAGAAGACACATCAAGCAAATCAAACATCGGTTAAGACAATGGACTAGAGACACAATAACCATTGATGATACATATGTGTCTTAACCACCACATTCACACTGTTGCAACCTCTACCAAACCCAATAGAAGACACATCAAGTAAATCAATCATCGGTTAAGACAATGGACTAGAGACAGAATAACCATTGATGGTACATATGTGTCATAACCACCACATTTTATCAGCTAGCCCTCCTTCGTAAGACGATTGATATCATGAAGAGCAGATTGAGTATGTTCTAGAAGGTTTACATGAAGATTACAAGTCCATTGCAGATATAGTGTAAGGTCATACTATTCTTCCATGCATCTATCACATAAGTACATTAGAAACTACTCACTCAATTGGATAAAATGCCAGCTATTTTCAAGGGACGCATAAACAAAACCAACAACAACAAAATCAGCAACATGACTACAAGAACTCCAAAGGATATCAAGGAGATGTGAATTCTGTGACGTATATGGTCATAGTGCAAGAAGATATCCCCAAATTCCAAATCAACTAACAATCAAGTGGATCTAACACATCCTCCTTGGCAAACTCATGCTAACCTAGCATTAGGGTCTTCGCATTATGCAAAATTTTGGGAAATTGACGGTGTTGCCATTAGGCCCGGTTCTGGTTCAGTGCGAGAATTGCAAATGCACTGGCCCCTTTGCTTTAAAAAATATTTTAGCCCGAATTTAAGGTTTTTTTTAGAAAAATATTGATAAATTAAGGGCTTTTTTGTCAAATTTATTGTATAAGAGCCAAAAAAATTTTTTTGCACTTAGTCCAATACCAAATTGAGTCGGGCCTGGTTGCCACACACGATATGATAACTAATCTCAACAACTTGGTTTACAATGGTGACGACGTCATGCTCATTGGTTATGGTTCCAGTCTTTCAATAACACTAGTTCACTATTCATACATTCTCGTTTCTTGGCCTTTAAGGCTTGAACCATAAACAATGAGCTTTGTGTTCTGAACACATATACATACAAACTTATCTTTGTATATTGTCTATGCGATACTAATAAAATTTTGGTTGATTTTTTTTTTCATGTCTACTTTTAGGTGAAATTTTTCAATTCGGGGTCAACTGAGACGAACTTTACGAGTGGTCAACTACACCAAAAACCCTTACTTCCTTCTTCACCAAATTAAAAACACCTAGCAGAATAGCATTACCGCTTAGGCCCCCTTTCCTCTTCAATTGCAAAAGCTGAAGTCTTAAGAAAAATTTACAGTGTGTTACTCAAACCATGTTTTGTACTAATTTCTCTATCAATAAAAACCAGAATCTTTCTTTATATTAAACCTCTATTGTCTTCACTTATTATTTGTAATATATTTTCTTGGATGTGTAGACTTCTCCAGTCATCTTCTTTGACAACTACAAGTACTATATGGTTTTAACCGATCACTACACTCGATTCACTTGACTTTAGCTTCTAAAACAAATCTCAAATTCGTGAAACATTTATACCTCTTAAAGCTTTTGTCAATAATCATGATGTTGAGTCATTGCTTTAAGATTATTCTTAATCTTATAATTACGGGAATCTCTCGCTTCACATAATCACATTTCCACCACACTTGCCAGAGTATAATGGAAAACTCAAAACGAAGCGCATCACCATGTTGTTGAGACTGGTTTATCGCTATTTACCGATGCAAGAGTGTCCAATGTAATCACAGCTGCTATTTACCTCATCAACCATTTCCCTATCGCTGCTTGCTAGCGATATCTAATTACTCTCAACCACCTGACCCAGCATATATTTTTCTAAACTTAGAAAGCCAAAGCCCAAATTCCCTTCATCAAACTAGTCCGAACTTATTAGAATTTCGAATTAAGCTAATTAGTAATTTGGGTGCACATAAAGTAATATGTGTGCTCAGAGCTACATCATATATATATCTCCTGACCATAAAGATTTTTTTTTCTTTCAAAGAGCATCCACAACCATGAGATGGTGTGGGTCTCATAAAGATTAATTTTAGTATTAGTTTAATGGTTGAGACTCATTAAAATTTAGATAGTTTGTACATGTGTAATCATGATACTCAATGGTATCAAAAGAAGATCTCTTGTTGTCACATTTCTTGTTGAGTGAATAATTTTGGTAACTCAACATCTATATGCTTTGAAGATGATCCAACAAATCCACAAAAGTTTCATCTTTATAAAGCTATCTACAAAAGTTTCAAGTTTCACAAGCGGAATTTAATTCTCTAATAGTTGAACAAAAGCTGGTTTTGATTTAAATAGTAAACAAAGACCACTAGGCTTGTAAATGACAAAACCAAGCACTGAAAAACGATATTCTAATATCAGAGACAAGATTTGAAACCAAATATTCAAAACTTAATAAATACAACTAATCAAAAACTTAATGGCATGAATTGTATTATTTGTTAAGGCTAAATGCTCAAATAATAATTGCAGACATAAAAACAAAGGTTCTTAAAGTCTAGAGTCTTGACATGAATTGCTCAACAATTGCAGACCAAAGTTTCCAACTACGCACAATTTTATTTCTAATCAAGATATACATATAAAGAGAGAATTACCATAACGTATAACAAGCACCAATGTAAATCAACTCATGTACTGGTCGGCAACAATTATAACAAGAACCCTCCAAAGAACCAATGTCACCAAATCCTTTACTGGTCTTCAAGAGTCTTGAATCAAGACCAAACCCATGACAAGTTAATGCCTCAATTCCTTAAACTTAGGTGAAAAAAACATCAAGTTCACATCAAGTTCCTGTTGAAAACCATAAAGAAGAAACATCATGTTACTGAAATATTCCAATCCTGCAATATTGAAATGAAAAAACATCACAATCACGGAACAATCACCAAAAAAACATCACTTTACAGATAAAGACAGAAGGATTTTGATGTTTTTGTGAATTGAAAAAGGAAAGAGAGGAAGCAATACCTAGATAGAATTATGGTCAAGTAGAGCTACCATTAAACCTCCGGCGACCCTTTTCCGGTGAACCTTCGGCGACCCTTTTCCAATTCCTAATTCATAAAATGATAAAGAACAAGAACAACACCTCATGATTCACATGCGAAGTATGAAAGTTTGAGTTGTGAAATTCACTGATTCATAATGAAGAAACAACCAAATCACCTAATTCGATTCCAAATCTGAAGAACTATGATTAAGAAAGAGAAACGACATTGTGAAATTACCGATTACCGACAGTTCCAGGATGGTAACAGTGACGTTTCTTCACACCACCGATGGTCGGAGAGGATTTCCTTCACCGATCGGTGAACAAATCAGATTAAAATCGAAAGAAATTTTTTAAGAGTTTTTTCAAATTCGAATCAATCAAAGCCAAACATAGAAGAAGAAGAAGAACAACAACAAGAATATAATGATGAATTTCATGTTCTGAAGAATCATCCATCTGATGCTAGAAGAAAATTGTGTTTTGAGAAAAAAAAATTCTTTGGAGCAAATTGTGACACGTGTCCTTTTGAGACGTCTCATTAATCTCTTCTAGCTGAGAGACTTTCGTAATCTTACGGTTACGGATGCTCTAAGTAGCTTAATTCGAGCCTCCCCTTATTCACATTTCATGAAAATCGGTGGAAGTTAAGCTTGAATTCAAACTAGAAGGTGAGCTTATATGAATTATAATATTCTAAAACCAAATAAACTTCATTCATAGCTGAAAAAAGAAGAAGATGTACAACGATGCCTGTGAAGGCTCAGCTATGAAAACAGAACGAAGTGTGTTTCACATGAATGTGCTTAACGTTGTAGTGTTTTCTAATCTCTTCAAAAATTTCACCTACACTTACTTTCCAAATTTCCAACCTTGAAATGATATTATCACATTACAATCTAACTCCAGCTCAAATGGTATGTCCAAAATGGAAAATTTCTGATACGAAAAAGACGAAGAAAGCTTGGAAATTGAATTCGAATTAAGATACGGTATTCGGAGTATATAAAGAGATGATTCTATATACAAATTGCGCGAATATTGTCTCAAAATAAGATATAGATATATGAATATATGTATAGATGGAAATGAACTTATATATAATACATGTAATTGCACAAACTCTCATCTACCATCCGGCACTACCCATCCTCCGAATCTTTCTCAATTTGTCTCCGCTCTTCTCTTTAGTCATTTGTGTGCTTCTGTTCATCACCTGCATGCCATTATTACATTAATTAGTTATCATTAAAGTTTTCCAAAACCAATTTATTAGTCTGTTACATAACGATATACTCTTTACTTTATATTTAGAACGTTCATTAGAATAGAAACTGATGCGAACTCAAGTAAAGTCAACTTTGAATCTTACAGAGTCACATTAATAAATAAATAAAAGGGTCTTTTAGCAAAATAGCAAAAAAAAAAAAATTAATTTGTGTAATAGCTATGTAATCATATATATAATTAGGGAGTCCTCTCTCCATCTAAGGTGTCCACATAGGCCAAATTTTTTTTTAACTATTAATTTTAGTTTTTAAATTCATTTAATTCATGGTTATATATATTTATTGTTACTTATAGCTACTAATTTTTTAGTTAAATTAAAAAACGAAAAATAAGTCCATAAATTACTAAAAGTAGAAATTAATATTTAAATATTTACTATGAATTTATGATAACGATAAAAGTTTATATATTCAATTTCAAAAATCGGAAATATGTAAAATGAATATACATATAAGAAAAAGTGAATAAAGATATTAGCGACATAAAAAAATCAAAGAAAAAAATTTTTGAGTGTCAGAAAACTGTTAAGAGGCTATTGTTAAAAAGAGGATGTATGATTTTACTAAAGGATATTAAACGATTTAACTAAAATAAGAAAATAAGGTGAAACTTTAGAATATAATATTTTATTTAAAATGTTATTTTCAATTTTTGGAAGTAGAAAAGAAAAAAATTGAAAACGTTGTAATATCGTAGTTTAAAATAAATAAATAAAATATTAAATTTGATATATATAAAGTAAAAAATTAATGGTCACATTATTCATAAATTGTACAGCAAAATATACCAAGAATAATTTGTGATCTTTATATAAGAATGTACGTAATTATACAAAAAGGCATTCCCCGGCGAGCTTCTGTAATTCAATATTTGAATCAATGATTTTAAAAATCTAGAGAAACAAAAACTATTTTCGAAATGTTTGAGAAAACGTAAACAACAAATATGTATAAATTAACTTTCTATAATTATATTAGTGTTTTGTGAAAAAATGATAAAAGTAAATATATTGGTTATATTTAGAATTTGTTTGAAAATTGGATGAATTTATTTTGTAATAATAGATAAAATAATAAGTTCTCAAAAACTAAACAGCTATTTATTTAAAATCAAATACCAAATCGAAAGAATTTCAAAAAAAAGAATTAAAAACAAATTAATAATTGAAAATATGATATTATAATGTGTAAATAAATGTAAAATATATATACTAACATAAAATACTTACTAATTCATGTTATACATGATACTGATAGAAAACATAGAAAAATAACACAAAAATATCAAAAGAAGCCAAACTCGCGCAACGCGCGAGTCTAACCCTAGTAATTATAATTAGGAAACTAGCAATAGGAAAAAAATTGCAGTGGTACTTTTACATTTTTACCCTCAAATCCCAAATTCAAATCATATCCCTAAAACTATACCCTAAACCCCAAACCCAAATCCTACCCCCTAAAACTATACCCTAATTTTAGAATAGTTAACCCAAACCCAAAACCCAAACCCTACCCCCTAAAACTATACCCTAATTTTGGAATAGTTAACCCAAACCCAAAAATTTTACATTCAAAACTAAACCCTAAACCCCAAACCCAAACTCTACCCCCTCAAACTATATCCTAATTTTGGAATAGTTAACCCAAACCCAAAAATTTAACATTCAAAACTAAACCCTAAACCTAAAGCTGAACCTGGCAGTAAGGATAAAATTGTCCATATACATATTATATACGGACACTGTTCATCGCACGGTAATTTGTGTTAGTCATTTAATTATTAAAAAAATTTTGGTTATACACTCATATATCCCTAAATAAAAAGTGCTGTATTTTTGTCAATGACCATGACCATTCTAGTAAATATGGAAAAAAAAAGTATAACATATGTGAAATTTTGAGTACCTCATGCCTTCTTTTCTTCTCATTTTCCTCCTACCAATAAAAATGTATAAATTGAAAATGGTTAATATAATATTTCTTTCCATATACGATAAGAATTTAGCTAATATATGCAAGTATACCAATATTTTCTTCAGCTTCATGTTTTCTTCCGTGAGTTGGTTTAATTCCAACTCCAGTTCCACGGTATACGCCTGTTAGAATGAAACCACATTAACTAGATGCATATGTCAAAACTTTTTTAAATATAAATGCAGTTTATAGCATCTAGATCTTCCGGTCCAAACTCCAGACTTACTTGTCTCCGGGCTCGAGACCGAGCCGCAGATTCGCGGTTTTTAATCATCCGTCGCTGTCTCCGCTCCATCAAAATTTCGGGAGGACCATCAATTATCCGTTTCTTGATCCGAAAAGAATCTAAACCGTTTAAAAACTGGTTACCCCTCCCATTCCCGATCATACAGCTAGAGGATTCTCCCAAAACCGAGTAAAACGGTCGGTTTTCACTATAAACCGACCGGTTATCACCAAAATTGTTTTGGTTCTGACAATGTAAACCCGCTTCAAACTCCGGGTTATAACCGAAATCAGAACTCGCCATCCTTATAGTAGTTGCCTTCAACGGTTCTTGTACAACCCCGGCCTTGACGAGGAAATCCTCGAGCGTTATCTCACCAAGGGTTTGTTGGCGGCGGATATCTTCGTCGGAGTTTTGACCGGAAATTGAGGACGGTGGCTGTACGCCGTTTTGTATCTCGAACCAGACCTCGTCTACCGTTTTCTTGCACAGAGGTACGGGGACTGACAACGACCCTTGACGTGGCAGCACGGTTGGTTTCTCTCCGTCGTGGTGGGTCCCACCTCCTCCGTTGTTGTCATTTTCCTCGACGGTGGTCCATAAGTTCGCGAGGAACTCGTCCATGTTCATGGCCCCGAAGCTCTTGCCACTTTTCATCTGAATCTCGTCAAGTGTAAGCGACAAGATGGAGGTTTGTCTGCCTACGGGTGCGTTCTCCGTTGCGGTTTCTTGCAGATATGTTTGGAGTTGCGGTTGCGTTTGCAGCTCAGGGTTGAAAACATGGAAATTCGCAGTCTCTGATTCGAAAACCGACATCGTTTGAACCTAGAAATCTTGGTAATATGAACATGCATTCATATATCAGTGGGAGATTTAAAGAATCCGAAATTTTCTTAAAATATATATATGAAAATATCAAGTACCGAATTACAATAAGCAAGGAAAATATGTTACAAGGTAATATAAAAAAGAGAAATTTTTGTTACCTGGAAAATAAAATTTAAAAGAAGAGAAGAAAGGAAGATAGTGTACGAGACGAGGAAGATGTGTCAGTGGAGACTGGAGCTTAGGGAGATACTTTAAAATGAAGAAGAGGCGGAGTTTACAATGGTGATATGTATCTGTATATATATTTGCATGCATGCGAGTGATATTTATTTTATTTTTAAAAAGGTAATTGGAGTAGTGAAGAAGAGTGTAACTGACATAGAAAAATAAAATAAAGATTTGATGTTTATTAATGTGGTACGTCGAATCTGGTATCTATTATTTCCTTTCTCGTTTATGGATTGACACGTTCATGACACTTGTCACACTTTTCCTGCTAAAATTCTTTCCTATATTCTTCTTGCGAAATTTTATCTTACTTTTACTCTTATAAAGATTTTTAATATTTTATCTCCTAGCTGATTGACCTATCAAAT
Source organism: Arabis alpina (assembly GCA_900128785.1). Lineage (NCBI taxonomy): Eukaryota > Viridiplantae > Streptophyta > Magnoliopsida > Brassicales > Brassicaceae > Arabis > Arabis alpina. The sequence continues at coordinate 9,462,088 of LT669792.1, forward strand.
CGTGGATAAAATAGTATCGAATTCGTAAACGTTTAAATGCATAGACAACACAATAATTTAAGCGTCTACAGTATATCGTATACGTTTATAATACATTTTAGGGAGACTTACTAAAACAACCTTCTTAGATTTTGGGTTGACTCAAACAACCTTCTTAGATTTTAATTACTGAGGCTATTTTCGAGTCCGTTTTACCCTTTTTCTTTTGATAACAAAAAACGTATTTACGAAAATGCCATTAATGAAACGGGCCGCGTAGACGCGAAAATTTCTCGCCTAAAAAAAATAAGACTACCGCTATGTAATGGTAGACTTATTTGAGTTCTGGTAGACTTATTTGACTAGACTTATTTTTGAGCAGTAGACTTATTGTGTCTCCTTTGGTGGTAGACTTATTTCCGAACGGTAGACTTATTTTCTCTGCGGTAGACTTATTTTCCCGTAGCGGTAGACTTATTCTTCGAATGGTAGATTTATTTCCGTAAACTTATTTTCAGCGGTAAATTTATTTTTCTTCGATGGTAGATTTATTTTGACTGGTAGATTTGTTTCCTTTGGTGGTAGATTTTTAGTCATAGTGACGGTAGATTTATAGTGACGGTAGACTTATTTTATAGCGGTACACTTATAGTTTGAGGTAGACTTTTTTATCGTGGTGGTAGATTTATTTTGTATTTAGTTGTGGTAGACTTATTGTAGTAGTGGTAGACTTATAGTTAGCGGTAGACTTATTTCGTATTTTCGGTCAATGAAACCAACCGTTGACTGGTAGACTTATTTTTTTAGGATCAATGGTGGTAGACTTATGCGTTTTTAGCGATAGAAGCGGTAGATTTGTTTTTACTCAGGTCTAGTGATGGTAGACTTTTTATCAAACTTAGTGACGGTAGACTTTTTTCACATTAGACATTTGGTAGACTTATTGTGACAGCGGTAGATTTATACTACTTGGTGGTAGACTTATTTCCTATTTAGGAAACTATAGTGGTGGTAGACTTATTTGGTAGGTGGTAGACAAAGTTTTGAAAACCGGACCGGACCGAGGGTCGGACCGGGTTCAACCGTGAACCGGCCGACTACCCGGGTTGGGTTAACCCGGGTTTGAATTTATTTTTTTTTTGAAAATTTACATTTTTTAACATTTTTCATATTTAATTTTTATAACTAAAATTTATAAAAACAAATACTAGTTTTGAATTTAGTTAATTTTTGTTATTGTTTAATGTTTTAATTTGTTTTTACATATAAACTTAACTATTTTTCATTAAATTTTGTTTTTGAATAGTTTTTTGTTATTAAAATAATTTTTTTCATGACTAATATTTAGAAATATGTTTATTTAAAAGGTATATTGTATATTTGGATATTATAATTATACAAAAACTATATATATTATTATTTTTAAAAACACTATTAAACCCGGTTCGACCTATATCATGCAAGTGATGGTAGATTTATATACAAGTGGTGGTAGATTTAGTATGTACTATATATTTTCATATATTTTTTTCTATCTTTTCGTATGAACTCGTACTCGTGTTTGAACTCGTACTCGTGTTTGAACTCGTACTCGTGTTTGAACTCGTACTCGTGTTTGAACTCGTACTCGTGTTTTAAGGATTTTGTAATGGTTACAGAGACATTTCAGAAGTCATGTTTTAACCATACATAAATGTTGTCAATTCATTCATTACACTACAAAAAAATGTTCATAGATGTCTACCATAATGTTTGAATCTCTTTGCAAAAAGTCTACCATAACAATTGTATCTTATATTACAAATCAGAACGTGTGTGTCTCATAAAAATCTACCATCTTCATGATCTTTTGGATGTTCTTTACAATCTTCATGCGGTTACGCATTGCACGTACAAAGAATACCTGTAAAGAAATTCATGGAAATTAGAACATCTTGGAAAATAAGTCTATCATCGAGTAGAAAATAAGTCTACCATCAAATATAAAATAAGTCTACCATCAAACAAAAAGAAGTCTATCATCGAGTAGAAAATAAGTCTACCATCAAACAAAAAATAAGTCTACCATCGAACAAAAATAAGTCTACCATCAAACAGAAAATAAGTCTACCATCGAACAAAAATAAATCTACCATCAAACAGAAATAAGTCTACCATCGAACAAAAATAAGTCTACCATCAAACAGAAAATAAGTCTACCATCGAACAAAAATAAGTCTACCATCAAACAGAAAATAAGTCTACCATCGAACAAAAATAAATCTACCATCAAACAGAAATAAGTCTACCATCGAACAAAAATAAGTCTACCATCAAACAGAAAATAAGTCTACCATCGAACAAAAATAAGTCTACCATCAAACAGAAAATAAGTCTACCATCAAACAGAAAATAAGTCTAGCATCAAACAGAAAATAAGTCTAGCATCAAACAGAAAATAAGTCTACCATCAAACAGAAAATAAGTCTACCATCAAACAGAAAATAAGTCTACCATCAAACAAAAAATAAGTCTACCATCAAACAAAAATCCAGATCTGGAAAAAATCCAGATCGGGAAAAAATCCAGATCTGGAAAAAATTCAGATTTGGACCAAAACGTGATTTTACAAAAGTTCAACATACCCAAACGAAACCGGTTAGAATCAAGAGATTACCTCTCTACAACGCACGAAAACGACACCCCAACACTCGCCGGAACTTTCCTTCACCGGAATTTCGAAACCTATGAACGAAGAACATATTGAAGTTCATAAATACGAACTCAAGACACTCGTGAATGATAGAGAGGAAGATAACTCATGATTTGTTTCGAATCTTACCGTTAAAAGCAACGAATTTCGTCGCCGGAGAAGAAGTCGCGATTTGAATCGCCGGAAAGAGGAGTCGCCGGAGAGAGGAGTCGCCGGAGAGAGGAGGAAGAAGACGAAGAGTTGAAATCTGATTTTTTTTTTTGGTTTTATGTTGTTTTTTTCTTTCTCAATGGCATTTTCGTTAATAAACGAATTTGAAGTGTTTTTAATGTCTTTGTAACCATTTTTAGCTCAAATTTTTGAGCTCAAAAATTTAAAGGTTGTTTGAGTAAACAACACATCTAAAAAGGTCTTTTTAGTAATTATCTCTACATTTTATATGTTCTTTTATACGAATATATTTTATAGGGTTTTTTGTAAAATAAACCATCGAAGTGGCTAAGGTTTACGACTTTACCTTCCAAATCAAAAATCTACAGATCAACCCTTAAAGTATGGGATAATCCGCAATATAACCATCGACCGCATATATGTATACTACAAACATGTTTATTTAGAAACCTATTATAAATGATGACTTTCTCTTAGAAGAAGATGCAATCGCTTATATATGGATTGCAAAAAAAAATTATACGGCCGAAGATTATATTACGGGTTTACTCATATTTTAAAGGTTGACATGTGAGTTTTTGACCTGAAAGGGTAAAATCGCAGATCGTAACCACTTCGAGAGTTTATTTGCGGAAAATCTTATTTTATATGTTTTCAATACATTGTAGAAGTTTATTGGTTTGATAAAAAGTTTATTTATGTCATAAGCGGTAAAGTTGAATCCAGAAAAATATAAATTAGTAGAAGCAAAAATTATCAAAGATTTTTAGTGAGAGCAAAGTAAACCGTTCAAGTATGGGTGGGCGTTTTAGTTGGTTTGGCTACAGTTTAGTTTCATCGGATTTTCACATTTTAAAAAATTCAAATCCTAAAAAAATCACTTGTATTTCGGTTTGGTTACGATTTGGTTTTTTCAAATTTTTGATATTTTTTTGTTTTACAAAAACTCAAACCATATAAAAACTATTTATATTTTATTTTGGCTTTGATTTTTCGATTTATTTTATAATATTGCCAAAAAAATGCAACATAAACTGTACATAAAATATTAAAGCGGATCAAAGTTATCAAAAACTTAATTAGGAAGAAGATAATTTAGTTCTAATTTATTTTAAAGATTTGTTTTTATACTCGTCTCTCTTTTTCTGTAACTAGCTAAACTAATATAACCAAATTAACATGATAAAATTAATTTGAAAAGATCCTAAAACCGAACAAAAAAAATATATATTTTAAAATGGCAACCAAACCATGTTTTATGAAACCAAAATTAACCCAAAATTTATTATTATAGTTCGGTTCGGTTTGGTTCGGAATTTTTGACCATTCCTAATCAAAGTTTAAGCTGTCTATTGTATATTTATCCGTATAATTGTTTTCATAATTTGTAATTTATCGTGAAAGTAAACATTATATATATGAGTTAAAAACTAATGTAAATTTTAAAAGTTTGTCAATTATATATATAGTGATTATAAAAATATATATGAATGTATTTTAATTGTCGGTGTGATTCGTGAACGCCAACATTATATTTATATTTATGTACATAACATAACATATATATCACTGAAAATATAACATAACTTTTTTTTTTTTAGGTTTAATATAACATAAATTGAAATAGTAGTGTTTGATAAGTCGCATATGGCTATCAACATCAAATAAGTCACCTAAAATAACAATGGCATTCTAATCTTCATCCGAATGCATCTTATGCGAAATTTTCTTTTCACTATTTCATAATGATAAGTAAAACATCAAAACTATTGTCCAACAATGTATAACGCATATAATATATTGTAAAGATGATAAAGGATGAAAGTGTCTCATCTTCATCCCGGTAAAATATCTCTATATACATTAAAGAGAAATGTAAAATAGACGAGTCTTCAAAAAAGCTGGAAAACGAGGAGAAGCCGGGTCACGGCGATCTTCAAAAGAAGATGGTCTATGGAATTGGAAATCATGAAAAACTCAAATAGAAGAAAAAACCTCTTATAGACTAGAAATATTAGATTATTTATGGTGATCGACTAAAAAAAAAGAAGCTTTCTCATAAAGACATAATGCATGTACAGATGAGCAGTCCTTCCACCAAAAATGAAGAATATCAGTTTTGGTGATTTGAGCAAAGTTTTCTTCCACAAAGTTTCTTAGGGTATAATATCTCATAATGTGATTGAAATAATGGTGATTGAGATGGATAATGTGGTAACATAATTTTCATATATATATAGAATAGTTATTTCAATGATTTTCTTAAAGTTCAGCCAACCAACACATAGTTATCAGACTATGCACTGATTAATCGGCTAACGATGCTCTGATTAATCGGCATCAAATATTTTTAGTCTGATAACTACTTTTGAGTTGCAAGATGCATGATTTGTTATGCTTTCGAATAAAGTTTGACTCCTAATGAATTTTTCTACGAGCTTTATTGTATTGTGTAGATAATTGGAAATGATTTTACAATAGCAAATCAACCATGTTTATCACTAGTATTATGTATCATGGATTAAATACCACCGCCTTTCTAAGATACCAAAGCATGAAGATGCAAAGGAAACGAAACACTACTGCCTATATGTGGTACTAAAATGCTGTACAAGGTGTCTCAAATATTTTCGCCTACTAACTCAAAAGAATGTTAACATATACTTCCTCTGTTCTTTAAAAGATTGATTTTCTAAAGTTTTCACACATATTAAAAAAATAAATTAACATTTAACTAGAAATGTATTATTTTTTGTACTAAACAATTTTTCATAAGTTAGACCCAATAACAATCCAATAAAATCGATTAATACATTTTGAAATCTACAATTCATAATCATTATTGCATAGAAAATGTACAAAATCAATCTTTGTAAAACAATTTTTTTTCTAGAACATTTTTTTCTAAAGAACGGAGGAAGTATCATTCAAGCTAATCGTTTGTTGTTGGAAAAAGTGTTGTTTAACTGAACTGGTCAAATATCATAATAAATTATCCGTGGATGCTAGATTGCCATTAAAGTCGACATTTTGATATCTTGATTTTGGTTCAATTTTTTATCACGACGACATTACAAACTATCAACCTCCTGGATCAGTTTATCTACTCATCAAGTAGATTTCAGTATGTATTTTTCATAAAGGCTCATATATTTAAATACTAGGGATTGCCCACGCGTTGCGTGGGTTTAAAATTCATTGTAAAAGTAAAATTCATTATAATTTCTTCACTATTTGTATATTTAATGTTACATAAATTTAATGTTTATCGTGAATAATTATATACCTTAGAAGACTAAGCATTTGCAGAAAATTAATGGACATATATAATGTTATATGAAAAAAGAAATAGGTCATTCATTAATAAAAGTTATAGCATATGGAATGCATTTTTTGGTACAAATCCCTAACATGTATGTCTTTATCAATATTCACCACGGTTCCTTAAAAAAAAATGATTGATCGTCTTTTTTTCTTGCATCAAACACTTGTGTAAAAAAAAGATTGATTAGATAAATTGTAGTATGCTTTTCTTTTAGTGAGACATTTGATCTCAACAAAAAATTTGGAATGCATCTTTGTAATTGTTTCATGAGAACTTTGAATCGTATCAAGAGAATAATTGCAGTTTGATTGTATTTTTGTCTCACTCTCTTTCTTAATTTGTTGTGATTTTTGTCTTTAGCATCAATTCAGTGGTGAAATAAATCTGTTTTTTAGATTCATAATTTGTGCTGGAATTAAGGTTTTTTTTATAGAGTATTGGTTAGAAGCGTTACTTTGTCTACCACAAATTATTTTAATTGTATTGGCCAACTGGAGTTAAAAGCTGTGAGGACTTAAAAAGAAAAAAACAAATATACATTATTCTAATTAGACTTTAGCATTCTAACAGTTTTAAAAGTTCTTAAATCATTTCTTAATTTTCTCACAACATTTTTTTTGTTCATGTTACTTCTTTTTATTAATGCTTTTTGTAACTTTTTGTTTTAAAATCACAACTATTTATACGGAGACACAGTTTTAAACATTTGTTTTGTTAAAGTGATTTTTTTTTAAATTGTTAGGATTAATTGTTAAAGTGATTTTTTTTAATAAACAAATTAGAAAGAAAATGTGAAAAAAAGAATAGGTGATACATGGCATCCATGAATTGAATTTAAGAAAACACCACAATCTTATATAAGATATATTTTACAAACTATTTAAAATTTGAAAAATTTAGAATCATAGTTTTTGGTGAATATCGAAGAAAGAAAGAGAATAGTAACTAATGCATTAACATTAATTAGCTATTAAATTGTTAGAATTAATTGTCAAAATTAAAAAAATTAATAAATAAATTAAAAATGTCAAAAGAGTATATGACACATGGCAACCTCTCATTGCTGGAAGATTTGAGAACCTTAAAATATTATATAAGATACGAAGTTGAAACGGATGAATTTAAAAATTGGCAGAAACGGAGTACTACCCGAGTAGACACATGACAATAACAATTGTAACGCTCGAAGAATTAAAACGGATAAATTAAATACATTAATACACCTTAAGTGTCATTTATTATTAAAGTAAACTAGATGACTTGTCCACGTACACACGGTTAAACTATTTATAATTTTTTATTAAAATTATACGTTAAAAAGGTGAAAATATGTGTTTGTTTTGATTGTTATTATAGTCATCGTTGTTGTCTTGTTTTCGTCCACAAATTTTTTTTGTTAATAAAATATTTTTTTTTAAATATTTAGTTTTATCATTTTATTATTTTATATACGTAAACGTGTAGTGAAATTAAAATGTAAAATAATTTAATATATTAAAGTGTACAATTCATTATATAAAATTGAGATTTCTCTCATTGACATATGAACACCTCTTTTTTGATCATTTAAAAAAAAAATCGTTTTTCTAACATCGAAATATTGAAAATTTGATAAAACCTCATAGGTTTAAATATACAAAGTTGAAACGGACGAATCTAAAAATTGACAAAAACTGAGTACTAGCCGAGCGACCTGACATAACGATTGTAACACTCGGAGAATTAAAATGGATAAATCAAATACATTAATACGCATTAAGTGTCATTCATTATTAAAGTAAATACTTATGGAGGTGAATAACGAAGAGAAAATCTTTACGTTATACTAAACACCTCAACAACTATGTTTTTTTGGACTACCATATCCTTTATAAATTTAGGAGGAAACCCAATTACAAAGTTGTTTTTGCATTGAAATCATCCACATAATTTGTTGTCTTTGGAATATGCTTAAAGGAAATAAATTTTAAAATAAGTTGAAAGAAGTAAAATATCATGGATGATTCCATGGAGTTTAGAAACTAATGAACCTGAATTGGTGGCTTGTACTAGTTGTAACGAGTCAATTTTGATCGATAAAGTCCTTGTGATGTCTTCAAGAGCTTGTGAAAGGGATTCGCGGGTGGCTAGACCTTTTGCGGTGAGCTGACATGAGCTATCACATTGGAGAAATGTATGCAAGATTCAGATGTTATGTGGTGGAAGGTCCATCCAATGCCAACAACCCGCAATTCTTCTTTCCATCCACTACAAGAAAACACAGAATTTGTGACGCCGAGTTGTGATGGTTTTCTCCGTCACTTATTTTTGTGACGCTTTGGCAACGCATTTGTAACGAATTTGTGACGAAAAATAATACCGTCGCAAAACCGTTGCAAATTTACGACGGAAAACAGATGTCGTAAAAACGTCACAATTTTGTGACACTTTTGCAACTACATTTACGGTGTCGCAAATTAGCAACGAATTTGTGACTCTTTCAGTGCGTCGCAAAAACTGTCAGCCAGAAAAAAGTGGGTGTAAACGTGTTTAATTTGAGTTTTATAATCCACCTAACTCTCACCCAACACGTGCCTAACTCCCATCTAACTTCCACCTAACTTTCAGTTGGCGTCGCAAATCCGTAAGAAATTCGTCACAAATTTGTGACGAATTTTTGAGCTTCGCAAATCTGTCACAGAAAATTCAGCCTATAAATATAACCACTCCCACTCTCAAATTTCTCACAAATCAGAAAGAAAGAAACGGTAGAGAAAAAAAAAAGAGGAAAAAAATTGGGGAGAGAAAAAACAAATATATTTGGGAGGGAAAAATTTTTAAGAGGAAAAAAAGAAAAAAAAATATTTGGGAGGAAAAGATTTTTGAAAGGGCTAAAATTTTGGGAGGAAAAAAAATGTGGCATTCGTCACGAGAATTGATGTACAACCGGATCGATCCACGCACCAACAATATATCAACCGACTATTTGGATGGAGTGCAACAATTCATCGATTTCGCGAGTAACCAGGACTTCGCCTTGAGGAATAATGGTACGTTTATATGCCCTTGTTCTAAATGCAAAAACGCAACTAGGATAAGACCCGCTCGACTTGTGTCGGACCATTTGCTTAGTAAAGGGTTTATGCCCGGATATTATGTATGGTCTGAACATGGAGAGGATTATAATGTTGGTGGGGCAGGATCTAGTAGCCATTACGAAAATGTAGATTTTAGTAATGAACAATATTTTAATACGGGTAATGAACAATTTGATTATGGTACCAGGGGGGGGATGTTTATGCTGGTATGGTCAATGATGCATTTCATGGTACTACACCATTTAATGCTTATCATCATGATCAAGAACATGGTCAGAGTGGTAATGACCATGTTAATGAAGAACCTACCTATGAGGCGAAACAATTCTACGACTTGCTAGAAGCTGCAAATACCCCGCTGTATGATGGATGTCAGGAAGGTCATTCACAGTTATCATTAGCTGCGCGGTTCATGAGCCACAAGACAGACCATAATCAGTCTGAAAATTGCATGGATGATTGGGCGCAAACGTTTTCTGAGTATTTACCATAGCCTAATCATGCCACTGGTTCATATTACGAGACGGAAACGTTGATGCGAAAGCTAGGATTGCCATAACATACATATGATGTATGTATAGATAACTGTATGCTCTTCTGGAAAGAAGATGAGGAGTTGGAGCATTGTAAATTTTGCGAAAAACCGAGATATAAAGAGAGTCATGGACGAACAAAAATACCGTTCAGCAAGATGTGGTACCTACCAATTGGGGACAGATTGAAGAGGATGTACCAATCTGAGAAGACTGCATCATGGATGAGATGGCATGTTGAGCACGAGTCAGAAGACGGAGTTATGTGTCATCCATCTGACGGTGCGGAGTGGAAAAATATCAATGAAATGTATCCGAGTTTTGCAGAGGAAAAGCGAAATGTTTACCTAGGATTGTGTACAGACGGGTTTAATCCATTTGGGATGTCAAAAAACCATTCGTTGTGGCCAGTGATCAGGACACCTTACAACTTACCCCTTGATATGGCGATGAAGAGTGAGTATTTGTTTCTCACAATTTTGAATTCTGGTCCAAATCATCCACGTGCGAGTCTAGATGTGTTTCTCCAACCCCTGATCGAGGAGCTAAAAGATTTATGGATTAACGGAGTTGAGGCGTATGATATTTCCTTAAATCAAAATTTCAACCTTAAAGCTGTTCTGCTATGGACGATTAGCGATTTTCCAGCGTATGGTATGTTGTCCGGATGGACTACGCATGGAAAATTATCTTGTCCAATTTGTATGTGTGATACAAATGCTTTCCAGTTGCCGTCTGGTAGGAAGCCTTGTTGGTTCGACTGCCACAGATGTTTTTTGCCTAGCGAACATCCTTTGCGGAAAAATAAAGTCAATTTCATAAAAGGAAAAACCGCAGTAAATGACTACCCACCAGAATCGTTGAGTGGAGAAGAAGTTTTGCGGTACGTACGAAATGCCAAGGCACCTAAAACTTCTGATTGTGGTGGAAATGGACATAAAACAAAACTGGACGGATATGGAGATTGGCATAACTGGCATAAAGAGAGCATTTTTTGGGAGCTATCGTATTGGATTCATTTGAATCTACGACATTGTCTTGACTTGATGCATATCGAGAAATTTTTTTTCGATAACATCATGTACACTATCTTATATAATATTTTAAGGTTCCACTAAGTTAAACCTTTGACAAGTTGCCATGTGTCACTTTTGATGTTAGTAATTAATGTCCATTTTCATATTTAAAACCTCATTTTTACTTAATTATGATATTTACCCTTCTAAAATTTAGAATTTTTGTAAACAACAAATATTTACTGTAAACAACAAATTTTTGTAATAATGAATATATAAAAAAATAGTCAATAAGTTGTATATTATACCATGTTCAATTTTAAATCCACGCAACGCGTGGACATACCCTAGTTATGAATATTAAAGACAAATCAAAAGATAACATCAAATCAAGAATAGATGTTGCAAGATATTGCGCTCGAAAAGAATTGCATGTCGATGCTCGGGGGAACGCGCCATTTCCGATTTGGAGATTGACTGCGAAAGCAAAAGATGCGTTACTACATTGGGTGAAGAATGATGTGAAATTCTCAGATGGCTATGTTGCAGATTTAGCTAGTACAGCAGACATCAATAACGGAAAGTTCTCAGGAATGAAAAGCCATGACTGTCACGTCTGTATGGAGAGATTACTTCCGTTCGTATTTGCAGAACTTCTCCCTCGTACCGTGCACCAAGCAATATCAGGTACATATTTATACAATTCATGTTTATGTTGATATTATTAAACCTTATATAAATAACTAATTAAAACAAATATTCGTAGGAATTGGAGCATTCTTTCGGGATCTTAGCAGTCGCACATTGGATACAAGCCGCGTCCAACTTCTAAAGTCGAACATTGTGATGATTTTGTGTAATTTAGAAAAAATCTTTCCGCCTTCCTTCTTTGATGTGATGGAGCACCTTCCAATCCACTTGCCTTACGAAGCAGAGCTTGGAGGTCCTGTGCAATATCGGTGGATGTATTCGTTCGAAAGGTTTTTTAAACATTTGAAAGGAAAAGCGAAGAACAAAAGATATCCAGCGGGATCAATTGTTCAATCGTATATGAATGATGAGATATCTTACTTTTCACAATACTACTTTGGGTCACATGTTCCTACAGCTATACGAAGAAGGTAAATTGACGTGATCATATAGAAATATCTTTGTTATTTAATATATGTATTATGTTTGGTTTTAATGTTAAATAACAAATTTTCCAGGACAAGTCGGTATGACGAAAGTGAAGCACCAAAATATCCAATTGACGTACCGGATATATTCACGGCTGTAGGTCGGCCAAGTGGGAAATGTGAAGAATTCTGGTTAGGCGCCGACGATTATCATCGTGCACATTCATATATTCTACGAAATTATGAATACTTTCGGCCCTATGAGAAGTTAGTCAAACTACATATTACGTAATATACTCTAATTTTATTACTATAGCAATTTATTCAACCTTATGTTTTTTTGAATTAATCATAGACTATTGGAAACGCAAATCCGAGATGAAGACCCTGACCTAACAGATGAGGAGGTGATGGCAAAAAGAGATGCAGATTTCCGTTCATGGATCCGCCAATACGTATGTACACTGTTAAGCTGTAAATTTGTCAGTTCTTAATTAACACATATTTTGTATTTCTAGGTACATTGTACTAAGGATGAACAATATTTTCTTCCTTGGGTTTTTAATATTGTTGAAGGCCTTGAAAATCAAGTTCGAACTTGGCCCATGTATTATACGAGAGGGTATTTTATTCACACGGAAAGTCATGGCGAGAGGAAAAAAACTATAAATTATGGGGTAGTTGTCCGAGGCGAACAATATTCTGACGTAACTAAAGAAGACGATTTTCATGGAAAAGTGCAAAAGATCATGGAGTTCCAATACCCTGGAATTTTTCAGTTAAGAGTAACACTTTTTTTATTGTAAATGGTTCGACCCTACGATCGGAAAAGGCACCCGCAGAAGCAAGGGAGGTATTGTGGATGTGTTGGTTAAAGGCCGATATCAAAACAAAATTAATGAACCTTTTATTTTAGGTATGATTTGTTCATTTATTAAATCTTCTAGATTTATGACATATATGTTTTCAAAATATTTTGAAAGTCCTTATCTAAATACTATACTAATGGTAGGGTCTCAAACCGATCAAGTTTGTTATCTTCCATATCCAGCTACTAAACGTCTTCTGAAACCATGGCTTACAGTACTGCAAGTTAATCCGAGGAATCGTGTACAAAGAAAATTTCGTACCAAAAACTTGGTTATTTTGCAACAAACAAGCGATGATACTGTGACGGAAATGGTGGACGAAATTGAAGTCCCTACCTTGGTGGAAGGAAACAACCCAATACAAACAATTGATTTTGAAATTGAAGACAATGAACAAGAAGATGAATTTCTCTGTAATTTATCGTCTTCAGAGGAAGATAACGATGAAGATCGTGATGGTGACCAAGATAATGATGATTTTGAATAATTTGATTGCAATTTATATTATCATTAATCTATAATGTGTTTTAAAGAATAAATTGCACTTAATAAAATTAATATAATCCATTAATATTAAGCTCTAAATATATATATAGTAATAGATCTGAACACTTAACGAATAACTCAAAGTATCCCAGTGGCAAAGCAATGGCAATGATATTTGACAGGTTATGGGTTCGAACCTCACCATTTACATATAAAGAGGTTTACAGTTTTGCATTTATTTCATTTACCAATTACAGTTTAATAAAATTAAAAACGAAAAGAAAACATAAATATCACTTTGGCATGGTGGCATTGCACAATACATTCGGCAAATGAGACGCGGGTTCGACCTCCTCCGATTGCATCATTTTTTCTGTGTTTTTAAAGACAGGTTTGCGACGACTTTGTAACGCCTTTGTGACGCTGCACCTAACTTTGCGACGGAATTGTTACGCATTTGTAACTCATCTTTTAATATTCCAAAGTTATTAACATATTTCAGGTTAATTGATGTATTTTTCGAAGGGAAACTAATAGAAATTACTATATACAGTGCAATTAGCACTTACACATTTGAAAATTACAAATTTCTTAATTTTTGGACCAAATCCTAATATTTTTCCACAAATGTATGTGATTACACATTATAAACCATGAAAATGAAATATTTTTTCCAAAATCAAAATTTTAAGTTCAAATAACTCTTTTTATTAAACAATAACAAGACAAATATATCGAGTGTAGTTTGGTAAGGTGTATGGCATACAATTTAGCCTTAAAAAGTTTAGGGTTTAGGGTATAGAGTGGTGAAAAAAAAAAGCGTCGCAAAGTAGTCACAAATTTGCGACGCCTGTGTAACGAATTTGTGACGCCCATCGAAATAAATGCCAAGTTTGTGACAAGTTTTAGGGTATAGGGTTTTGTGTTGTGACCCATATATTCGTGACAAAGTCGTTACAGAATTGTGATGCTTTAGTGACGGATATCATGTTTGGGTTTAAAAACTGGTTGGGCCACAGGCGATGAATCATTGGGCTTAACTTGGCCCATATGTTTTGTGACGGAATTGTCACGAATTTGTGACGCCCATCGAAACAAATGCCCAAAACGCGTAACCCTAATTCATTTCACGCGTGACCTAATTTTTTTCATTTTCTCTCAACTAAGAGGCGATATGCGCCGATCTCTTCCGATCGACTCTGATCTCTTCCGATCTGTCAGTTCCTTCTATTATCTCCTTCTTCTCTGTCTCCGGTTCGATCTTTCTCTCGGTTCGTCTGTTCTGTCGAAGTCCTCAAAAGTTATGCCTCCCAAATCCAAAGCTAAAGCAAGTGGTAAGGTTCCTGCCGCTACCAAGCCTAGTGTCGCGGTGAAGGCTACTATCGCGGCGAACACAAGAGGCGGTAAATCAACCGCTGGTGGGCGCGAAAAAAAAAGTGTCAGAGGTGGTGGTGTTCGTGTTCGAGGAGGTCTATCCAAACTTGGTGGACGCGGTGGTGGACCGAAGGATGTACCCGGTACAGCTTCTAACACCAGTCGTGGTGTCTCTTTGACTGGACGCCGTCGTGTTGTTGAAGGTGGAGGAAGTCCAAGCGTCCCTGGGCTCACAAGCGTTGGCTCTGGTAGAGGGAGTCCAACCGTCGATGCAGGCTTCACAGACCCTCCATCTGGTGGAGGAATTCCAGTACTCCCTGGCCTCACAGGTGCTGACTCTGGTGGATCCTCCATCAGGTGTGATAGGTTTAGGACACCGGTTCGTGAAGTCCAGCCTCGAACTGCTGCAAATTCGTCAGGCGGACGAAATTTAGAAATCGAAGGGACAAGCGCTCAACGTCGAACCTTATCGGCGTCCTCTGAACGCACCGCTTCCGGTTCTGTTTCCAGGACAAATCTTCTGGCTCAGTATCCTCCAGCGAGACAACAGCCTTTTGGTCATCAAAGGCAGTCCCTGAACCTGAACGATTTGCCTGTTTCTCGTGTGGAAGTTCCGGTGCACCGCCAAAGAAACGTTTGAGCATTTGACATGGTCGAAAAAGAACAAGAAGAAGAAGAAGAACAACAACAACAACAACAAGAAGAAGAAGACTACTACGCTGAATTTGCCGAGCAAGACCCTCCATCGGAGGAAGAGGACGAGGTTGATGCTCTGTTCGTTGATGCTCAGGTTGTGAATGGCAACTAGAATGAAGCTCCCCAGCAGGATGTACACTGTGCCCAGCACCTGGAGTACCTCATGGGACTGCCTGGCCGTGAAAATTTACTCCGTTTGTCTCCGATCCCAATCCCAAACACCTAGACGATATGGTAACACTTTTTCTCAACTCAATCTTTTCAATTATAACACTTATGTGGTTGAGCTATACATATGTTAGATTATATTAGGATGTGTTCTGACATGGAGTGTGTATTAGATAGGGTTTAGAGGCTTTTACAATTGATTTAAGTAATATAGACTTTGCTTTATTATGATTCCTTTTGGTAGACAGTACACTGATTTTGTGAAATTGTTATGTTTTCATCATATGTTTTAGATTTGATAGGGACAACGGTGTGTTGGCTAAGGTGATTTGCAACATTATGAGGCGGAAGTTCGATGGACCGTGGTATAACTGGTCCTCTACCCCTGTTGAAGCCCGAGAACTCATGTTCGAAACCTTTGCGGTAATGTTTTAGATAAATGCTTTGTTTGTAATCAAGTTTCTTACTCAGTACATAATACTAACAACTTTGTTTAATGTAGGGGAAGTACAACTGGGAAATTGGCATTACTTCACTTGTTAGGGACCATTTCTTCGCGATTACATCGAGAAGAATGCGAGGAATCGTTAGCCAGGCTAGACGCGGCACCGACATGCCCACATGGATCAAAGAGACTCTCTAGGATGAAATGCAACTGTTTTAGGCAACTCCTGAGGCGCAGGAAAAGAGTGAGACGGCTTCCAACTGCCGCAGATCCACTCGTGGAGGTCTAGGAATCGCAAAGCACAATTCTGGATAGAAATCCTTCTTGCGACGTCAACAAGAAATGGTGAGTGATATCTTAGTTCTCTTACTTTACATTCTTCAAATGTTTAACATAGATTCCTTTCTTTACAGGAACTGGAGTTAGGTCGACCTGTCTCATGGGGAGAGGTTTTTCTGCGGACACACACGAACAAAGATGGAACATTTGTCGACTGCAAATCGAAACAAGTTGCAGAGGCTTATGAGAAGGAGCTTGCAGAAGCTGTGTCTGACGCAGATGCCTCTGGCATTTCAGAGCTTTCAACTCAGAGGACCCTATCCATTGACCAAAAGAATGAAATATTCCTCAAGGTATTTTTGTTTCTCAATGCTTAATTACTTTTACCTTCTGTGTTAATCAATTTGGTTGCTTGACTAGTGAATTGCTAAGGACTAACATCTACTTATTTGGCTTCTGCATCAGTGTACAGTCATTGATCACAAGGGAAGTGCTTTTGGACTTGGGGACCTGCCTCGGCTGCAAGGGAAAAGAAAGAGGCAAGAGTCCTATGCAAGCTCCTCTACGCCTGATCTCTCTGAGATGCAAGAGAAGCTAGATGCAGCTCAGCGTCAGCTTCAGGCTCAGGAAGCTGCTAATGCTCGGCGGGATGAGGAACAACGCAGGCGTGATGAAGAGCAACGCATGCGTGATGAGGAGCACCGCAAAGGTCAAGAGCAGCTCGCTGAAATGACGAAGCTCCTTACATACTTGAAGAAGTCTGATTCCCGTATTGCAGCTTTTATGGAAGAAGAACAGGCAACCACCGAAGACCCACCTGCAGCAACTCCAACCACTGCTCCTACTCAACCTCCTACAAAACCCTAAGTGCTTCTATTGTAATATTTTGGAACTAAGCTTTTCTACATATATCTGCTTCTATAACTTAAACTTATTTCGGATGTATTAATGTTTTCACAATGATTTCAATGTTTATACTTTTGTATAAAGCAAAACCAAATATTCCATCCGTTCCAAAAAAATAGATGTTTAAGGTTATGCACACTTATTAAGAAAACGTATTGATTTCTACGATTTACAGTTTTCAATAAAGTTTAACCAATAATATTTCAGTATCTGTTTTGGAAATTGTAAAAATGCATAGAAAACTGTAAAAACTCTATCTTTTTGGAACAAATTTTTTTTGTAAAGTTTTTATCTTTTAGGAACAGAGGGAGTACTAATTAGACCATAATTTGTTATTTATGAAAAGTTGCAAAATTTTCAACTGTTACATTTCCGTCACAGAATTGCGACGAATTTGCGACGGTTTTGCTACAATTTTGCTACGCTTCGTAACATAAATACGAAATTAGAAACAATTTTCGTAGTAGATTCGTCACTAATTTGCGACGACTTTGCTACAGATGTCGTCACACTTTTACGACAAAGAAAATTGGTCGCAACTCCGTCGCAAAGTTACGACGAAATAAATAGTCACAGTTCCGTCGCTAATTTACGACTCTAAACTTCGTTACTGATACGTCACTCATTTACGACGGTACAAAAGCGTTACACACTCGTCACAAAGTTGCGACCATACAATTCGTCGCAACCCAGTCGTAAAGTTACCACGAAATAAATAGTCACAGTTCCGTCGCTAATTTACGACTACCTAACATCGTTACAAATACGTCACAAATTTACAACGGTATACAAGCGTTTCATATTCGTCACAAATTTGCGACGCTAAAAACTTTGTCATATTGTCGTCACAAATTTGTGACGCTTTAAATTTGCGACGATACTTTTGCGACGCCTTAATTTCGTCGCACAGTTGTCGCAAATTCGTGTTTTGCGACGGATTTGCGACGCTTTTGGGCGTAGCAAATCCTGTGTTTTCTTGTAATGATGTCGCATTTGAGTGACAAATCACATCAACAATGTGATCCTCCTCAGGAGTAGCCACCAAAACCTTAATGGTGTTGGTTTTACGCATTTGTCCTTCTTGCCATTCATTTGCATCACATATTATTTTGGAAACAATCTCTATTGTTGGGAGAATTTTTTTGTTGAACTCTAGATTGTTTCCGTTTTTAAGAATATTCCAACATACCCAGAGAGCTGGGGATCCATGTTCTAAGCAAGATGGGGGAAGATACTCTCTGCCCCTTACTTGTTTCCAGAGGTCTTTAAAGGTAGATTTATGAGGGGTTGGTCCATTGAGGTAAAAGGAGACATCTCCCATGTTTCTACTGCAAAGTCACACAAGAAAAAGAATGAAACACAAAACTATTATTATTATATATATTGTTTAGTTGATTTTAAATTATTTACTATATTAAAAATGTAATTAAAATAATATTTTTTTTAGTGTTTTATGTTGGTGTGACAGTGTTCACAAAACACTAAAAAATTATATTATACCGTTGTTTTTGCCGTTTGGTTGGAGATGTAAAGTCAAAATTTTGACACCATTTTGGTGTTATAGAGTCTTGTTGGACATGCTCTAAGTTTAGAAAGACACAGCCACATATATAACTTTTAAGTTGATATATAGAAGTAAAAATGCTTTACAAAAATCATTAATATAAAAAATGTCAGAAATAAGAGAAAAAATGTCGAACCTATTCACTGAACTTCACAAACAAGAATTCGATTCTTAGCAATCAAAATCAACGAATCAAACAAGATACAAACAAATAATGAAGAATGGCTTTTGTATCTAAGCTGGCTCAGTGATCACATCTTTTGGTTTGTACATTGGAAGATCTTCTCCTAGAAGAAGCGATTTCAAGATCGCATCGCAAACACCGTCGTAGTGCACGATCAAATGGCCTCCTTTTGGGACCTCGTGGTACCTAATCCATGGTAACTTGCGGCACAAACAGCGTTGCAGCTGAAACGGCATCACTTTATCTTCGTAGCCTTGCCATATATGAACGGAGGAAGGACTCTTCTCGGGTCTCGACATAAATGGGTCAGGCAGGTCCGCCGGGTCGAAGTCCCAGTCCCCGATCGCCACCAAAAAATCGCTTCTCAGCGTATCGAAAACGACACGTTCTCGTAACTTCTCCTGTGTCACACAGATTATTATCCCATGAGTATACGTAAATATGACATATCAATTATCAAACCGCATTTTTCCGCCAAATATACAATTTTGTCAATTTTCTAAAAATTTGTTGACAAAACAAAAGTGATTGATATTTCATTATTTTGTTGATCGATGCTAGACATGGTATAATTTTGGCATACTCGATCAACAAAACAAAAGTGATTTATATATTTTTTTAAAAGGAACGATTTCTAAAAATATACTAGTATATAACATTATATGTGTATATTAAATATACAAAAATATAACGATATGGACAATAAATCTTGATAATCTCCTGTTAATTGGTTAAATCTTAAGCTCTCCCTAAATGTTCAATTAACGTCTACCGAAATTTAATAATAACAAGATAGTTTAGAATCAAAGGAATATATAAGAAAAATTTGAAGAGATTATAAAATTATGAAAGTAATTTGGTAAAGGGTAAAATTACCTTAGTGAGCATTGGGAAGCCTTTGATGTGCTTGAGGACTTCGATGTCTTGATCGTTGAAGTAAAGAGGGTTTTTCTCTAGCATCGAAGTTATGGGAAACATGTTTTGAGTCACCCACCACTGAAGAAGTCCCGGAAAATAGTTAGCGATCCAAAAAGACCATTTCGCCAATTCTCTTCTGTAGTCGTTTTTCATTAGACTCTTTGGAATCGATGGCCATCGATAATTCACCACCGGAGCCACCATCGCCACTCCTGCAAGCCTGTTACATATCATATATATGTCAAATCATAAATTTGACCCTATATTATTTTACACTACTCGAATCCTACTGTGTAAATAATGCTAAGGAGTAACGAGTCAAGTTGATTGATTGTAGGTTTTTTTTTTGTGTGGGTACTAGTTGTTTGGTAAGTGTCTCAGACATAATCATGTGAATTACTTTTAGTAAGTGTGATTTTTACCGATTTGAAATAATGTAACTGAACTAAATCAGTAAATCTGTTAATAAACGATCAGTCCATATATATGACAAATTACTAAATTGAATATCTCGAACCAAAACCATTTCGAAACGAAATTATAAATCAGAAATTGTGAAGATTTATATTTAGAGCAAACCAGAAATTATGGCTATAATTGTAATCAGAAGATTTATGAACAAAGATTATAAAAAATTATAAATTAAAATTGGTCCTACACTATGATACTGAACATGTTCTCTGACAATTTTATTCGATTTGATATCTTTACCTTTGAGGAATATGTTTGAGGCAACTCCAAACAGTGTAAGAACCCATTGAGATTCCTATCAAATAAAACTTGGATCCGAACTGTAACCCATCCGCAAGTTCTTGAACATCCAAGGCTTCACTTTTCAACGAACGTTTCAGATTTGGATCGCTATCTCCATAACCAGCTCGATCGTATTGCACAAAGTATATCCCAATTTCGTCCACAACCTCCTGAGGTTATAACTAAAACAAACCTTATTAGTCTTTAAACAATATCTGCGTTTCACTATCTCAGTTTATTGGACCTTGTGATGGACTATAAATCTAAATTACTGAATTATTAAGACAAATTTGGATTACATGAATTTTTTCAGACAACATCAGTTTGCAGATTTGAATTTGGATTACATGACTTTAGAAAATAAATAGAAAAGACTGTGCTAGTTCTTGGTTTTCTATTCAATTTGCAGATTTATATAGATTGGATCTCAAGAATAAAAGTCAAAATTGGAAGCGATGACCAAGAAGTAAGGAAACAGATAGAAATATAGAGGATCGAGTAAAAAAAAAGATTAGTGTATACTTGTGAGACATTGAAGTTCATGTCTTTGGAGCTACCAAATCCATGAACAAGAACGATGGTGAACTTGGCAAGATCCTTGGGAACACCTCTTTCCTTGTAAGCCAAGTATCTACCGTCGCGAAGTTTGATTCTACTTTGGGGATCTACCATTGTTGTTGACCTCGAGAAGATGAAATACGAGGCTGAAAAAGAAGAATGTCTAAAGCATTAGGACAAGGAGGAAATGTAGATCTAGCTGGAATAATTGTTAGTAGATTTTATATAAAACTGTTGAAGAGTATTTTTTAATAATAAACAAAATGTTTTCCCTTATTGGTTCGATTATGATTATTTTTAACAGAATATTTCATGATCAGTGGAATATTCGGATTGCTGCAGAAGAGGAAGAACGAGATAGCTAGAAAAAGAAAAGGAATTTTACAGAAATGATAAGTAAAGTTTTGCTGTTTTCATATAATTTGATAAACAATAGTCAGTCACATCAATATCAATCTCAACGTCTTGTTCACATCAGTCTTTACCGGTGTAGCATGTGTAGGTGTTGGGCCATGTTCTGGGCTATTAAACCTAAGGTCCATTTGCGCTGATAGTACCAAACCGGATGCTTGGCCCAGTTTCAGTAGTCTAACTCAAACTCTGGAGTCGAGAGATAAGACCGAGCGTTGAGTGAGCAATGACCTCAACTTATGTAACGAGCAAAGAGGAAAATCAAACAAAACTCATGAACAGAAAGCACGTAGCCCCGAGGAGTGTGGAGCTCATCGAGGCCGCTATAAATAGGAGGAGTGGAAGAACTCGAATGGCCTACACACAAGTAGCTCCCATATACAACTGCCTTATTGTTCTAACTTCTAAGTCTTAATCTATAAACACCTTTAATTTATCAATAAAACATTCTAATTTACCATGTTCCCGTATATTATTTCGCTTAAATACAAAAAATATGAGATCTGATATATCTTGGAGGCATTGGAGCCTAGTTAAACCATGACCGGATTCATAACCATGTTAAAATATCTTTATCGAAAAAGGGATTCTAGACAAGAGAAATCAAATCGACCATTTTAGACTCGTTTCTACTTGTTAGTGACGCAAACACGGAAATGCCCCGGTCCAATCAAGATATAACGGTTTGACAGAGTATTTAAAAGTTTGCGAAAAACATTTAGTGACGAGGATAAACGAGAACGAGAAAATACCGATCAAATTCCAGCGGAGAAATGATCGAAACTAGGAAACTAGAATAAGACCGTGAAAATGACCTTAGAAAAGTCTCAAAAGTACAAGGGATCAGGCTTTGAGTTCTAAAAAGTGGGTATAGTATTTGAATCTCTAGCCAGAAGTTTGAATCCTCGTTATGGAGTAAATAGAAGAGTATTATCGACAATAACATGCCCAAGTTCGGATACTTAGCTTCGTGTCCTTAAATCAATTCAGGTTCGAGCTCGTTACAATGTACAGTACGTAGCGTTTGACAAGTCGGGACGACTTGCTTTTCTCCTACCACGTATAAGGCAAAAGTGTAATTACCTTTTGACTGGATTTTCAAATTTTAAATTAAATTTTGACTGGATTTTCAAATTTTAAATTAAAGAAGAAATCCAGCGCGTGGTGCGATATGAAAATATTTTTATTTTGCCTGAAATTTGATAAGAGAGGTCAAGCCATGTATTCCATCTCTGGGTACCATGCCGATCTTGGACCTCTTATATCCTCACCCCGAACCCTATTTCTTCTGGATGGTGAGATTAGCTTTTAAGGATTTACTTGGATCTGAAATCTTCACTTGTAGGTTGGGCCATTGTAGATTCAAGTCCAACATCGTGTTAAAATCATCGGTGGACTATAAATTCCACCGGAGATGTTAAGAACCCTATTGTTTTACGTGGCGAGGGATGATTTGTCTAGTTCAAAGGACTCTACCATGTATAGTTTTCTGTGTTTCATATCAATTTGAACAATGATATTTTTTTTATTTACGTCCTTATGATTTTTTTTTAAAATTAATAATTAATTTTTTTTATATGTTAAAGCGATTGACACATGTCATTATTTTCATTAACAATAACACGTGGCACAATTTCATGAATTATATATATATGTGTCAAGTTTTTGTGGGATGCATCTTACTTTATGATATAAGATAGTTGATGAGAATGTGTCTCGACAAGTCCCAATTCCCAAGTTCGAAATGACCTAAAGGGTGAAAACCAATTTGAAACAAGAAAATGTGCTAGGGGCCGGGGTGCTTACAAGATATCCAAAAATCCAAAATAGAGGTAATTTGCAAACGTCTTGGAAGTTGCGTTACCAAATATAAAAACTTAAACCGAGAAACATCTTAAGTACTAACATAACAAAGATTGTGATTTAGAATTGAAACTTGATTTGAGCATCTCACAGCGAAAGTCGAAGAGCCCTTTTCTTCAAAGGTAGGGTTTTTTTTTAACTCCCATCAAAATTACACAAACACCAACACACACACACACACACAAAACCATGAATAAACTCTGCATCTTTCAACACCCTCTTCTTATTTCTTAATCCCATTCCTCTAAATTTTAATTTTTAGGGGTTTTCTAAAGAATTAGGGTTTTTTTTTTTAACTTGGAAATTAAACCTCGAAATTGACTTCATTCTCTACACCGTTTCGTTTCTACTATCTTCTCCTTAGCTTTCTGGGTTTTGTAGATTCTCTGTTTCTTGATAAGCTCTTTTAGTTTCTGTTCTTATTGTGTTGAGTCCTAGTTAAACTACCTAAGTGCTTGTTCATATTGATGGTGTGATTTTTTTTTCAGTTGGGGTTATAAAGTGAAAAGAGACAATAGATGATTGCGGAGAAACCCTTTTGGGTTAAGCATGAAGGGTTGCCAATATTCTCCATTGATGTTCAACCCAACGGTGAAAGGTTTGCCACTGGCGGTGGTGACCACAAGGTATCCAATTACACATTCGTTGCTACTGTTCTGTAGTTAGTTTGCTTGGTAGGTTTTTGCACTTGTTTTGTGTGTTTTCGCTGTTAAGAACCGAAATTGAATTGACATTGTTGCAACCAATTCAACTACTTGATTTCGTGATCTTTTATGAGTACATTGATATTCTAAGATCTCTATTTGAAAGGATGGTGTTGCATATCTTAGTTCTTACATATTCGTGTTGTTTGTTTGGATTTGGTCCTGCCTTCAGTGATTTGGTCCTCCTCTTGGTTTGATGAAGATTGTAGGCTTTGTAGGATTTGGACCATGTCACTGACACAGGCTTGTTCATATTTTCCCTCAGTGACTGAAACGGGTTTGCCTTTTAGTTGAGTGTTTATGTTGTGCTGTTTTAAAAACTTAAGAATTGGTTTCCAAGCTGTGAAAATACAATGGAATCAGTGAATAAATCTGCTGAATACTCAAAACTGTTTTTGCTTTCATAGTGTGGAATCAACCAGTGAATGAATACACTGCTGAATCTCTCTCTCGATCGTACTTATTACTTTTAGTATCATTAATCGTAAGCTCTAATATGAGAACAGGTCCGGATATGGAACATGAAGTCGGTTGACACGGATTTGCAAAACTTAGATCCAAAAGAGAGGCTTCTGGCAACTCTCCGTGACCACTTTGGGTCAGTCAACTGTGTTAGGTGGGCCAAGCACGGTAGGTACGTAGCATCTGGTTCTGACGATCAAGTGATTCAAATTCATGAGAGGAAGCCTGGTTCGGGCACCACTGAATTTGGTAGTGGAGAAGCTCCAGATGTTGAGAACTGGAAAGCTGTAATGACTCTAAGGGGACACACTGCCGATGTGGTAAACAAACCTAGTTCGGTTTACTTTTGTTACCTTGTAGTTGTGATTTCAATGGTTATGTAATAACTGAGGTATTTTTTCTAACTATGCTTAAAGTAGGTGGATATTAATTGGTCTCCAGACGATTCAATGCTGGCTAGTGGGAGTTTGGACAACACTGTCCATATATGGAATATGCGCAGTGGTATTTGCACTACTGTTCTCAGGGCTCACTTGAGTTTGGTGAAAGGTGTAACCTGGGATCCAATCGGCTCATTTATTGCCAGCCAATCAGATGACAAAAGTGTGATAATATGGCGAACAAGCGATTGGAGCATCGCTCACAGAACATCTGGTCACTGGGAAAAATCGGTATGTAATTGTGGTTTAAGGAATTCTTTTAGGATGTAGTTTCATAAATAGATGGATATATAAATTCGTTGATTAGGGATTCCAACTCCTTTATTATCTGAAAGTTCACAATGCGTTTCTGTTTTCTCTGGATATTCAATGCTAATAGGATCTTCTTCTCTTTTCTTTCTAGCTCGGATCCACATTTTTCAGGCGACTTGGGTGGTCCCCCTGTGGCCACTTCGTTACTACCACTCACGGGTATCAGAAGCCGAGGCATTCTGCTCCTGTTTTAGAAAGAGGGGAATGGTCTGCAGCATTTGACTTCTTAGGTCATAATGCTCCAATCATTGTTGTGAAGTTCAATCATTCAATGTTTAGAAGAACCCTTTCTAGTGCCCAAGAAGTGAAACGAGTTGGGTGGAGCAATGGGACTTCTAAATCAGGGGGGAAAGATATGCAGCCATACAATGTTATTGCGATAGGGAGTCAAGACCGCACTATAACTGTATGGACAACTGGGAGTCCGCGCCCTCTTTTTGTGGCGAAGCATTTCTTCGGCCAAAGTGTTGTGGATCTATCATGGTAAACTTATCCCTTTTTTGTATGGAAATCTACATATCCAATGATATCTTGATTTGCAATTATGTTACCATATATGGGTTTATTATGTAATTAAAATATGATTTCTATGTAAAATCCTAGACCTCTAGTAATTTTTCAAAACATAAGTAGATGAAAATTTGATTCTTTAACCATATATTTTTTTTTTTTGGTATATTACAGGAGTCCTGACGGATATTCACTTTTTGCATGTTCCTTGGACGGAACAGTGGCGATGATTCACTTTGACCCAAAAGAATTAGGTGTTAGGCTAACTGATACTGAACTCGATGAACTGAAGAAAAGTCGATATGGGGATGTCAGAGGCCGGCAAGCAAACTTGGTTGAAAGCCCAGCCCAATTATTACTTGAAACTGTCTCGACAAAGCAGAAAAAGCTATCCGGTAGTAAAAGGGCAGCCTCAGATGTTCCACAAAACCAGGGGACAACAAAACCCTCTGTGAATGTAGAGGGTACTGTAAAGAAGCGTAAATCTCTAGTCGATGATCGGAATATGACAGCGGAGGCTACTGGTGACACATTAAATAAAGCGACAACCTCAAATCGGGTATCTAATCCTGTAAATCAAAAAGTATATAGAAGGCCCGACGGAAGAAAGAGGATCATTCCTGAAGCCGTTGGAGTTCCCCAGCAGGAGAATAATATCGCAATCAACGGGCAATCTCATAACTTTCCTCCAGCTTCCTGTGCTATTCCTGGCAAGGGAGATACTACAGATATTCCTGTGGAGACGAGCAATAGAGATTCATCCATGAAAGAAATAGTGGGCAGGAACCCCGATCTTAAAGAGCGATCAAGGATTACAGCTCGTGCTACCATTACTGAGAGCCTTGTTATTGAGAAGGTTCCTGGAACCTCTGCTAGAAATGGAGTTTTAAATGTTGAACAGTCTGTTGGTATTCAGGGATCGTCTAGGACAGATCTACTGATAAGGGTATTTGATTGGAAAGAAGGGGAAGCCATGGCACCTGTTTGCTTAGAAGCTTGCCCTAGGGAGCATACTTTGGACACTGTTGGTGCAGTTAGTACATCAATGGTCAAGGAAACTGAGATTTCTTGCAAAAAATCAGGTGAAACTCTTTGGTCTGATCGAATTATGGGGAGAGTCACAGTTTTGGCTGGAAATCCAAATTTTTGGGCTGTTGGATGCGAAGACGGAAGCCTCCAGGTAAGAATAATATTTTTTGCTGCATTGATTTGAAGTCCCTGTGTTTCAGTTTCTTACTTGACCATGAAACTCCATCTACAAATTGGATTGTTTCTGCATTTGGTATCGCTGATATCACTTCTATTAAAGGACCTTCCTTTATTATTTGGATTTTAAAAGCATCAGCCACTCTTGGTTGTGGTATTCTGAATATCTTTTCTCCACCAATCTAATTCCATCCGGGTCTCTACATTTTACACGGATAGTAATATTCATGTTGGTACTAAACTTTCTTAAGAAGTGTGTTGTTCAAAATCTGCAGAAATGAGTATATTAAACTTTTGGAGAAGGAATTTAGGAACAACTTATATAGCATGAGAGCGATTTGGTTCCCGGGATGTTTGGTAACATACTTCTTTTTTTTCTGAAGGTTTACACAAAATGTGGAAGGCGTGCTATGCCTGCTATGATGATGGGATCTGCTGCAACATTTATAGATTGCGACGATAGCTGGAAATTGCTGCTTGTGACAAGAAAAGGATCTTTATATGTGTGGGATCTATTCAATAGGAAATGCATCCTCCATGACTCTTTATCATCTTTGATATCTTCTGATGTCAATTTATCTTCCACAGTAGAAGGTATGCTCTACGACTGTAATACATTTCTGGCTTCTCATCCTCTGAAAAGATGCTTCTTGAGAACCATACACTTTTTAGCATGCGTTGTTTTGTCTCAAAGAATAGAGATGACACTGTAATTAGTTTGAACTGTTGTGCTTATTTAGTGGAACCGGGACTTTAATCTTCCGTGATGCGACAACCTCTGTTGATACACTGCTACATTTTTGCAGGTACGATAAAAGTCATATCCGTGAAATTATCCAAATCTGGTTCTCCGCTTGTTGTTCTAGCCACACGTCATGCATTTCTCTTTGATACGAGTCTAATGTGCTGGCTGAGAGTGGCTGATGACTGCTTCCCGGCCTCAAATTTCAGTAGCTCCTGGAATTTGGGCTCAGCTCCATGCGGCGAGCTTGCTGGTTTGCAGGTTGATGTCAGAAAGTACATGGCCAGAAAGCCGGGATGGAACAGGTTGGTCTTGTCTTCCTCTTCTTTGATGTCAGCCCTGAGACCGATCTCATACTCCAAGTCCATGAAAATGCTGATTTCATGTTTATAGGATTACTGATGATGGAATGCAAACACGTGCACATTTGGAATCTCAACTTGCATCCTCTCTTGCATTGGAGTCTCCTAATGAATACCGCCAGTGCCTCCTCGCCTATGTGAGGTTTCTAGCAAGGTCTGTGCCCTTTTCATATAATTTTTTCCGGTTTGAATGTGTATACATATCAGTGTAAGGATGAAGTCTCTTTTGTGAGAAGCATCCAAGCTAAAGGGAGCTTTGGAGGTTTATTGGCTTTGCCCAGGACTCCGGGGTGTTTTAGACTCGGATTCTCGTGCAATCTTTCAATTAATAAACAAGTGCTTTCGGTTTTCTTTGGTCTGTGCTTCACAACTCTATCATATTTCACCAAGTAACATTTGTGTCTCTGTCATCAGAGAGGCAGATGAGTCAAGACTACGAGAAGTGTGCGAGAGCTTTCTTGGACCTCCGACTGGTATGGCTGAAGCAGCATCCTCAGACACAAACTTGTCTTGGGATCCTTATGTTCTGGTAAGTACCTTCTCTCAATCAAAGCCTAACCTTTCCCAAATCAAAATACTCTAAAATATCATTTCTGATTTCCAGGGGGTGAAGAAGCATAAACTTTTGAGAGACGATATACTTCCAGCAATTGCGTCAAACAGAAAGGTTCAGCGTCTACTCAATGAGTTTATGGATCTCTTATCTGAATATGAAAACGCAGAAACAGTAGATCTTGGCCCCAAGGGTCCGACACTTACCGTGGACTGTGGTGGAGTCCCATCTTCATTGGATCAAATGGACTCTGATCCTCCAGCCATGACAGCTACTACACCTATGACAATAGATAATGACAAACTGGTTTCTGTGGGGAACTCAGTGGCTATGGAGACAGGTATCATGTGTGAAGAACCTGGTTCTGAAGACCAGGATAGACACAACCAGAATTCAAGAAACTTGGGCTCTTGAACTTGTCTCAGTGTTTGTTGTATATCAAACTCAGAGAGCTGTGTAAAGGTTCTCAGTTAGGCGTTGTGAAATGTAACATAGAAAATGAAGAGATGTTAAAGAGGGATCTTGCGAATCTCCCAGGTCAGTTTATAGAGTGACCCGGTTTAGTGCTCTCTTATGAGGTGATGATGGTCTTTGTTTTTGTGTTCTTTTTACATTTCAAAATTAACAATATTTTGTATCAACAATTAAGTTTATTTTGAAGTTTTGCAATGCGATATGTTTCTATACGTACCATTTATTTACTTTTATATTCACGACTTTTAATTTCTTTTCATAACTAAAGATAATTAGGTTCTGTACCAAGTGCGGGCATAAACAATCTCTCAAATGTTAAATGTATTGACATTTTGATTTATAAAAACTTAAGATTGTGATGTACATAGATCTTTAGGTAGATTCTCTCGTATTCCCTTGTCTCGTGTGTAAGTTTTCATTACTATTAAGCTAATACATTGCTCAACAAAGGATTAGTCTGATTTCGTCGGATCAGATTGTTAAAGAGTCATATGAAATCGAAACTAATCCCTCAATATTCATAGTAATCAAATATATGTACGTTAAGAGAACGATTTGTCGCCTTAAGCAAAATGGAAAAAATGTTGTATTGAAACGATATGACTTACGACCTAATTTGGTTTTAATATAGTTTACATTTTGTACACGAGTAGATAACTCAGATTCTCTAAAAAATTAGAACAAATATCTGATATGGTAAACTGTTCTAATCCGTGTAATTTTGCGAATTAGTAAGTTAAACTAATAAGAAAGGATGACTTGTAATATTGTTTCAAAAGTTGATGTGTGAAACAATTCTACAAGATCAACTGATTTATTTCTTCCTAAAGTACCGGGTTAGGTATGTTCTGTCGTTTAACATGCTTGATGTTTCCTAGACGTTTAAGCTTGTTATGTCATTATTGCTTAATTTATGACCAACCAAACCAAACATATGAACAATACGTTTTCGTTTTCAACTAAGTCTACCAGACCATTTTCTGATTGGATTCAAAATCTGGTGAAAATATTTTTAATCACTTGACTAAAAACAGTTCATCAATCGAATAATATTTTTATGTCGTAATTTGTTCCATTTCAATTAATTAATAGATGCTTAATTTGTTGAATTTTCATATACGAAGAACATTAGTAATGAGCTAACATATTTTTACTTTACAATTAATTAAGCATGTTTATTTCAGGTAAAGGTTCGGGTATATAATAATGAGAAATTCACTAAATACCACACTTTGAAGTTTTTTTCCAAAAATACCACATTGAATTTTTTTTCCAAAAAATACCACATTTTTCCAAAGTTAAAAAAATACCACTTTTTTAAAAATTGATTTTTAAGGTTTAAAATTTATTTTTTTTGGGTTTGTGTTAACTATTCCAAAATTAGGGTATAGTTTTAAGGGGTAGGGTTTGAGTTTGGGGTTTAGGGTTTAGTTTTGAATGTTAAAAATGAATTTTTAAAAAGTGGTATTTTTGGAACTTTGGAAAAATATGGTATTTTTGGAAAAAAAACTTTAAGGTAATATTTTTGGGAAAAAACTTAAAAATTGGTATTTTTGGAAATTGCCCTATAATAATTGATAATGTACAAGTCCGTAAGAGTTTTTTGAGTGTCCAATATTACTATCGAAAGTAGATCTTCAAATAGATTGTTAATGCAGTTAGAGAATATGATACATGTAATTTCAGGTAAATACAATGCTACCCGAGTGAGTAACTTTAACTTTTGATTTAGGGTGAGTATCCTAGTTAAATACTTATATAATAAATTATCTTCACCAAAATGGTAAACATTTAATACCTTTATCCGAAATGTTCGGGTAATTCTAGTTGTGTACAAATAAGATCGATTGTCATGATTCAAAATTTTCAAAATGCACAAACCTATAATTTTGGGAAATGAATTCGTATTTTAATATTTTTTTAAAATTTATTTTGTAACAAAATGATCATGGTAAAACATCAATTAAAATGAAATCAAAGAAGTGTAAGGCACAAATATCTAAACTATGTTTAAATATTACCTTATAAAGTTATACTTAATCAATAGTAATAGTATGATACTTTTTACAATATATTTAGATGAAACTTTTAAAAATCAGGGTTAATTAGGAGAATATCACTTTTGAAAAAAGGTAATTAAGTAACATGTCAAAAAATAAAATTAGTTAAATAGCAGAAATAGTTAATTATAAGACAAACTTATCTTTAAAACTTAGCTTAGTTGACTATTTTCAAAACTTCTAATTGATTTGAGAAAATAGTTAACTACGTCACACCATTTTATAACTAAGTTGCAACTTTCAACTTACAACTTTATTTTTATTTTTACCAATCATGATGTAGTTTTTTTTTTCAAAAACTAAAGCATAGTTAACTATTTTCAAAGCATAATTATCTATTCTTTTAATTTCATAACATAACCGATACATGAAAATGTTGTTACAGTAATTACTTATTTTTAAAAACATAGTTAACTATGTTCATAACATATACCTATTATAATTTGCATAGTAAAAAAAATAACTTACATATTTAACTATTATTATAAACAATGTTATCTATTATACTGATTTTCGAAAATAAATAACTATATCGATTTCCATCGGCGGAGAGAGAGAATTAAGTTTAACGGAGGAAAATAAATATTACCTTAATCTACGATTGAAGATTTTATAAACATGACAACGAAATAAAACAAGTTATTGAAAATTGATTTTGTGGATCATCGGAGAGAAACAAAATTGATAATGGTGCTCGAAGAAGAAGAAAAAAAGAGACATAATAAATTAGACTTCTTTTTTTCCCCAACATTTATTGTTTTTCATTAACGATAAAAACGGAATATCAAATCATGATACTATTAATTTATTATATAGTATATGATGAATTAGATGCCCACTGAATAATATAAAACTTAATTTTCCCGCATCGGATAGACTTAGGGGATTTTGTTCGCTGTTTCCCATGGATAATTTGGTATCTGTGGAAGGCACGCAATGACAAAGTGTTCAATAATATCGATCGTTCACCAGTGGATATTGTTCAATTAGCCAGCAAAGAGGCTCTGGAATGGTTCTTAGCTAATGAGCAAAACGCGATGACTCACCAGACCGTAACAAGAAGTGAATTGGAGCCCGAACCCCAGGAGGTATTCCGGTGCTTTATAGATGGATCCTGGAAGGATGAGGACACCACGTGTGGGGTAGGCTGGATTCTCCAACTCCAGGACGGGACCTCGGACCTAATGGGAACCAAGGGTATGCGGAAGGTTATATCACCACTTCATGCGGAGCTGTATAGCCTTATTTGGGCCCTGTCAAGTCTTCAGAAGTATGAACGATACTGCTCGGCGTTTCACACGGACTCACAAGAGTTGGTAAGCATGATTGAGGATCCGGACAGCTGGCCCCGTTTCCACACAGAACTGGAAGAATTTAAGGAGTTACGTTTTTCTTTTCCGGACTTCACTCTTACGTATTGTCCTCGGGAAAAGAATGAAAAAGCAGACCTCCTCGCGAGGAATGCTCGTCTCCGCAAATCGGTGTTTACTTATATTAGCACGTCTGCTCCTTATTGGTTCAATGATACTTCGGTACTTTTGTAATCAATAGGTCTTTGTGCGTATGTGACAAAAAAAAAAAAAAAAAAAAAAAAAAAAAAACTGTCACAAATTTTTCAAAGTTAAACACGCCATTTGTTGTAAAATATTGTAATTTTGTTGCATTTCAAAAGTGGGTTACATTTTGTTTTCTCAGTTTAGAGCTCCGCAATTTCAGATCATGTTTTAGTTGAAGACGTGATTTTCGAATTTTTTCTCTCATTAAAATTCAGTCACAAATAATTTTAAAATTGGTTTTTAAGTGAATGTAGGTAGATCTACAAATAGTAGATATGACGGGTCAACAATATGGGTCAATATTTACGTGTCTATATATTTATTTGTGTCTGACTTTAAAGGTCTTGTGACCAAAAACAATCTACTTTGAACTTGGATACTCATTGTGTAGATTTTAGTGTCTTCAATGGAATCCAGTTGCGTCCAATTTCTTCAGAACAAGACGATTCTTGTCACCGGAGTTCCTGGTTTCCTTGCCAAAGGTACCCTCTTTTTCTTACATAGCCGGTCCGACTTGGATGGGTTATGAATATATTGATATCTTAGAATTGTTATGTTAATTTTTCAAGTGATGGTTGGATAACGATTTTCAATTTCATTTGCATGGCATGTATGACATCTTTTAGTGAAAAATAACTTTATCTTTGATATTATATCATTTGTTCATTCGTTTTTTTTGTTTATTATTATAATGTGAAAGTTATATTTTTCTTACCATAATTTTGCTATTATTTTGCTATATTGCTTATATACACACAAGAAAATAAAATGGAGTTTTGCAAAATAAAGTCTCTTTGAAGGTGATTCGGTAAAATCCTTCACCAACCACCTTCCATTTCAAAGTAAAATGGAGTTCTATTCGTTTGTTGTTCACCCTCTTATAATTTGTGGTCCATACATCGTATACGTACTTAGTTAGCCCTTTCTATTTTCATTTCGAATCAACCTAATTCTCATTAATGCTTTGTGATGGCGAACCACTTCCCACCTTTGTGAAATTTCCTCACCAAAATAATTTGTTTCGAGTAATTAGTTATGTAACATAGTTAACGAATTATTGACTTCAAATAATTTATTTTTTAGTGTTTGTGGAGAAAATATTGAGGGTCCAACCAAAAGTGAAGAAGCTTTACCTTCTCTTCAGAGCAGCAGACAATGTATCAGCCATGCAACGTTTTCACAATGAGGTATTACTAAAATATTTCTTAGATATAGGTCAATGTACAAGCTTTATAACCAAATATTATGCAAATACTTTTATAAGTTATTTTGAGAATCTAATCTGGCTTACATGATATAATACAACAGGTTGTCGAGAAAGATCTTTTTAGAGTGTTAAGGAACAATTTAGGTGATGAAAAACTGAAAGCTTTAGTGTCAGAAAAAGTCGTCCCTATTCCTGGTGATATTTCAGTTGATAATCTGGGACTGAAGGATTCTGATCTCTTACAACATATGTGGAATGAAATCGATATTGTTGTCAATGTTGCCGCCACAACAAACTTCGATGAAAGGTTTAGAACAAAAAATAGACTGATAAATAATTTAGTCTTTCGGTTCCAAATATGCTAGTTGCATATATGTGATGTCCCAAAATTTAATATGTGAAGAAGATACTGAAATCTAACACTAAATTCATTTTCTTATATGTTATAAAAAAAGATATGATGTTGGTCTTAGCATCAATACATTTGGACCGCTGAATGTCCTTAACTTTGCCAAGAAGTGTGTTAAAGGACAGTTGCTTCTCCATGTCTCAACCGGTGAGTTTTATAAATTTATTATTTTAACTAGCATATATGATTCCTCTTTGTGGATATGAAATGTATCATTTGATTTACTACAAATGTATGTATGTGTAGCGTATGTGTGTGGAGAAAAATCCGGACTCTTAGAGGAGAAAACATTCAACATGGGAGAGACGTTGAACGGACATGGAAAATTAGACATCCAAGCGGAAGTAGATTTAATGAAGCAGAAACTGAAAGAACTTCAAAAACAAGATTGTTCGGAAGAAGAGATTGCCCAGTCGATGAAAGATCTTGGAATGTCAAGGTCAGTGTCCTAAACCAAGACTATATGTTTCTTATATATAATTGGAAAAAATATATTTATATTGATGAAACTGGTCTTAATTGTTAGGGCAAAGCTTCATGGATGGCCAAACACATATGTGTTCACCAAATCAATGGGAGAGATGCTTCTTGGTAACCATAAAGAAAATTTCCCTCTTGTTATCATTCGTCCCACGATGATCACTAGCACTTTTTCAGAACCATTTCCCGGTTGGATTGAAGGGTTAAGGTAAATCGATGTCGAATAGCTATCATGTAATTGTAAACCATTTGAGACCTATGATTTGTCAACATCCATGACACTATTTTTGTCCATTGTGCAGAACCATAGATAGTGTGATTGTTGCATATGGCAAAGGAAGGCTTAAATGTTTTCTTGCGGACTCAAATTCAGTCCTTGATCTTGTAAGTGAAACTGATTTTAAGTAGTGATTTTCTTGAACGCCAATTATGTATTTGCATTTACGTATGAAAAAAAGAATCAAAGTTTAATCTTTTTCTAACGATAAAAATATTTGGTATTTTATAAAATATTGTTGAAATTATTTATCAAAACACAAATAGTGATTTTTTGGTTTTAATGTTTACATTTACAATTCATTAACAATAAGTGAATTTCTCTAAAATTTAAAGGTAACGATTTCATTTAGGAGAAAATTGTATATGTAAATGCAAAAAAAAAAATAAAAAAATTAGGCATTAGTCTTTTATATTTTTTCAGTTTATTTTATAGTCGTATTAACATTGGCTTTAACACCATAATATCCTTGTGAACTGACCTGAGATCAATTAGTTACTAAACATTGGTACTTCATCTTTGAAAGAAATGCATCCGTTAAATCTGTGAGACTGTGACTATGCATATATTTCCTTATGGTGCACTGGAATTTACGGTCACAGATACCTGTGGACATGGTCGCAAATGCCATGGTCACAGCTGCGAAAATACACGCGGGTAAGTCAGGCTCTCAGACCGTGTACCATGTTGGCTCTTCTTCTAAGAATCCAATCACTTTCGGACAGCTTCACGACCTCGCGGCTCGCTACTTCACCAAAAACCCACTTGTTGGACGCGACGACTCACCCATTATAGTCTCCAAAGGCATCATCTTAAGCACTAGGGCCCAATTTAGCTTTTACATGACCCTTCGTTATAGGCTACCTTTGCAGGTACATATCATTTTCTTTTGTTTCCTTAAATGTCAAATTGTTAAAATCTTGATACCATGTGATGTAGAGAAAGATCATTTTTTAATAAAACGAATAGTGAAGAGGAAAAGGAGTTTCAATAAACTGTTTATAACAATCGTTTATATACATCTTGTTTTTATTATCAGATGTTGCGATTGATGAATATAATTTATCCATGGCGGAATGGAAATAACTATAAGGATCTTGATCGCAAAATCAAGCTGGCGATGCGGTTGGTCGACCTCTATAGACCTTATGTCTTGTTCAAGGGAATGTATGTAACCATCTAAACTTTCAAGAATTTATTTAACTTAAATTCGAATTTTCATTTTTCTAATCATTTTTTCATTCTATTTACGCTATATTAATTTTGCAGATTTGATGATATTTTTTTTTTGGTCGGATGCAGATTTGATGATATGAATACTGACATCAATAAAGACATGCATGGTTTGTTCGAGTTTGATCCGAAGTCTATTGATTGGGACGATTACATCATGAACATTCATATTCCCGGCATCATCACCTATGTACTAAAAAAATGAAGCTTTCAGAACGTTCAAAATTATTATTTTGTATTATAACTCTTTTGTTGGCAACCTATTAAATCGTACGTTGCCAAAAAAAAACAAAACTATAAAATCCTAGTAAAATTGTGTATTGGTGGTGGTTGACCACAAAAAAGGTGTGTATCGAATTAGTATTGAATGTCCAATGTATTGGATTATATTCCTAAGTTATACTCCATTAGTCACAAAAATTTAATCTACTTACTTTTCCTTGCATCCTCCAAACTAAATCCCATCATATCTCTTACGAAAGTTATTTTAGTACAGTGGTAGTGGTTGACTCTCTTTTTCTCTACTTCGTTGTGTTTAATTAGAGCATCAGTCTTGTGGGGGCGTGAACCTGCACAGTTAGATTTGTCAAGGATTGTTGAAGAGGCGGAGATCTCTAGTAAGCGGAGTCACCTAGAACACAACAGATTATAAAGAAAGTTCTCAGAAAACACTTAGCACAAGACAGATGTATAAAAAGAGTTCTCTTTATTGCTGTTATGGCTTAAGCGTTATTACAAGAGAGTTTCTCTGTTAAAAGTTGTGATCCCTTTTTGGGTGAATACAATGAACTATATATAGTTTTCATAAGTAACCTAGGTCAACTAATAGAATGGGCCAGACCCGTTAAACAATATATTAAATTTAGGCCCATATTTTTATTAAGCCCATTTTACATATGAGTTTAATGTCATTTTGGGCCTAGATTTCAACTGGGCCTTTGTAGGCTCGCTTCGATTTTGCCGCTTTGAAGTTGAATTGATCTTATCATTATATCGATCTCATAGGGGTGAAATCCGACCCCTACAGTTAGCCCCCCAGCTTGGTAGTATCGAGTGATGATGATGCCAAGGTAGTCGCTGCTGAGGACTGAGATTGATATGATGGACTGCGCATTTGCCAGGAGTGAACATTTCGTCATCACACTCGGGAAGTTTCAGTTATTCCATATCGAGCTAATGTCATCGCGTTTTCTTGGACTTGTGTGTGTTACTGTTTTCTGTTTCTTTTCACTTAGTGGACTCTGATGGAGTTGATGGCTCTCTTTGGTTAATAGACTTGAGGCCTGCTAAGAAGTTTTTTGAACTTTTCCTAAACACCTGTTTAGTTTTTTGGAACTTTTCCCAAACGCCTGTTTAGTTATTGAAACTTTTCCCAAACACCTGTTTAGTTATTGAAACTTTTCCTAAACACCTGTTTAGTTTTTTGGAACTTTTCCCAAACGCCTGTTTAGTTATTGAAACTTTTCCCAAACACCTGTTTAGTTATTGAAACTTTTCCTAAACACCTGTTTGATTTTAGGAAGTTCTCCGGGTATAAACAAGCTGCTTCCTTCCCATTGATTTTTACCAATTCATATCACTTTTCCAAAGCAAAAGGTAAAAATTCTGCTCTCTCCAACTACTTTTTTTTTCTTGTTTTGTTAACTTTTTTTTTTTTTTTTTTTTTTTTCTTTCTTC
This sequence comes from Arabis alpina, assembly GCA_900128785.1. NCBI lineage: Eukaryota > Viridiplantae > Streptophyta > Magnoliopsida > Brassicales > Brassicaceae > Arabis > Arabis alpina. The sequence continues at coordinate 9,500,137 of LT669792.1, forward strand.
TTCTTCTTCACCGATCAACACGGACTGCTCCGATTCCGTCATCTCCTCCTTCTCCGCGGGCCAGCCGTCATCTCTTCCTTCTCCATCCGCCGTCTCCTCTCTCTCCGATCAACCACCGCCGTCTCCTCCTTCGCCGATCAAATATTCTTCTTCGACCTCCTCTTTAGCTCCTCCGTTCTCCGTCTCTGTTTCGAGGAAAGAAGCCGTCTTGAAGCGGGGACGCTCGGCGAATCTCGGATCGGAGACGGCCCTGCTTGGATCGGGAAGACCGAGTCAACTCGAGTCAACTCGGTCAACTCGGTTGAACCGAGTCAACTCGGTCAACTCTGTTGAACCGAGTCAACTCGGGTCTGACCGGTTTAGCTCGTTAACCGGGTTTGGTTTGGTTTGATCCGGTCTGACTGGTCTGATCCGGTTTGATCTGGTTTGACCGGATTTGACTGGTTTGACCAGATTTGACTGGTTTGACAGATTTGTCTGGCAGACTGGGACTGAGTTTGACCGTGAGTTTGACTAAGTCTTGAATTCTCATTGCAGCGGAGAAAGTTGACTGAAGACGATGATTTCTAGCTCTGCAGATTCGTGGCTCGATCGTAAGCAAATAGGATGGCTCAGAAACTGTTTCAGACTTAGACAATTTTGGAGAGATGACTGATGATCCTTCACTCTTTGCATGGAGAATGATTCTTTCTTCAGAGTTAGCTGACGAGGTCTTGTTGGAGAAAAGATCGTGGTGGCGAGGAAGATTAGAGAGCTTTGGTTCGTTGTATATGGTGATGCGCCGAATCTCGATAAATTATGAAGCAGAAACGAGGATATCTTCTATGGTGAGGTGAGAGACAGTTTCGAGACCGGTGACTCCATGATGAGGCGAAACTTTGGAGAAGAGATCGGGATACAACAGCATGGACGAGGTCGTTTTACTGAAGCCCTATAATGAACGAGTAAAGCCGTGCATGCGCTAGTGAAGTTCTCTTGGGGAAACCTTGTCATGATCGAGAGAAGCCTTGTCACGATCGAGAGAAGCCTTGTCACGATCGAGAGAAGTCTTGCATGTACGAGCAAAGTCATTTTGGTGAGATGGGGTCACCAAGTTTGATTTGGTGCCTGATTGAAGTAAAGCTTGACAACCAACGTGGTAGAGAATGACTCTTTGGATTCTTGGTTATGCCTTAACCCGACGTTGATGCGCCGGAGACGATGTGTGTCTTGTGTTTTGCTCAAGAGGTGTTGCGACCAGTTTCTCTTTTACTGAGTTCTCACATTATGTGGCAAACGGCTGGTGGCAAGCTTGTTCGAGCTATGTTCTCGCTTTAGATTTTAACAATGGTTGTCTTAGTTTGCGAGACTATCGTTTCTGACTGTTTCGCTCCTAAAGACGAGCATGTTATGTTGTTGCGACTAACGATGCGTAAGCTGCGTTCGCTGATGATCCTCTAGGCTTCCAGGCGAGTCCGGGTTGCCAAGAGTGATCATTGCATGTTGTTTGAGACCAGTGTTGAGTTAACTGGATTTTCTGATGATCTTCTCTGTTTACGGGCGAGTTCGCATTAACACGCCCGTTCCAAGAGTGAACATGTTATATTGTTTAAGACCAGTGTTGAGTTAACTGGGTTTTCTGATGATCATCTTGGTTTACAGGCAAGTTTTTATTGACACGCCCGCTCCAAAAATGACCACGGTATCGCGTAATGACCAACGATTAAGTGTAGTTGGGTTTTTTGAGTGAACATTTCGGTTTACGGCTTTGTATTCAAAAATGCAGCCGTTCCTATAATGAACACTTTGCGATGGTACCAGTGTTATGGTTAACTGGGTTTAGAATGATCATTTCGGATGACGCAAGTGTTACTCTTTGAACACCTCCGCTCGATAATGATTATTCATTTATTTGTATAGCGCGCTGTTTACAGCAGTGGGTGTAATAGTCAGATTTGGTTTCATCACTGTGGCCAGCAGTGACGTCAAGTCTTTTTTGTTTTTGACTTGAGTAATCCGTGAAGGATGTAAGAGAAATGTGAACAAATCTTTGATCTTAATTAATCGTAGAGTTTGTTACAAAAACTGGGAGTATATGAGTATACGTACCCACTCCCCCTTTTTTTACGGAGGAGGACAACTGAACTCATCCGAAGATGAGCTGCCTACGTACCCATTGCAGGGATCAAGTCGCCTCGTATTTCATGTTTTTGTAGAGCTAGAGTTACTCAGAGATTTCCTCTATCTCGAAATCTTCGAGACTAAAGTCACCTTTGAGTGTTCCGGCTACGAGCTTGGAAACAAGTTTGTGTCCCAAGGTAGGGCAGTTTGCTGTGGAATGGCCGGAGGTACGGTGGTATTCACAATAAGATGTTTCATCGTAGGTGCTTTGTCCTCCGGTACACGGGTTGTAGCTTTCCAGCTCTACTTGGTAGTTGTGAGCTCCTTCGAAGTCGCATTCGTGATGGGCGGAGCCGGAGCTAGTGTTGTTCTTTTTTGAAGTATGAGGGTTAGCGGTCTGCGGTGGGTTATTTGTTGGCTTGGATTTTACCTTTTTTTGCGATGCTCGTATCTCGTCCTCGTTCTTGGCGAAGTCGGTAGAGCGATGAAGAGCATCTTGGATGGTTGATGGGGTGTTCACGGTCATTTCTTGTCGAAAGGGAGAGGGGCATAACAAAGCTCTTCTCAAAGCATCCAATGCAGAGGCATTGCTAATTCCTTCCACTTTGGAAAGTACTGTTTTGAACTTTTCCATGAAGTTTCGCAGACTTTCGTTTTCTTCCTGTCGAATATTCCATAGATCTCCGTCGAAGATTTTTCGCTCCAAGAATATTCCGTAGTGTTGCACAAACATGCCAGAGAGTTGTCTGAAGTTATCGATTGAGTTCTTTTCTAATCTGTAGAACCATTGGAGGGCAGGTCCCTTGAGGTGTTCGACAAACAACTTACAGTATCCGGCCTCTCTTTCTTCCTCATTGAAATTAGCTCTGTCCAATGCTACTTTGAATGACAGGAGGTGATCCTTTGGATCGGTTTTTCCTTCGTAAGGCTGGATCTTGATCTTTCCAGGGTCAGTAAATTTTGTCTTAGAGATCCGTTCAGTAAAGGGAGTGTTTTGCGCCTCTTCGAGCACACGATCGATTTCTGGGGCCCTACTGGTGACGCGGTGTACTTGGGATTGCACCATTTTTAAGTCAGAGGCGGCTCGTTCCATCTGTGCTCGTAGCTTTTTCATCTCTTCCTGTTGAGCCTGGTGTTGTGCTCTACGCTCCTGCTCGAGTATGTCATGCTCGATCCAATAAGGATCTTCTTCCTCGTTGGCGAGGTCTTGTGTATGTCTTACGTTTGCGCCGCTTTGCTGAGTCTGCGTGCGTCTCTTACCTATAGGTAGGTTGCGGTTTTCAGTGTGAGTCCCGCGAAGGTTGACGTGCGTTGGTCCCGAAGTTAGTGGGTTGACATGCGTTGCATCGTCAACTTGTTCTGGAGCGGCATCCATTGTCTGCGGGGGTGGTGGTAGGTCATTTCTGACTCTTCGTGCTGTGCGCGGTGTCGAGAAGTTGAGGGCTTGTGGCTGGAACCGTTTGATCGATCCTCGTGGTCCTCCCTTCTTGCGTGCCATCGTGAGAACCTTTAGCTTGCCCTTGAAGGTAGTGTTCAGCTTGTCCTGCTTTGCAGTCTTCTCGAGGAGCGTATTCAGCATGTTCTTCACCTCAGCCATGTCTGTTGAAGCTGTTGCGGCGGTGTCCATGTCAGGGTGCGATGCTGAGGAGCTCTTGTTGCTGCTAGTCATTGCGTTGGGTCTGATGCGTGTAGTGATTCCTAAGTGTCAGAGAATTCTCCTTCCCCTTAGTCGGCGCCAAACTGTGGGGGCGTGAACCTGCACAGTTAGATTTGTCAAGGGTTGTTGAAGAGGCGGAGATCTCTAGTAAGCGGAGTCACCTAGAACACAACAGATTATAAAGAAAGTTCTCAGAAAACACTTAGCACAAGACAGATGTATAAAAAGAGTTCTCTTTATTGCTGTTATGGCTTAAGCGTTATTACAAGAGAGTTTCTCTGTTAAAAGTTGTGATCCCCTTTTTGGGTGAATACAATGAACTATATATAGTCTTCATAAGTAACCTAGGTCAACTAATAGAATGGGCCAGACCCGTTAAGCAATATATTAAATTTAGGCCCATATTTTTATTAAGCCCATTTTACATATGAGTTTAATGTCATTTTGGGCCTAGATTTCAACTGGGCCTTTGTAGGCTCGCTTCGATTCTGCCGCTTTGAAGTTGAATTGGTCTTATCGTTATATCGATCTCATAGGGGTGAAATCCGACCCCTACAAGTCTTGCTATTCAGTAACTTTTTTTTTTTGAAAACGGTCATTTTAATACCAAACTCTTCGTATAACGCCAAAACAAACACCACTTTTTTAATAAGTCGAAATAAATATATACTCCTGTTGACCCAAATTAGTCAAATGTAAAACGGTGTTTACTGTATACGTTAATGTGCAGTTGTGTCGTTTTAGTAACACATAAAAAGTTGTAAAAGGGTTAAATCTCCAAATTGATTTGTCAAACTCCTAATCTTTCTCTCATCTCCCTTTTTCGATTCTCAAAATCGATTCTTTTATTTGGTTCCTCTACTCCATCGATTCAGTATCGGCCGTTCTCAGAAGATTTCGTGTAAGTGTAACTGTAATTTTCCAGTTTAGCTTAGAGATTTTGTTATTGTTAGAAGATTTTGATTATGTATATGATGATTATAGGATAGAAAGGAACATTAGAGTGGACAAATTAGGGTTTATGAATAAAGTAGAGTGTGGATATCATTAGTGTATTGTAGGAGATGAATTCAAATTCAACATTGGAGAAATCAAGTGTCAAACCAAAATGGAAACGTGGGTTTCCATCAAAGTGTATGTGTGACAGTGATGTTTGGTTGGTTGTATACGTTGAAGACATAAGAGTATACAAGTCGTCTTTTCCACCGTTGTGTAACAACATGCTCTCTTTGCTTAACAATTAATTTGATTTGTTGTTGTGGTATTATCAGTATCACCTCTTTAAATGGGTTAAAGAATCAATGTTTGAAGATCTTAAAAATGCATTACCAAAGGTTGAGAACATTGAAACTGAAGTTTACAATGTGAAATAAGAGGTTGAACGTTTAAAAGATGTGATCTACGACTTGAAAGAAGATGTAATGTGGAGCAACGTCGAACTGATGAATTGTGGAAACCAAATCAGTTTGTGGATGTCTTTGCAGCATCTTCATTGTCATTGGATATCTTCTCTTCTGAGTTTTTTGAGTTTATGTGGTTTGGAAGACAAATTATAATATTAGTTTGAGTTAAGTCATTTGTAAGACAAATTGTATTTTTAACTTTGAGTTTAAGTCATTTGAAAGACTTGTTGCATTTTAGTGGTTTAAATATATTGTTTTATGTGTTTTAGTTTGGTTCACTCCTAAAGATGAAACAATATGTATTGAAATCTTTTTGGACCGAAGTACCACCGTCCAAATCTATTGAAATACATATGTATATTCTTCTTAATGCGTTAGGGAGTGTTGTGAAAATGTAAACGTCCATCTTTGGTTGAAAATATTAAAATCCCCAGGTAGTTTAGAAAAAAAATCAAACCATCAAATTTGATACGTAAGGGAATGATATTTTTGTCTTCACAACGTAAAGCACTAAACAATCTTAAAGCCAAATGTTGTGTTGAGAGAGAACTTGTCACTAAAATAGACCAAAGATGAGAGATTTTCCCCTAAAATGAACCCAATCTAAACCCTTTTTCACCAAGTTGAGTGGTTTTCCATTATAAGTTGAGCTCTTGAATTAGTTATGTCGTGTTTGAGACAGGAGCGGATCTACACTGAAATTAGTAGTGTGAATTGTTCGAAAGAAAAACTATAAATTAAGTAGTGTTGGAAAATGTCATTTATTAACCTTCATCCTTCATTCACTCTATAAAAGTTTTTGTGGCCTAGCGCGGATATTTGTCTATAGATTAATTCAAAAACATATTTGAAATAGAATAAAAATAAGATTAATACGCCAAAATCAAACACTTTAAATATCATATCTACTAACGAAACCATCTCTATATGTTCTTTGTTATCTCCTAAAACTCCATACATCAATTATTCAGAAACATGCTCTCCTCTAAGGGGAGCCATGCGGGAGGCGATACATGAAAAAAGATTTGGCCTCGTGCTCTTACTTCTTTTGCAAGCATGTCAGCCTGGACCTTGTTGCAGCGGGGGATGTACACAATGTAGAACCATTGGAAGGAAGATTTGAATTCCTTGAATTCCTCTAGTTCAGACGTGAATGCAGACCTTTGAAGTGGGTTTGATACCCGTTCAATAAGGTCCAAGCTGTTGGGCAAAAATAAATTATTGTCTTGGACCTGTTGAAAACGTCACCTGCGGCTCAGGTCCAAGTAATATAAGTCCAAATGTTACAGCTTTGGATCCTATGATATGTGTGACGTCCGAATCCCACGGGATTGAGGAGCTACGAATCCTACGGGATATATACGAATTTCCATATAATGATAGATACGAATCTTTGATAAAAGGTAAGTCAGGAACCGACCTATGGGCCAAATCCTCACCGACTTATAAACCTATAAAAGGAGAGACCTCCGAAGGTAACAAGACACGACAAAAACACACCTAAAAACCCTAAACAATACACTTTCGCGACCTCCGAAAAGGAGATACGGATACCTTCGAGAACAAGCTACGAACACCTCTAAAGACGAGTTACGAACACCTCCGAGAGGAAGCTACGAGACGTTGGCAGAGCTCCGATTCTTGCTAATCGGACCTCCAAAACCACCTACGATTCAACAACACGTTCGAATCATCGAAGCTACGAGACCTCGACAGAGCTCCGATTCATGCTAATCGGACCTCCAAAACTATCTACGATTTAGGGACACGTCCGAATCACTGAAGATCTTCTTCAAACAACTACTTAAGTCTTTTGATTTATTGTAGCTTCGAGTTGTTTTGTTGAAAGATTTTTCATCAATAAAGAGTGATTATCTTCCATCATTCCGTAGAACTATATATTCGAACGTCCTAAAATTATCCCAAACAGTTTGGCGCTAGAAGGAGAGGATAGTTTTAACTACGTGAGATATGGTGAACGAAGATACTAGTGATACTGCTGGAGTTGACAACACTCAAGATGCTTGTGGATGCCGGAAATCGCACAATTAGATTTGTAAGGGTTTCGAGAGGAAGCAGAGATTTATGAAGATAAGCTATGAAGAACAATGATGAGCAAAGAGAAATTGGGGTTTGTAATTGCTTTGTATTGCTTTTGTGAATAAAGTTGCGGATCCCTTTTTCAAAAGATGTACATCGATATATATACTCGACTAGGTCGGTTTAAGGTTACAACGAGATAAAGGAAACTATCCTAATTCTTCGGGACTTTGCTTGATGTTATTTCCATATTGAGTTGATCTTCTCGAAGAATCCGGAAGTTTTCCTATTTCGCCGATGATCTCTCCTTCTGAAGGCGGTTACCTTTGTGGGCTTCTCCTGATGGGCTAGATTTATTCTGGACTTGTCGGCCTGGTGGATTTGCCACGCTTAGCGACTAACCTGCTCTTCAGAAAAGACTCTCCTCGGCGAAACGTAGTTGATCCCGTTTAACCAAAATCTACAAGGCATTTTGGTTAGCAGATTTCGCCTTGGTGGTTTGGCTAACAGATTTCGCTTAGGCCGTTAGCAGATTCGGCCTGCTCGGCCAAACTGGACTGGACAGCTTGGCCAACCTGGACTGGGCAGCTCGGCCATACTTGGCTAGGCAGCTCGGCCAAACTGGACTGGGCAGCTCGGCCAAACTTGGCTGGGCAGTTCGGCCAAATTGGACTAGACAGCTCGGCCAAACTTGGCTAGGTAGCTCGGCCAAACTTGGCTAGGCAGCTCGGCCAAACTAGACTGGGAGCTCGGCTAAACTTGGCTGGGCAGTTCGGCCAAATTGGGCTGGACAGCTCGGCCAAACTTGGCTAGGCAGCTCGGCCAAACTGGACTAGGCAGCTCGGCCAAACTGGACTGGGAGCTCGACCAAACTTGGCTGGGCAGTTCGGCCAAACTGGACTGGACAGACGACGACGAGGACGCTGAGGACTGATATCCTTTTTCTTGTTTTTCAGACTTAGCCTGTTTTATGATTTTCGGACGTGATTACTCATGATATTCAGAGATAGCGTTGGATTGTTTGTATCCATGCTATGATTATCTTTACTTCGCATTGTAGCGGTGCTTTAATTTCTATGACGCTTCGTCCATGATTTTGTTTTGATCGCGATTGCGCTTCACGCTTTGTTTTCGATAGATCATGAGAACTTCAAGAGTGACGATACTTGTTTTGTTGACCAAGCCTTTAGTATAGGTTGAAGGATGTTTACACTTGAAATGCCTTTGGCTATTTGTACCAACGTCGTTGCCGGGTTTATGATTGCAAGGTCACAAAATCGCAAATGCGCTTTTGCTCCTTTCCTACCAACGCTTGTTGTTGGGTTTTCGCTTTTACCAACGTTGTTGTTGGGTTTTCTGGAATGGCAGTGCTTTCCGAACACGTCTGTTCAGAAGCGATCACACCTTTTGACTTGACCAACGTGTTGTTGGGTTTTCTGAATGATTATGCGGTGTATAAACCTAAGTAATCATTGGCAGCTGCTTTTTACCAATGGTGCTGTTGGGTTTTTAAATGAACGTTCAGGATCAACAGTCCTGGATCCGAACATTAGAATCATCTAGGGTCAAAAGCCCAGAAACTGATCGTTATAACTTATATAGCGCGCTTAAGATCCGATGATGGATGTCAATGTGTTCAGGCTCACACCTTGTTGCTGTGGCCAGCAGCAACGACGGTGTATTAAACTTGCTTGAAAAAGGCTTTGAATAATCCGTAGAGGATGTAGCTGATGAAATCTATGAGACTTGTGTTGAGTGAATCCTGAGAAGGATGTGGACGAAGTGCTCGAGACTTGTCTAATAAATCCAGAAAAGGATGTTTGATGTTTTCTAGCATGGTGGAAGTAAAGAATGGGAGTATACGAGTATACGTACCCCACTCCCCCCCCCTTTTTCGGAGGAGGGCAACTGAACTCGTCCGGAGACAAGCTGCCTACGTGCCCTTTGCAGGGATCAAGTCGCCTCGTAGTTCATTCCAAAGGCCTCTAGAGATACTAGTGATAGTACCCTTAGAGTGCCTTACATGTCATTAGGGAGTGGTGTGGTGGGTTTCGTAAGTGTTGGCGTGGTTGAGAGATGTCGGGCCCGATGACATCAGGGAAGCAGGTTCACGTGGCTCGCGGTTGTGATTGGCTGCAGACTTTGCTACTTGCAGATGCGTTCGCTCTGCGTTTCCAGCAGCTTCTACAAGCTGTAATTGCTATAAGAGGTTGGTCAAGTCTTTGACCTGTTCGGAGCTGGTCCTCGTTCTCTTTCACGATTCTTGAGGTGTAGAGTCCTCCTTCTTTTTCTCAGTGTTCCTCAGCTTGTGCTCTGCCATGAAACATATTCGAGACTCCTTGTAGTTGCCCCATATCGTTTTTATACCGATGGGTGTTGGGAATTTGAGGCATAAGTGGTATGTTGAAGGCATAGCTCTCATCAGGTTGAGCCAAGGAGTTCCCATAATCATGTTGTAGATTGCTGGATGATCGGAGACGTTGAAGTCGACCATCTTTTTAACGTTGCCAGCTTGGACGGGAAGGCGAATTGTTCCCATCGTCATTGTTGTCTCGCCAGAGAAGCCTGTTATGGGTTTAGGCCTCCCTTTGATTGTGGATAGATGGATTTTCATTCGCTCAAGTATCTTCTTGAAGATGACATCCACCGAACTTCCTGTATCAATAAGAACGCGAGCGACGTTGAAATCGTAAACAGTCAAGTTGATTACCAGGGGATCGTTGTGTGGTTGATCGAGACCCTCGGTGTCTTTTTCGTCGAAGGTGATGGAGTCGCTGGAGAGCCTTGACTTTACAGGTGCTGATATGTTCGCGCAGACGTCAGCGCGACATTGGTAAGCTTCAATCAAAGTCTCGTTGTCCGCACAGTACTGCGAGCCTCCCATTATCATGTTGATGACTTCGTGCTGCTCTTCGTTTTCCATGCCATCATCGTGACGTTGGCGTCTGGGAGTATCCACTTGTTATTCGGTGTTGGCATGAGCTTTCTCCTCTGGCTTGAAGTCTGACAAGTTGTTGTTGTTCTTCAAGGTGCCCTCCGTGAGTTTGGCTATAAGCTGTCGCCCTAACTCGCGACACCTTGCGGTGGAGTGTCCACTTGCTTTGTGGAAATCACAGTACAACTTCTCCTTATGGTCATTCGATTCTCTTGTCCAGGTGTTGTTCCAGGTTCCTCTGCCGCGACCGCGCCAACGGCCTCTTCCACGTCCGTGACCCGATGACTCTATTTGATAGGTGTGAGCCCCTCCGGATCCTCCTTCTTATTGGACGTAGGCGGGATTGTTTTTCTTAGGTACACCGACCTTGTCCGGTTCGCTTACTTGCTTGGTCTTTCCGCCCTTCCTGGCTTGGACTTCCTCTTCTGTTTGAGCGAAGTCGATAGCACGGTGGAAAGCGTCTTGGATTGTTGTTGGCGTGTAGAGGCTCATCTCTTGCCAGAATGGAGATGGACACCGAAGTGCTCCTCTCAAGGCTTCTAGGGCTGACTTGTTGCTGATACCTTCAACCTTTGACAGCGTGTTCTTGAACCTTGTCATGAAAGACCGAAGACTCTCGGTCTCGCCTTGTTTGTTATTCCATAGTTCCGAGTCGTAGATCTTCCGTTCCATGAAGATGTTGTAATGCTGTACGAACAACTCAGAAAGCTGGAAGAAAGTGTGAACTGAATTCTTCTCCAGCTTGTAGAACCATTGAAGGGCAGGCCCCTTAAGACTACGAACAGCTTGCAGTAGATGATGTCTTTTTCCACTTCCTTGAATTTTGCTCTCCCCAAGGCTACTTCGAATTCCATCAGATGATCCGAAGGATCTGTAGTTCCTTCGTAGACTGGCAACTTGATTCTTCCGGGATCGGAGATTTTTGTCTTTGCAATTCGTTCGTCGAAGGGTGTGTTCCTTGCCTTTTCTAGTACCTGAGCGATGGCAGGAGCCTTCCCTGTTCCGTGGTGTATCTGGGATTGGGTACGCTTTAGGTCTGAGGTTACCTGATCCATCTGCGCTTTTACTGCAGCGAGCTCTGCAGCGTAAGATCGTTTGAACGCTCTTCGCTCCTGCTCCTTCTTGTACCGCTCTTCGCTAGAGTAGTTGGTGCACTCTGAGGTGTCTTTTACAACCTCTGTTTTGGAAGAGCCAGACGCGCTTTGGGTGTCGGAGGCGCGTGGTTCTTGTCGGCTTCCTTCTGCACCTTCCGCTCGTGTACGCTTCGTGGGAGCTAGTTCTTCTTCGTTAGAGATGTCCACGACACGTTCAGGAGACTTGTCCATTTCTCGACGCGGCGGTGGTGGTGGAGGATCTTCTGGGTTTCCCCGAGTAGTGCGAGGCGCTGAGAAGTCGAGGCGTTGAGGTCGACGCGCGCCCTAAGTCTTGCTGTGTCGGGTCTTCCGCGCTTTCTTCTCGAAAGAGCTTTCAGTTCCTTCGAGGTTGCCTCGATGATCTTGGCTTGCCTCTTCTGCTCGGTGAGGAAGGTCTCTAGCATCTTCTTCACCTCGGTTATGTCACCTTGAGCAGGGGCTTTGGTCGCAGTAGCCTTGACCGAAAGTTCTTTCTCCTGGTTGTTTCTGCGAGACCTGTAAGATTTATTCTAGCTTCGAGTTGTTTTGTTGAAAGATTATTCATCAATAAAGAGCGATTATCTTCCATCATTCCGTAGAACTATATTTTCGAACGTGCTAAAATTATCCCAAACAGTTTGGCGCTAGAAGGAGGGGATAGTTTTAACTACGTGAGATATAGTGAACGAAGATACCAGTGATACTGCTGGAGTTGACAACACTCAGGATGCTTGTGGATGCCAGAAATTGCACAGTTAGATATGTAAGGGTTTCAAGAGGAAGCAGAGATTTCTGAAGATAAGCTATGAAGAACAATGATGAGCAAATATAAATTAGGGTTTGTAATAAAGTTACGGATCCCTTTTTCAAAGGATGTACATCGATATATATACTCGACTAGGTCGGTTTAAGGTTACAACGAGATAAATGAAACTATCCTAATTCTTCGAGACTTTGCTTGATGTTATTTCCATATTGAGTTGATCTTCTCGAAGAATCCGGAAGTTTTCCTATTTCGCCGATGATCTCTCCTTCTGAAGGCGGTTACCTTTGTGGGCTTCTCCTGATGGGCTAGATTTATTCTGGACTTATCGGCATGGTGGATTTGCCACGCTTAGCGACTAACCTGCTCTTCAGAAAAGACTCTCCTCGGCGAAACGTAGTTGATCCCGTTTAACCAAAATCTACAAGGTATTTTGGTTAGCAGATTTCGCCTTGGTGGTTTGGCTAACATATTTCGCTTAGGCCGTTAGCAGATTCGGCCTGCTCGGCCAAACTGGACTGGACAGCTCGGCCAACCTGGACTGGGCAGCTCGGCCAAACTTGGCTAGGCAGCTCGGCCAAACTGGACTGGGCAGCTAGGCCAAACTTGGCTGGGCAGTTCGGCCAAACTTGACTGGGCAGCTCGGCCAAACTTGGCAAGGCAGCTCGGCCAAAATGGACTGGGAGCTCGGCCAAACTTGGCTGGGCAGTTCGGCCAAACTGGACTGGGAGCTCGGCCAAACTTGGCTGTGCAGTTCGGCCAAACTGCACTGGGCAGCTCGGCCAAACTTGGCTAGGCAGCTTGGCCAAACTGGAATGGGAGCTAGGCCAAACTTGGCTGGGCAGTTCGGCCAAACATGACTGGGCAGCTCGGCCAAACTGGTCTGGGCAGCTCGGCCAAAATGGATTGGGCAGCTTCGGCCAAACTGAGCTGGACAGCTCGGCCAATTTCCCTAGTTTGGCTAAACTCTTCCTGACTAGGCCAAATTTGGTCTAACTCTCAAATTTGGCAGCGATAGCGTATTTGGCAGCGATAGTGTATTTGGCTGCTCGGCTAATTCGTCTGCTCCATGAATAAACCCATATCACAGCGCTTTCGTCATTACCGACTGTTGTTCTTGGGGGAGGGACTTCCGACCCCAACAATGCTGCTGCGCACTTGGAAGCTATCACTATCCAGATGAAGCAGAACGATGAGCGATTAGCGATACTCGAGTCAGAAAATGCTTCCTTGAAGACTCAAAACGCATTGCTGCTCGCCGCAAGTAGAAACGCTGAGGACGAAGCTCGAAACACTGAGTTGGATGCTCAAAACCGATTCCAGAGACGTGTTGAGCCGATGCGACCTTTGGATGATAATACACATGAAGCTAATGCTAGGACTTTGGTACTACCAGAAGCTGGGGGACCTATGGGAGAGGCAGTCAGGACGACCCGATCATCTGACGATCCACACATGGTTCTCAAATGTCTCAACAAGATGGAAGCTATGCTTAAGCGCCTCCCAGGCGTAGCACCACCAATAACAAAGAGCGCACCTAACTGCTACGCAGATACTCCGGTCACAGACGAGATCGCGCTCGTAGAGATGCCTAAGAAATTCACAATTCCTTCAATGATAATGTACGACGGAACAAAAGATCCCGACAACCACATTGCTCAATACAAACAGAGAATGTTCACTATAGCGATTGCAAGAGAATACCGTGAAGCTAGCATGTGCAAAGGATTTGGCTCAAGTCTCACAGGACCTGCTCTTTAATGGTTTACGAACCTACCAAACGCTTCGATAGATTCTTTCGTATCATTGACCGATTGCTTTGTCGAACAATTTGCAAGTAGCAGAAACTTAGAGAAAACAACTGATAATCTCTACGAGCTGGTACAAAAGAGAGGAAAGTCGCTACGGAGCTACGTGGGACGTTTTAACAAGGAAAAAATGTCCATCCCTAGCTGTGTTACTTCTACGGCCATATCAGCCTTCAAGAGAGGTCTGCTTCCCGACGGTGACCTATACAAAAAGCTAACAAAATACCAATGCAAGACGATGGAAGACTTTCTTTCTAGAGCATGGGCACAAATAAAGTGGGAAGAAGACCATGCCTATCGTCATCGACACTCTTCACAGTCCGAATCACGTGTGATAAGAAACGAAAGAGGTACGAGAGATGATAAACCTTACCGTAGACCTACTAGTAGAAGCGACCACATAAACGCTCAACAATCATTCAACTTGTCACCCACTACCCATAGTGATGATAGTGAAAAATCAGAAGTGCAACATCTTGACGAGGTTCAACTAGGGGAAGATGATCCAATATGAAACAACACGTCATTTCGAAGGTACACCTTCACATGAGTTTTTAATTATCAATGATTTACTTTGAGTTTTATTTGGTCTTCTCATAGTTCGAGATAGGTCCCAACTTTCTACTTGTTGCTCTAGTGTTTTGTTTTAAGTTTATTCACGTCTACGAACAATTATTATAATAAAGGAGTTTCACGAATCCAAGTTTTGATATGACCATGGTCACTATTGCATGAAGGCAAAGCCTCATAAAAAATAAAAAGCTTCCACCAAGAGCTAACTTTACCACGTGTAAAAGGAGATACGTCTTGCAAAATCACTAAAGAGCATTACAAAAGCTTTGAAAAGAGTAGCTCCAAAAATGTATACCTCTGAAAAGTGGACCTCCAAAACAAAATTCACACAACATATGTTCTAAGAGAGCTTCAACGTTTAAAAAGAACTTGTTGAAGCTCCACAAAGATAGTGAGAGTATTGCGACATGCAAAAAAAACTTACAAGAGCTCCAAAAAGGTGGAGCTCCGAAAATCGATTTGAACAAGTTTTGTAGGAGCTCCGAAATTCTACAAAATAGGCATTGTAACGTTCAAAAAGAACTTATAAGAGCTTCAAAATTAGACCTCCAGAAACGTACGAGAGCTCTACATTTGAAAGAAGATACGTCTCGTAAAAGCATCATAACGTTCAAAGAAAACGTGCGAGAGCTCTACACTTAAAAAGAGACACGTCTCACAAAATTATCAACAAGCATTGTAACGTTCAAATAGAACTTACAAGAGCTTCAAGAACTGAGCTCCGAAAATGAGAGCTCCAAAAACGCACATGTCGGAAGAAACTTTTAAACAAGCTTTATACGACCTCCAAATTTTTTTGCAATGAGCTCCGCAACGTTTAAAAGAACTTGCAGGACCTCCGAAAGTTTTCATCTTTGAGCTCCGAAACGTTTAAAAGAACTTGCAGGACCTCCGAAACTATTGTTTTATTAAAAACAAAAGCTGCGACGTACAAAACGCAATTGTAAGCTCTAACAAGCATTACAACGTTTAAAAACAACTTGAAATAGCTCCGAAATTCTATAGAATGAGCATTCATGGTTCAAAACAACCTAATGGGATGTACATCAAGAGGATGTGCACAACGTCGACTATTGATCTTGAATTTTACTACTCTCCAAATTCTAAAAAGAAATTGAAGAGGCAAGTTGTTGGGTAAAAATAAATTATTGACTTGGACTTGTTGAAAACGTCACCTGCGGCTCGGGTCCAAGTAATATAAGTCCAAATGTTACAGCTTTGGATCCTATGATATGTGTGACGTCTGAATCCCACGGGATTGAGGAGCTACGAATCCTACGGGATAGATACGAATTTCTATATAAAGATAGATACGAATCTTTGATAAAAGCTAAGTCAGGAACCGACCTATGGGCCAAATCCTCACCGACTTATAAACCTATAAAAGGAGAGACCTCCGAAGGTAACAGGACACGGAAAAAACACCCCTAAAAACCCTAAACAATACACTTTCGCGACCTCCGAAAAAGAGATACGGATACCTTCGAGAACAAGCTACGAACACCTCCAAAGACGAGTTACAAACACCTCCGAGAGGAAGCTACGAGACGTTGGCAGAGCTCCGATTCTTGCTAATCAGACCTCCCAAACCACCTACGATTCAACAACACGTTCGAATCATCGAAGCTACGAGACCTCGACAGAGCTCCGATTCATGCTAATCGGACCTCTAAAACTATCTACGATTTAGTGACATGTCCGAATCACTGAAGATCTTTTTAAAACAACTACTTAAGTCTTTTGATTTATTGTAGCTTCGAGTTGTTTTGTTGAAAGATTATTCATCAATAAAGAGCGATTATCTTCCATCATTCCGTAGAACTATATATTCGAACGTGCTAAAATTATCCCAAACACAAGCAATCCATCCTGAGCTGAACATCGAGCATTGATAGAGTGATCATATTTCGTATTGCTCATAGAAGCGAGTCTAGTTCCGTATGGAGGGGGATAGGTGTAACACCCGCATCCCGGGCTATGAATCCAGACCCAAGTGTTAGACAAAAATTGGTATCTTCATTTCTCAAAAATTTCTCGATTACATTGTATGGTAAGTTACAACATATGAGTACTAGATTCACAACGCCTTTGGAAAGTCTTCCTCCATTGCCTGCTGCTCCTTCCTGCCTTGCCGTCCTATGGTCCACCTGACTAGATGTCCTATCCTGCGTACTGGTAAGGGGGTGAGTATTGAATACTCAGTAAGACGGTCTACTCCGTCTCACAACCTAATACTACCTAAACTACCCTAAACCATTACAACCTCCACACGGTACCCCTCGTACTGCGGGTCAATTGTACCTCGACCTCAACCTCAACTCCGACGAACCCTAGGCCAGCTCCTGGTTCCCTAAGCATTCTATTACGGCGAGCCCTAAGCCAGCCCTCTGCTCCTTAGGTACTCGAACCTCTTGGTAAGCATCTGCTTACCAATACTCCTCTAGACACCAAGGCTGCCTTGCAGCACATGGCGCTAATATCCGGGGTGGCATCTAGAGATCATCGGCGCCCCGACTCCCTCCTAGATGCCTACGGTTGGTACTAGGGATTATCAGCTCCCTGACCGTCTCCTAGTACCGCAATCCTAGTCAGCCCGTCGACTGACTCCTCACCGGTTCTTCCAGCGAACAACTGGACGCTGGGTCTTCGTGCCATTTTTCCCATACATACGCCCCTATGCAATATTTAAATGGTGGCATTGTGAACCTACTATCCTACCGGTTTAACATGATCTACTAGTCTATCCTAAGGTTCACAATCAAGCTATCTACTCCAGTTAATCCTAGTCCTTTATACCTCTACGTTCTCAAGCAATAGCCGAAGCATTTCAAGCAATACCTTTTGCCCCGTATGGTCGACCCCAGGTAAGCATGGCTATCCCAATACGTTACCCATGACACATCTATGACCATACGGTGACCGTCTCTGCAGAAATACAAACATAAAACTATTCGTTAATTGTGGAAGACTCGCGGTCCGGCCTTGCCCATCACTGGCCTCAGCGTTCCCGCGGCCTTGCCTCTAACCCTGGAGTCGTGTGCGGCCGTACGAGTTTGCTAAGCCTCCTTAGCGCTTCTCTTGTTGGCCTACACCGTATAGACTTCCTACCAGGTTGACTAAGGCGTAGCCGTACAACTATCGAGTTGGCCGGCCACTACCTGTCCGGCCTACAACATTCTCTAGTAGTCTGCCAAGTCCAACAAACAAGCGAACCATCGAGTATCCTTACGGCCTTGCGGCGGTAACTCTACCATAGCTCTATTTTGCGGTTCAATGATCGGTTAGTATCAGACCTTTCAGTCCGCCACGCTAATCCTCACATTTGGCCCACTGGCTCTCTTTTCAGAGTATAGCCGGCCTATGCATTATCTACTTTCCTAAACTACATGCGGTGTGAGTTGGAGCTAGGCATGATCCTGCCATGACTAGCCTCCAGTCCGCCAAACAACGAGTCATTCTTGGGCCGGCTTATGCCGAGCCAAGTTTCCTCGAGATACAAGGTTGAGTCCCACGACCGGAGTTCCGAGGTCTGTGTACCCTCACCAAGATCCATTGTGATAGCCGAGTTACTTAGCAAGGTATGGTAGCCTTGCCATGCTCCTTTACTGTCTCACCTACGAGTCCATAGCCAGATCGCCATGATCTGACCGGATGCTCTGCCACTGTTGGTAAGCCAAGCACGCTCGTGCTTACCGGTCGTGATTCTGGACCGAGGCCGTATCAATCACTATCGAGGCCATACCGGTCCGCGGTATAGTGGTTGGCACTACCCGTTAGCTTCCTCTCTGATCATCGATGCCTTCACCGATGATTACCGGTTCGTTTATCGCGGACGAACAAGGTACCGTACGGATACACCGATGCCTACACAAGGCTTACCGATGCCAGGCCACGACCATATCGCGGCCTGTCCTTGCGGACTGCTCAGTTATCCTCAATGGCCAGTGGTAGATCGATCGTAGGCCTCCCCGAGGGCCTATCGACGCGTCCCCATGGTCCAACCGTGAATACTACCTGATAGCCACTCTTGGCCTGGTCGGATCGTCGAGTGTCCGTACCGATGATCGTCTCACCGATACGTCCATCGAGGGATGATCCGAGGCTCTCTCGTCCTGATCATCGATCAGCCTCACTTCCTCACGTACCTCCCCGAGGCACGTTCCTCTAGGTTACCCGGGCCTGTCAAGGCGTCATCGTGCCCTCTAGAGGCGTCATCGGTACCTCGTACTGATGCCCTTGTCGAGGCATCTCCGATGCCCTCTCGAGGCGTCACCGAGGCCTACCGTTGGTACCCTGGCGTACTGTCATCGAGGCACCCCGAGGCCATACCGATGCCCGCACTAGGCGTACCGATGCTGCCGGTCCATGTACGAATCCTCGATCCGTACACGAATGCTACCGGTGCCAGGCACGGATCACTATCCGTACCAGGCTACTACTACTACCCTATTCTACCCTACCCGAACTACTAAGACTACCGTATGGAAAGCTATAAAGGAGAAGAATAGAAAATTGAGTATTAGGTACGGATCGCGCCTTACCTTATACCGCTGCTCCTTAGGTGGGGTGCCGAGTTCCTTCTCGAGCTCCTTCTTTTCTCTTCCTCTTAAGCGTGTATCTTTGGCTCTAGAGAGAAGAGAAATATTTTGGTGTGTAAATAATGAGCTCCCTAGCTCTCTATTTATACTACACCAAAAACCCTAAGGAAAATATCCACTTTCCTTATTTTTCTCCACTTTTCTTATTTTTCTTCATCTCCTTACTACATGGGCCAAAAGCCCGCCTAACTTCCTTGCTCTCCACGTTTTTCCACCTCCTCTCCTACAAAATCTAGGGTTTCGTTTCCCCTTTTAATTGTAGGAGGCCCGTTTACCACTTTCGCGGGTCAGTCCATGGATTTCCACTTATGACACTTTACACCATAACAACCATTTTTCAACTCCATTTAACCTCCACGAAATTATTCTAAGCTGCTGAAAACTCTATACCCGAATCTGGGATGTTACAATAGGCCCTTACGTCAACTCTTAAGTCCAACTCTAAATGTTCTTGAGAACATGATTCTATATAACCAAAGATATATATTTTGTGGTTAGCACAAAGAGTTGTTTTTGTGTGTGTATCTGATTCAACCTTTTTAGAGAGATAATAATTTATGTCATTATGATACACCAGTCTAGTCTTGGCCTTAGAGATGTGCGGGTTTCGGTTACAAATTTGAAGATTTATCCCCAAAATAACATCTTAGAGATAATGTTGTTTTTTTTAGATTAACCCGCGTCAAGCTTTATATAATAAGATATATTATTTCCCATATGTGTGGTATGATTTCGTTTTTAGTTTTGTAATTACTATTCTTTTTTTTTCCTCACGTTATATCTTTATGTTTAATGTAATAAGATAATACATGTATAATAATAATAAGATGGTGATTACGCCACAATCAAACAGTTTAAATATATTAGTATATAGGGAAATTGGCATGTATAATAGGATTTGGGTTCATAATTAAGAATCTAATACTAAATAAATAAAAATTAAGTGAATAACATTCACCTCAAACAAATGATAATATTACTTATTATTAATTTATAACTATTATTAAGGAAAACAAAAATAAAAAATAAAAAATCAAATTTATCAAAACCTAATCTTCTTTTCCCCTCCTTTTCTTCGCCTCTTTTTCTTCTTCTCTTCTCTAGCCACCCACCTTTTTTTTTCCTTCTCTTTCTTCCAATGTTTCTTCTTTTCGTCTTATTAATTTTCTTTTTCTTCTTAGACAAACATCATAATCGATCTCATCTCTTTCAAGTGATCCATAAAATCAATTATCATATATCAAAATCTCTAGGCATGGATTAAGATTGTATGTCTTCTCGTTGTCCAACGTTAAACTCCCCATTATCGTCTCATCTCCTTGTCAATCTGAGCTACCGCTGAAGATCGATAGAGTTAACTATTTTCGGAAATCAGGTAACCATATTTCTCATAATAGTTAGCTATATATGTTATTTTCATTATACAAAATATAATACGTAACTACGTTTCTGATAATACTTCGCTATGTATGTTATTATTTTTTACTACGCAAATTATAATGGGCACTACATTCTGAACATATAGTTAACTATTTTTGTTTAAATAAGTAATTATTATAACAACGTTTTCATATAGTCCACTATCTGTAGAGTAGACAACTATGTTATAAAAATACTTAACTATATTTTAAAATTATGATTATTTCGTGAAAAATAGTTAACTATCTTTTCAAATCATAGTTACAAAATATAAACTATCTTTCCAAAAATCAATAATATATATAGTCTCAAAAATAGTTAACTACAAAAATCAATAATATATATAGTCTCGAAAATAGTCAACTATATTAATAAGTAGTTATGTAATTTATGGCTGTTTTTTACCTAACCTTTTTTTTTTTTCAGAGAGAAGTATAAAAAGATCATTGATGAGAAAAATATTTTTTAAGAAAAAAGATTTTCAAAGATTTATTTTTTATGTCAATAATTATCACATTTAATAGGGGTAAAATTGTCTATTATTTTATTTTCACTGTTACTCACTTAATTTTCTCCCCTATGATGTTAAATACTTAATTTTGAACCAAAACCTATTATTGAACTAATTAACCCTAATATATACTAACGTAACCATCTATAAATTTTCTTGATTCCACAAAACCAAGGAGGTAGTGGTTTATAGAGTTGGCTTTCTTATGTCTCATATTTAATATTTTGTTAGAGAATTTATGGCTATGCCTTGCCATTATTATACCAGTCCAGTCTCGGCCATATAGATGTTCGGGTTTCGGTTCCAAACTTTGAGATTTATCCCAAAAATACATGATTATATAAAATTACATAATATTGTTCAAATTATAAAGCTAAACAAATTATGATCAATTTATCACATGATAATATATAAAACATATAATAAATAGAGACGAGAACATGCAGCCTAGTCACATAATTTATCATGATCCAATTGTGCCCTTCCCTTCACTCCAGTCCTTCTTCAACTTTTTGGCCATAGTTGTAGGGCTTAAGATTCTATGTGAAATTTTAACGGTTTTCTAACATCTATGGTAATAAATGTCCTTCTAAATTATGTATTTCACTTTGACCATAACAAGAAGTATATGTTTTTCAATTATATTTACTTTGCGTATCTTTTATTTTTATGATAATTAAAAAAATTTGAGCCAAAACTTAGGGGCTGTTATTGGATAATTGATTTGAAATCAATTTTGTAAGCTTTAAAATCCTTGAAATTTTAAACTCTAATGGAATTTATTTGGGTGGATATTAAGGTTATAAAGGATGATCAATTAGAGTGGTTAGAGTTAGTTCGAAGAAGATTAATTTTCCTTTTTTTGCTTAATTATGAGGTCTATATATATTTGTGATCATACATTTTACACATTAATGAGAAATACAATTTATACATCAAAGTGTTAAGATGGTATCAGAAGTTTTATTCTCTCTCATTCAATTTCTTCACGAACGGAAACTCTAACTGCTTTTTGAGCTCACTATTTCACTTCACAACACAAATTTCTTCGTCATCTTCACCAAATCACATCAAATCGATCTTCATTTTCGCCATTATCATCTTCATGAGCTTCGACTTGAGCTCAATGAGTGTTCCGATTCACCATTTTTCAATCACTTTCTTACTTTCTCTTTATCGCACCATTGTTGAGCTCACGATCTTTGCAGTTTCGTTTCTTCTTTGGATTTCTCGTTGATTTCATCAGAACAACGCTCGATTTCATCATCTTTGGAGCGGATTAGGTTTCCGATGGCTTTCGATTCTCATAATCCAAATTTTCTTGAGTCAAATCTGACTCGTCCTGTATCTTCCTTCCCAATTGATCAATACGATAATCCTTACTATCTCCATAACTCTGATCATGCTGGATTGGTACTAGTCTCGGATCGTCTTGCTTAAGGTGCAGATTTTCACTCTTGGCGCTGATCTGTGCGTATGGCGTTAAGTGTCTGCAACAAACTTGGATTTATCGACGGTATAATTGTTAAACCTCTTCCTTCTCATCGCGATTTTGGTGCATGGTCTCGTTGCAATGATATGGTGGCTACATGGATAATGAATTCTGTTTCCAAGAAAATTGGTCAAAGCTTGTTGTTTATCAATACTGCGGAAGGAATTTGGAACAATTTGTTGTCCCGTTTTAAGCAAGATGATGCTCCACGCGTTGATGAGATTGAACAGAGATTGAGTAATATTCAACAAAGGTATATGGACGTGAGCACGTATTACACGGAATTGGTTACTCTTTGGGAGGAATATCGCAACTATGTGGAGTTGCCTGTCTGTACTTGTGGTAAATGTGAATGTAGTGCTGCTAGTTTATGGGAGAAACTACAACAGAGGAGTCTTGTAACCAAATTTCTGATGGGTTTGAATGAATCTTTTGAGTCTACGAGGAGACACATTCTGATGTTGAAGCCAATTCCCTCTATTGAAGATGTATTCAATCTTGTTACACAAGATGAGAGACAGAAGACTATTAAACCTCTTAAATCTGATACAATGGTGTTTCAGGCTTCTGCTCCACCAGTTCAATACTCTGGTGCTTCTGAGAATGTGGCCTATGTTAATACTCAGAATCGTTATAAGTATAAGAATCCAAGACCTATATGTACTCATTGTGGTCAAATGGGGCATGTGATTCAAAAATGCTTTCAAAAGCATGGATATCCTCCATGATATATTCCAGGATTTAAGAGCTTAATGTCTGGTTCTAATGCTCCTCGTCCAGTGACTGCAGCATACCCATCAAAGGGCCAATATACCAACACTGGTCCTTCTCAACATGCCGTAGCCAATGTCATTGCTGGTTGTTCTCAAGCTCCACAGGCTATGAGTTTGGATCTTAATCAGCTGGATAACACTCAGATTCAGTCCTTGATTCAACAGCTCTCAAGTCGAGTCAAGCCTTCAGAATCTCAGGGTCTTATTCAGTCTGGTCCATCTATCACAGAACATGGCATTATGGTTGTCCAATCCTCCTCTGGTATATCTTCTCTTCCCACATTTCCCTCTGTTTTCCCCTCTTCTTCTCTTCGTTTTGAACAAAATTAACTCACATTCCAACATCAATGTCTCACTTCTCTTTCAAATTCTCTACCTCATGGTAGTTGGATCATAGATAGTGGAGCTACAAGCCATGTATGCTCTGATTTGTCTTTCTTTACTGAGACTGTTGCGATCACTGGAGTTACAGTTTCCTTACCAATGAGATTAGAGTGGCTATTACAGACTGTGGAAGTGTGCATTTATCATCTTCACTCATATTGCATGATGTTTTACATGTTCCATCTTTCAAGTTTAATCTCATTTCAGTTAGTAGTTTGTTAAAACATAATCAATGCTCTGCTCATTTCTTTCCTGATTTCTGTTATATTCAGGAGTCTATTCAGGGCTTGATGATTGGTAGAGGGATTCTTCTGCACAATCTTTACATTCTTCAGCTTGATAATTCTCCATCTACATCGCATTTCATTGGATCCTTGGTGGTTAATGGAAATCTTTGGCATCACCGTCTTGGACATCCATCTTCTGACAAGTTAAAGCTTCGTTCAGGTACATTGTCTAAGTCTAGTCTATCTTTTGATTCACATTGTTCTGTTTGTCCATTAGCTAAGCAAAAGAGGTTACCATTTGTGTCAAATAATAATATAACTATTTCTCCATTTGATTTGGTACATTTAGATGTTTGGGGTCCTTTTGCTATTGAGTCTATAGAAGGATAAGTATTTTCTTACCATAGTTGATGATTACACTCGTGTAACTTGAATATACCTTTTACATAATAAAAGTGATGTTAAAGATCGTTTTCTTGAATTTGTTACATATATTCACACTCAATATCACACTGTTATCAAAGGCATTAGAACTGATAACGCACCTGGGCTTGCTTTCACTGATTTAGTTAAGCATTATGGTATGTTTCATCAGTATTCTTGTCCTTATACTCCCCAACAAAACTCAGTAGTAGAAAGGAAACACCATCATTTGTTAAATGTTGCTCGCTCTTTACTCTTTCAATCAAATGTTCCTCTTTGTTACTGGACAAACTGCATCCAAACTGCTGTTTTTCTAATAAAAAGAATACTTTATGTTATTCTTGTTAACATTAGCCCTTATGAATTACTCACCAAGAAAGCACCTGCATATGATTTCCTACGAGCTTTTGGCTGCTTATGTTATGCATCTACACTTCTTAAGGATAGACATAAGTTTAGTCCTAGAGCTGATCCTTGTGTTTTTCTAGGTTATTCATCTAGTTCAAAAGGATACAATGTTTTGCATCTAGATACTCATCATATATCTACTACTCAAAATGTTGTTTTCTATGAAAACATTTTCCCATTTAAAACAAATTTGTCTAATGTTCCTTTATCTGATGTCTTTAGTAATGTCATTTTACCAATGTCAACTCCTGCTGACTTAGATTCTCATATGGAAACATCTATTCCATGTAATGGGCATTTATCTACTCGAAATATCATATCATCTAATATACCTTCTACTAGCGTTTCTGCATCTACTATAGATACTCCTCCATCTCCTGCATCTGTTCCTAATTCTACTGTAGATTTGCCTGCATCTCATGCATCTACATCTCATGTTCCACCTTCCCGTGATGTAATATCCTCTCCTAGTTTACCAATGGTTGAGGAGACTGTGCCTGCAGGGATCTCAGTAGTCTCATCAAAGACTGACCGCCCAAAGCGCACAGCTAAGCTTCCCACTTATCTTACTGACTATCACTGCTCTTTTACACATCTTTCTGAACCTTTACCCAAAATTTTAACCACACCTTATACTTTGTCATCAGTTCTTTCTTATAACAATCTCAAGCCTATATTATGTCTATCACCGTTGAAACAGAGCCAAAAACTTTCAAACAAGCTATTGTTTCTGTGAAATGGATTGAGGCAATGAATTTGGAACTTGAGGCTATGGAGCTTAACAAGACTTGGAGTATTGTCTCATTGCCTGATGATAAGAATGTTGTTGGTTGTAAATGGGTATACACCATTAAATATCTTTCAGATGGTGGAATTGAGAGATATAAAGCGAGGTTAGTAGCACAGGGTTATACACAGCAGGAGGGAGTTGATTTTTTTGAGACATACTCACCTGTTGCGAAGCTGGCTAGTGTCAAACTCCTTTTAGCTCTAGCAGCTGGTATGGAATGGAGTATTACTCAAATGGACATCACTAATGCCTTTCTCCATAGTGAACTTGATGAGGAGATTTACATGAGTCTTCCTCTTGGTTATACGCCTCCTCCTGGTACAACTCTTCCGCCAAAGCCTGTGTGTAAACTACACAAATCCTTGTATGGTTTGAAGCAAGCTTCTCGCCAATGGAATCAATGTCTTCCTAATGCACTGATTGGTGATGGTTTTCTTCAATCTGATTCAGATAACACTTTGTTTGTTAAATTAGTAGGTTCTTCCTTCATCGGTCTCTTGGTTTATGTTGATGATATTCTCATCGTGAGCAATAATAATGAGGTTGTTCTTTCAGCTCAAGCTACTCTGGCAAGGCAGTTCAAGACTAAGGAACTTGGACAAGCAAAAAAATTCTTGGGATTGGAGATTGCTCGTAATTTTGATGGGATCTCTGTTTGTCAAAGAAAGTATTGTCTGGACTTGCTTTTTGATGCAGGACTCCTAACTTGCAAACCTAAGACAATACCGATGGATCCTAAAGTACCTTTGAGTACAGAAACTGGCACTTTACTTGTGGATGCTAGGCCATATAGAGAACTTACTGGCAGACTTTTGTACCTTTGTGTCACACGGCCTGACATTACTTTTGATGTTAGTCGGCTGAGCCAATTTCTCTCATCTCCTACTGATGTTCACCTTCATGCAGCTCATCATGTCCTGAAGTATCTTAAGAATAGCCCAGGCCAAGGACTATTCTATTCTGCGTCTACAACTTTGAGTTTGAATGCATTTTCTGATGCAGAATAGGCAGCTTGTGAGGACACAAGGAAGTCTGTTACTGGTACTTTTCTTGGATCTTCTCTTATCTTTTGGCGTTCCAAGAAGCAAGATCCGGTTAGTAGTAGTAGCACAAAAGCAGAGTATAGAAGTATGGCTCAAGCCACTAGAGATTTGATATGGTTTCAGCAAATGTTGACAGCTTTACACATTCAAGTTGAGTCTCAAGCAAAGCTCTTCTGTGATAGTAAGTCAGCATTACACATTGCTACAAACCCAATGTTTCATAAGAGAACAAAGCATGTGGAAATAGATTGCCATACTACACGCAATCAAATGAAGAAAGGTTTTCTCAAACTCATGCATGTCTCATCTGGAAACCAGCTTACTGACATTCTAACCAAACCTTAGCATCCTGGTCCGTTTCACTCCCTCTTGGCTCGCTTGTCAATTTCAAGCCTCTTCTCACCTTCCGCGACTTCGGCTTGAGGGGGTATATAAAGGATGATCAGTTAGAGTGGTTAGAGTTAGTTAGAAGAAGATTAAGAGGGTGTTATTCAATGATGGATTTTAACAGAGTTTACAAATACACAAAAATTGGAATCAAAGTTAATCAGTCTACAAACAACATTTGAACGAGTTAGAGAGCCATTCTTTGCCTCAGAAACAACATGTGCGTCTTATACATGTATTACTTTTCTCTTAGCATAATCACACAGACTATTTTTCATGCTCCAAACGAGACATCTATTACTCGAAACAAATTCTGTTCAACTAAAAAGTATATATATATATATATATATATATATATAGAAACGGAGCATACATAAGATTTTGAGAACGTGGTTTAACTTCTTTTCCTTTGAGTTCGATTCTTACTAGAAACATTTTCATTTTTACTTTGCAAGTGGAAATGGTGTCACAAAACAGTTTATGAGAGAATTACCCAGGTTTTGTTCTAGAATCTCGTTGTTATTAGAAAAAAAAAGAAGCAGAACAATTATAATTTGTGTGACTGAACGGATACTATAAAAAATCAATAATGATAATAAATACGGCGTTCATATAGTAGTACGTATGACAAGCATAAATCGATAAATTCAATATTTAGCAACAAAACATGTATGTCATATATACGTGTATGTACAAAATAGTCTGACTAATAGTTACCAATCTTGGAAGCTGGGGATGTGTATGTGTTGTTAATTTAATTTACATTTTCTAATGAAGGTAGGTAGATCTATAAATTGTAGATATTTATGGATCAACAATATGAATCAATATGGTCTTGTCTCGTACGCAATCAAGTTTATACGACAGTGTTTTGTGGCTGTTATAAAACTTTGAAAAATTTAGGCGGCTTTTAACACCCTTCCGTACCAAACAATGCTCCCTTTTTTCTAATATATTTCATTTCCCCCATTTATAAACCTAAATTTGTATCATAATTTTACAAGTTGGGATAATTATTGTTATTATATTTTTTATATAATTAGGAGGAGTTCGGGTATGGGCCTTAATCTCCCCCAAGGCCCGGGACCAGCCTTTGCTAATACCTTATAACATGGCGTAAAACATCCCTCCCACCGGAGTTTGAATTAGGAGCACAACAATACCAACCTCTGCGCTTAACCACTAGCCCACGACATCTAGTGGTAGTTGGGATAATTATTATGACCCTAAACAAACACAAAATAAACCAATGTAACTTGCTCAGTTGTTAAATTATTTATGATGGATTCATATATTTTTTTAGAAATTTTGAAAAATACGGGTTTCTAAAATATCTATTTTAAATTTTTTTACTTATAAAACTTTTTCAAAAATGTCACTAAAATTATATCATTTATTAAAAAAATCATTTATATTTGAGTGAACTATTCTATGTTAGGGTTTGTCGTGGATCAAAACTCTTTTTAAGGTTTAAGATTTTAGGATTTAAGGTTTAAAAATTCTTCAATTAGTGGTATTTTGGAAAATAGACAACTCATGGTGTTATTTTTGAAAATTAACATAATAATTTTTGAAAATTCTTCAATGATGGATTTTAACAGAGTTTATATCTAACCAAAATCCACTGTTATTCAATCAATGATTCTAAAAATCTCTGCAGTATCCTTGAGATTTGATTTTTAAATATTTGTTCACTAAACTCCATCACCAAGTGATTTCAAATCCATTAAAAAACAAATACTTCCCAAATCTTTTAAAGTTGAATAACAATGGATTTTAATTATAGATTTGAACTCTTCTATTGACTAACACAAGATTTTGAAATCCTTAAGACATGATTTTACAAATATCATATCCAATAACAATGGATTTTAAAATAGAATTTAGAATCATTGATTAAATAACAGTGGATTTTGGTTAGATTTAAAGGGGGGGGGGGGGGGGGGGGGTTATTGGTTTATGGAATTTAATGGATTTGTGGATTTATAAACCTGTGCTATTTGATTTGTAAATCTTATAAGATTTAGAAATCTTTGTAAATCCGAAACTTTCCCCTCGGATTTGATCCTTTGTATTTTTGACATGAAATCCTATCAAATCCACTAAAATCCAAAGTGAAATCAACTCCATACATAAATCCGTATGATTGAATAACACATGATTTCAATTAGGATTTATAAATCATAAAACCAATAACACTGGATTTAAGTATAGATTTTAAAATCATAAAACCAATAACACTAGACTTTACTTGGATTTCCAAATCCATTAAATTCCATAAACCAATAACCCCCGTAAACTTTATGGAGTAAACGAAATTCAGATGAAAAAAATAATAATAAGACGCACATGATAGTCGATACGTCTATGTTTAAAAGATTTTTGTAGCCAAACAAATAGATTGTGTTCAAACATGTTACCCAAAATTGCATGCTAACTCACAACATACGGCATGCAACAACATAGTTTTACTTTTAGTCATTGGGGTCGACATTAATATTAATCTCACAAAAATTTACTAAGTCAAAACTAAACGTCAGAAGAACCTTTCTTTTGAAGCTGTCTTCTTAATTAGCCATTTTATTATAAACCATATATTTAATTCGTAGAGAAAAAAATAAATCTTTATATGACACTTCAATAATTAGATAAAAACTGGAAAGCTTTAGAAAATATATTTTCAATCTGTTTTCGATCTGAATTTATTCAATTTCTCTGATTTTTTTTTTTACACTGGAATTGTTTTGAACTCGTAACACAATTTTTAGTAAAATAAACAGACATCTCCCTAAATTTTAGTCAAAATCTTTAATCTATATCATATGTTTCCATAACGTTAAAAGACATTGCACAAAATTTTGGTTTGTCTTATATTTCTTCTTATTAACTATTTTTCTAGTAAACCAAGGATTATTAGAGGGTATTATAGACTTTGGTACTATGCCATTTGCTGCTATAAATATTCTTACTCCAAAGGGTTTCTTTGCCACAGAGACTTATTTGTCATTTCTTCTGAGTCCCAAACAATGGAATTCAATTGTGTTCAATTTTTTCAAAACAAGACGATTCTTGTCACCGGTGCTACCGGTTTCCTTGCCAAGGGTACGTTCATTAATTTTTCCGCATGATTTTTGTTAATTAATTCCAATCAATTTAGGTGTAACTGTCTAAGTATTCTTCAAGATTCGTTAGACCGACTACTGACTTAGCTTGTGCTTTGCGCAAATATTTCAAAATAAGATTGACACATAAATTCTTTCTTCAAAACGTTGATTAATATCGATGTCTCTTTCATTTTAGAACAAAGTTTCCCCAAGATAATATAATTAAGGTGTAGTTAGCTTATATATAACTATATAAAATGAAAGAGCGTCTCAAACTATTGGTGAGTCATGTTCAAAAACTTTAGTAAAACAGGTTTCTAAAGAAAAATAAAGCCCCCAATTATATATATAGTCAAAAAAAAAGTATAGAAAATTTCACATTTAAGTCGGATATCTAATCGCATGCTAGAAGACGGTCCTATACATAATATTTCATGGAAGTATCATACATATAATTAGTTTATAATATAACTATTTCAGCTCGTGGGCTCCCTACAATATTAGATGGAGTAGCTCACTATTAACACCTAATCGGATATAATTTATTGTCATTGATATTTCTTAGTTTTTGTGGAGAAAATTCTGAGAGTACAACCAAATGTGAACAAGCTGTACCTTCTGGTGAGGGCATCCAATAACGAAGCAGCGACGAATCGCTTACGCACAGAGGTCTATATAGTACTAACCAGATCTAATTCGCTATATAATGTTTGAACGAATAAATGTTTATAAAATAAAAATAAAAGTGAGTTGAGATTGATTACTCTGGTTTGTTGCATTATATATATATATATATATGCGTATATATATCACAGGTATTCGAGAAAAGTCTCTTTAAGGTGTTGAGAGAGAATCTTGGCGATGAGAGTTTAAATACATTGTTGTTAGAAAAAGTTGTCCCAGTCGCAGGTGATATCTCGACGGATAATTTGGGCGTGAAGGACTCCAATCTCAGAGAACGTATGCAAAATGAAATCGATATTGTTGTTAATGTCGCAGCCACAACAAACTTTGACGAAAGGTTCTTGCTACAAGACATTTGTATTTTTTATACATCATTTCCATTCTATAACCTAAATAATAAAATAACATAAAACTTTTATTTTACATATGAACCAGATATGATGTTGGTCTTGGAATCAACACATTTGGAGCCCTCAATGTCCTTAACTTTGCCAAAAAATGTGTTAAAGCTAAGTTGCTTCTCCATGTCTCAACTGGTGAGTCTTTTTTTAGTTATTCCTCCAAAAAAAATTATTTAAATTCGTTCACTTTGCTTATATTCTATGATATGGTTTGTTGAAACTTGTAGTCTTATTTCTATTTGTTCGCTAGCTTACGTTTGTGGAGAAAAGTCAGGTCTCCTACTTGAAAAACCATTCGCCATGGAAGAGATTTGTGACAAGAATGGTCTCCAATTGGATATAAACCTTGAAAGGGAGTTGATGAAGCAAAGATTGAAAGAATTAAATGAACAAGATTGTTCAGAAGAAGATATTAATCTCTCCATGAAAGAACTTGGCATGAAAAGGTGAGTCTTCAATTCGTTGATGATTAAAAATTCCTTTGATTATAATTATTAGAATGGATCGAAATATAATTTGGTATATGTTGATGATTAGGGCAAAAATTCATGGATGGCCAAACACATATGTTTTCACCAAATCAATGGGAGAGATGCTTCTTGGTAACCATAAAGAAAATCTTTCTCTCGTCATTATCCGTCCCACGATGATCACGAGCACTTTTTCTGAACCATTTCCTGGTTGGATGGAAGGGTTAAGGTAGTAATTTTTTATCGTTTAGGATTCTAAGTGTTAAAACTAGAACATTTATCAGTAATTGAATAAGTCAGAGTCTCTTTCTTGATTCTTTTATCCTAATTATAACAAATTAAAATTATTCATATTTGTGTGTAGAACTGTAGACAGCGTGATTATTGCATACGGAAAAGGAGTGCTCAAGTGTTTTCTTGTCGATGTAAACTCGGTCTGTGATATGGTATATTGTTGAACTCGACATGTTCCTAATTATCGATCTTAGAAGATTTATAATTCACGAGACTTAGATAGCTCAGTCTTGATTTTGATAGTTTTTTGGATACGATATGAAAAATATGTTGACAGATACCAGTGGATATGGTGGCAAACGCAATGATCACAGCTGCAGCTGCGCATGCTGGAGGTTCAGGGGTTCACATGGTGTACCATGTGGGTTCATCTAACCAGAACCCAGTGACATTTGGAGAGATTCATGAAATTTCGGTTCGTTATTTCACCAAAAACCCTTTACGTAGTCGCAATGGCTCGCTCATAACAGTCTCAAAAGTAAGGTTCATATCAACCATGGCTTTGTTCAGTCTCTACATGAACCTACGTTACAAGCTACCTTTACAGGTACGTACGCATGTATTAATAAATCGATATGTATATGACTCCAATACAACGGTTGATTTTCATATTGTTTTTTCTTTCTCAATCAGTTATTAAGATTGATTGATTTAATATATCCTTGGAGAAATGGAGATAAATACGGAGACAAGAACCGCAAAATAAAGTTGGTGATGAGATTGGTAGAGCTTTACGAGCCTTACGTACTCTTCAAGGGCATGTACGTATCAACTTCCAATTATTAGTTTTCTGTTGTGAAATTAACCCTCGAAAAAATTTGTAATCACAATTATGAACCTTAAATATTAGATCTCATATTTATATAATACTCTCATATTTCTTCTCAGATTCGACGATAGAAATACTGAGAGCTTATGTGCCACCTTGAAGGAAGAGGAGAGTAAAACTTCAGAAAGCCTAATGTTCGATTTTGACCCAAAAAGCATTAATTGGGGAGATTATCTCACAAATATACATATTCCCGGCCTCATCACTCACGTTCTTAAAAAATAATACCACCTACACATTTCATTGAATTTCGGATGTATCAAGAATAAATATTTTCATGATGGAAAAGTAATATTTTATTTGTACGGCAAACGTAATCTTTAATAAAAACATATGTTCTGTTTTTCAAGTAGAATCTACTTTTATCGAAATTCCAATAAGTAAAAAAAATAAATATATATATATATAATGATATGTATAACTCTAAATTTGTAGAGAGTTATAATAATACACTAATAGAAATTATTAAATTATAATGAAATTTAATAACTAAATTTAGTAAACATATTGGAACAAATTTAGTTTTTGGTAAACTTTTTATAATGAAATGTACAACTCTCTACAAATTTAATAATATACTCATATAATTGTAATATATTAATTTATACATAATCCAAATTTTCAACGTTTTCTTAAACACTTAATAGATGTTTTGGGTTAGAAGCATTTAATTCAAATGTTGAATTATCAAATATTTATTTCTCTTAGATTTTGGTGTAGAACTACATACATTTTTACATAAATATCATAAATCATTCTCTGTGTATTTTGTTGTACAGTTCATGAATAAAATGACCATTAATTCTTTTATATTTATGTGTCAAAATTTAAGTTTTTACTTTAGTTATGGTATTATAACGCTTTCAGTTTTTATATAATTCAATAAAATTTAAATATCACTTTGAATAAATTCGTATATTCCAAATTTTCACTTTTTAAAGTCTTCCAATCAAGATAAGTTTGTTTTCCTCGATTAGATCTGAGGTATCCATCCTTGGAGCTTTGATCCAAATTCTTGGAGGTAATTCCTCTTTGCTTAGTGCTTTTTCTTTCTCGGCGTAGGTGAATTTACGAGCCATAGTGAGCTGAGGTTCGTTGGCTTAAATGTACCTTGGTTATTGTAGATAGTATACAGTAGAGAGGCAGAAGGTGAGTAAGATCCTTTCTTCGGGAAATTCACCCAAGAAGCAGAGGAGTGCGCTGAAGAATCTTGGAGCCATCAGTGGAGATTGAGAAGGAGAAATTCTCAGAAATTAGGAGCCATCAGTGGAAAGGCGAGATTCCGATTAACTAAATGGTCATCGTTGGCTTGCCTGAGTGCGGCGGAGGAGCTTTTCCGGCAAGTTTTAAAAACAAAAGCGGTTAGGAAAAGTTGGTGACGATTAGGGTTTTGAGAGATGCCTTCCAAAAAGAGTAAGATACAATGGATAAAGTTGACTTTTTGAAAAACCGTTGGTCTTTACCCATTTTCGAACATCGT
The DNA here is from genome assembly GCA_900128785.1 of Arabis alpina. NCBI lineage: Eukaryota > Viridiplantae > Streptophyta > Magnoliopsida > Brassicales > Brassicaceae > Arabis > Arabis alpina. Next base: position 9,534,245 of record LT669792.1, read on the forward strand.
GCATAGGAGAGAAATTGAACTTCCTTTGAACAAAGCAACTTCTTGTGGTTAAATTATACATAAATATGATTTGAAAAATAAAATAAAATTTATTAGAAAAATTATGTTTTGCTTATGTGGACAGCTTAAAAAATCATGGATCAAGATGGATAGATTTGTTTGTTGTAGATCATCGATGTAACTATTATTATAATTTGTAATAGAATAATAAATTAAAATTAAATAAAAAAACAACTTAAGCAAAATATTCTTCTCACATTACATGTGATGAATCCTTTAGTGTGTTTTTTCAATGGTATTAATTTCACTTTCTTTAATCTTTTTTTGCACATTTTCGATGTTCGAGCCATTGTTATATGCTCTACACCATCACAATTGGCGTTGTTGTTAGAAACAACCACTACTACATTTTCAGTTTCACGACAAAGATTTTGTTCCTTGGGGATAAATGACCATTTTTAGACCCTGATTGAAACATTCTGGCAAGGTAATTAGTGATATCAGATTGAGTAACAATCCGAGATCGGTACAAAGAATAGAGGAACTAGGTTTAAACGTAACATCACAAAGAAGAATCAAGGAAAAAGATGTGTATAGAATTCTCTATTGAAGGCGATGTCCTCGGTTGGGAGGAATACATCAAGTATTTATACAAGTACAAAGTCGGTCGAAATAACCTTAAAAGATAATGAAAAATCTTCTAAAAGATAAGAGGAAGTTATACTAATTCTAAATATTTTCTTTTACCCGAGCTAAATCTTCCAATTTGCTTGTATTTGCCTAGGTCGGCAGATGTCGCTCATCGGGCCGAGACGTCTAGATGGATCCTCGTTGGCCCATTTCTCCGAGATGTTTCCTGAAGCTCCATGTCGGGTCGAATATAAGTCGGGTATGGTAGCGGATGCTAAATCCGATACCACCAACTAGTCCCCCCTCCCCCCGAGCTCGGCGAGTATTACTTGTAGTGAGCTCGGCCGAGACGTACTAAGGAAGAATTACCCAACTCAGATCTTGATGTCACACGATGCTTCGCCTTGACACATGCCACGCTCCGGACCGTTTGTTCTAAAAAAACACTCAAGAGACACCTTGGTTCACTCGCGTCTGCCGCCAAGGTGTAATGACTTTCCCGCCTTGGAGTATAAATGTCGGATCTTTCGATCCTAGGATTTTCCTTATTTATTCGTCATCCGAACAAGATAAAATCGTCTTTCTCCCTTATCTCTCATCTTTCCTTACTCATTGTGAGTGCTAGAATCTACACAATAAACTTGTCAAGGGTTTCAAGGAAACAGAGAATTCTTAGATGAAAACACGTAAACAAAGATCAAAGAAGAAGTAGTTCTTTATTGCTGTTTGCATAAGAGCGTATGTGAGTTAAATTGCGGATGCCTTCGAATGAGGCGTACAAGATATATTTATACAAGTCTTAAGTCGGCTAGGCCTATTTCTAAAAGATAAGGGAGATTCCCTAATTCTTCGGGATTTCCTTCCTGCGTAGTCGGCGGCCGCTTAGGGTTTTGCTGTAACATCCCAGACCAAGCAGCAGAAACCCGAGGTACTCAGTAGAAACCTAGCAAGAGGTTCAGTAGGAAAATGAGTAAAAAAAAGGTAAGAGGTTAGGTCGGTATTGGGTAGATTGAGTCTAGGATAGGTTGGGGATAGGGAAAGACATGGGTAGAATTAGGAAATCAACGAAGGACCTGTTGTGCAGTAACGCAAGAGTAAAGGGGGGGCGGAAAGAGGAAAAACGTGGAGAAGAGGGAAGCGTAATGGGCTTTCGGCCCGAGTGGTGAGGAGGTGGAGAGAAATAAGGAAAGTGGAGAAAAATAAGGAAAGTGGATATTCTCCTCAGGGTTTTTGGTTTAGTATAAATAGAGGGCTAGGGAGCTCATTATTTACACACACCAAAATATTTCTCTCCTCTCTAGAGCCAAAGATACACGCTTAAGAGGGAGAGAAAAGGAGGAGCTCGAGAAGGAACTCGGCACCCCACCTAAGGAGAAGCGGTATAAGGTAAGGCGCGATCCGTATCTAATACTCCCTTTCTATTCTCTTCCTTATAGTTTTCATGCAGTAGTCTTCGTAGTACGGGTTAGGGTAAAGTAGTTAGTAGTATAGTAGTAGTAGTCGTGTGCGGATAGATATCCGTCCACGGCACCGTAGTAGTAGCGTCCGTGTATGGATCGAGGATCCATACGTGGACCGGCTGGCATCGGTAAGGCCTAGTGCTGACATCGGTATGGCCTCGGGGTGCCTCGATGACAGTACGCCAGGGTACCGAAGGTAGGCCTCGGTGACGCCTCAAGAAGGCATCGGAGACACCTCGACAAGGGCGCTGGTACGAGGTATCAGTGACGCCTCTAGAGGGCACGATGACACTTCGACAGGGCCCGAGTAACCTAGCAAGCTGTGGCCTCGGTGACGCCTCGAGAAGGCATCGGAGACGCCTCGACAAGGGCGCTGGTACGAGGTACCAGTGACGCCTCTAGAGGGCACGATGACGCTTCGACAGGGCCCGGGCAGCTTAAGGTCGTGCCTCGAGGAGGTATCGTAAGGAAGTAAGGATGATCGATGATCAGGACGAGTGAGCCTCGGATCACTCCTCGATGGACGTATCGGTGAGAAATCGGTACGGACACTTGACGATCCGGCAGTGCCAAGAGTGGCTATCAGGTAGTATCCACGGTCGGACCATGGGGACGCGTCGATAGGCCCTCGGGGAGGTCTACGATCGATCTACCACTGGCCATCGGGGATAACTGAGTAGTCCGCAAGGGCAGTCCGCGATGAGATCGCTGACTGACATCGGTAAGCCTCGAGTAGGCCTCGGTGTATCGGTACGATACCTTGTTCGTCCGCGATGAACGAACCAGTAATCATCGGTGAAGGCATCGATGATCGGAGAGAAAGCCAGACGGCCAGTGCCAACCACTGTGCCGCGAATCGGTAAGGCCTCGATAGAGATCGATACGGCCTCAGTTCGGAATCACGCCTGGTAAGCAAAAGCGTGCTTGGCTTACCAACAGTGGCAGAGCATCCGGTCAGATCATGGCGATCTGGCTATGGACTCGTATGTGAGAAAGTAAAGGAGCAGGGCAAGGCTAACACAGCTTGCCTAGTAACTTGGCTATCACAATGGATCTTGGCAAGAGTGCACGGTGATGAAGTCCCGCTGTGAGACTCAGCCTTGTATCTCGAGGAAACTTGGCTCGGCAGAAGCCGTCCCAAGAGTGACTCGTTGTTTGGCAGACTGGAAACTAGTCATGGCAGGATCATGTCTAGTTCCAACTCGCACCGCATGTAGCTTAGGAAAGTATAGAATGCATAGGCCGGCTATACTCTGAAGAGAGAGCCAGTGGGCCAAATGTGAGGATTAGCGTGGCAGGCTGAAAGGTCTGATACTAACCGATCATTGAACCACAAAATAGAGCTATGGTAACATTACAGCCGCAAGGCCGTAAGGATACTCGATGGTTCGCTTGCTTGTAGGCCGCGGCAGACTACTAGAGAATGTCGTAGGCCGGACAGGTTGTGGCCGGCCAACTTAATAGTTGTACGGGAACGCCTTAGTCAACCTGGTAGCTAGTCTAGACGGTGTGTGCCAACAAGAGAAACGCTAAAGAGGCTTAGCAAACTCGTATGGCCGCATACGACTCCAGGGTTAGAGGCGAGGCCGTTGGAACGCTAAGGCCAGTAATGGGCAAGGCGGGACCGCGAGTCTCCCACAATTAATGGATAGTTTTATGTGTGTATTTCTGCAGGGACGGTCACCGTATGGCCATAGATGAGTCATGGGTAACGTATTGGGATAGCCATGCTTACCTGGGGCCGACCATACGGGGCAAAAGGTATTGCTTGAAATGGTTCGGCTATTGCTTGAGAACGTAGAGGTATAACGGACTAGGATTAACCGGAGTAGCTAGCTTGATTGTGAACCTTAGGATAGTCTAGTAGATAAAAGCATGTTAAACCGGTAGGATAGTAGGTTCACAATGCCACCATTTAAATATTGCATAGGGACGTATGTATGGGCATGCGTTCCGCCTTATTTGTGTTTGGCGTGAAAGATGGCACGAAGCCCTAGCCTTCCGAGGATCGCTAGAAGGGTTTGAAGTTCCAGAACTTCGGACAGTCCGTCGACGGGCCGACTAGGTTGAGGACAGTTCGCCGACGGGCCGACTAGGTTAAGGGGTGCCAGCGTGCCGGCGTAGGTTAAGGGCCGCCAGCGTGCCGGCAAACCTGTTGAGGCCACCAGCTTGCTGGTGTTGAGTTAAAGGGCTGCCAGCATGCCGGCGTTTGAAAAGGGGCTGCCAGCGTGCCCGGCATGAGGTTGAGGAGTTGTGTTTGTATCATCGCCAAAGGGTTGGCCGTGAGACGCAGTACCTGGCAAGTAGTGCTAAGGGTGTTGTGTGGGGTTGTAGGTTTAGAATAGCTAGGTAGTGTTAGGTGGTGAGACGGAGTAGACCGTCTTACTGAGTATTCAATACTCACCCCCTTACCAGTGCGCAGGATAGGACATCCGGTCAGGTGGACCATAGGACGGCAAGGCAGGAGGGAGCAGCGGGCAATGGAGGAAGACTTTCCCAAGGCGTAGTGAATCTAGTACCCTATGTTGTAAATTACCGTACAATGTAATAGAGAAATTTTAGAGCAATGAAAATATCATTTTTGTCTAACACCTGGGTCTGGATTCATAGTCCGAGATGCGGGTGTTACAAATTTGGTATCAGAACTCGGTTGTCACTCCAGTTCTGGCAGCTACAAAGATCTCGTGGGACTACTTGGGAAAAGGCTTCGATTCCTCTGCCTCCCCTGCCGCCGCCTTCGGCCACCATTGGTAAGTTAGGATTAAGTAACCTTAGAGTTGTCTCTTTCAGATGACCACTAGGAGAAGAAACGCCGCGGTGACTACAGGAACAGGAAACTCACCAGCCAACGAAGAAGACGTACCCCCAAACCCGGTACCACTTGCCCAGCCCACACCCCCCGTTCAACCCGCTCCTCAGGCCCAGCCTGTACCTCCAGTCCAACCAGTGCCACCGGTTCAGCCGGTTCCACCCGTCAACCCTGACCCGCCAATAAAACCCGTGCCCCCGGTGCAACCGGATAACCCAAATCCACCACCACATCACCCTGCTGCCCCTGAAGGGCCCGATGCACCAGCCACCAACCAGACCGTGATCAACGCGGCCTTGTTACACGGGCTCCAGGAATTGCAAACCCTCTTCGGGAATGTCGTCCAACAAAGAGGACAGGGAAACCCAGCGAATCCACCACCCCCGAACCCACAGGCGGTAGCTGAAGACGTGCCAGTAGTAGTAGACGTACGCCCCATGGAAAGAGTACCCATGTACTGGGAAATGCTCCGGGTTATGAGGGACATGGACACAGGGACATTCCTGGGGAAGGGAGCTAAGCCAGCCGAGGCAGATTCTGGGCTCAAACTACTCGAGAGGAATTTTGAGTCCGCCCGATGCCCGACAGGATATAAGAGGGATCTGGCGGTCAACTACCTGAAGGAGGACGCTCAGCTCTGGTGGGAAGGAGTGATCCAGGGTTGGGACAACCCACATTGCACCTGGGACGTGTTCAGGGAGGAATTTATCAAGAAATATTTCCCTCAGGAGTCCATCGATCGACTAGAAGGGGAGTTTTTGGACCTACCTCAGAAAACTCGCACGGTAAGAGAATATGAGGCGGAATTCAACCGCCTCCGCAGATTCGCAGGACACCACATGACCGCTGGCCAAGTCGTCAAGAAGTTCCTATGAGGGTTGCGAGTAGAGATACGAACTCCGTTGGAGATCCTCACCTTCCATACTATTACGGAGTTAGTAGAAAAGGCTGCCATGGTGGAAATGGGAATAGAAAAAGAGAGTAAGCAGCATCGCTCGGTTACCAGAACGAGAGAAGGCGACGGTGGAAAGAGGAAGACAGACGATAGGACTGGAGGTCGGAACGCAGGTTGCACCAATTGTGGGAAGAACCACATCGGCCCTTGTAGACCTAGGTTGTAAATTACCGTACAATGTAATAGAGAAATTTTAGAGCAATGAAAATATCATTTTTGTCTAACACTTGGGTCTGGATTCATAATCCGAGATGCGGGTGTTACATTTGCCCTCGTCCTCGTCCTGGGCCTAGGGCTGAGAAGTCACCTAGGCCCAACTTGAGCTGTTCGTGTCAAAGGTCGGCCGGGCTCGTCTGTCTTGCTGCCACGTCGTCCTAGGACTTTTACCATGTCATTTCCGTGGCTTGGGCCTTTTGAGGTCGGCCCAATAAACTTGAGCGGGACAACTCCGACTGTCAGTGGAGAGCTGTAGTCGTCGTCCCAGTAAGAAGACAGAGCTCGTCCTGCGCATGAGCAGTGTTCGTCTTCGTAAGTGAAGGTCGTCCCAGAGACTGGCAGCGCTAGTTCCAGTGTCCTGCGCGCCTACCTTTGACACTTAGCCATTTTCTTGATAATCTCAGGTGGGTGAGATTTGACCCCAACAGTTAGCCCCCAGTTCAGCAGTATCAGTTCTGATGATGCTGAGTTTAAAGAGGAATAGGTGAAAATGAGGTTTCTCAAGAAGATGTGTCGTTATTGAGACGAGGGCATATCCAGTAATATTGCTGAGTTTTCATGTTTATGTTAATGCCTAGCTCAACAGAATTGGTTCTGCAAAAGTTCACGGAGCTTGTTTCGTTAAAGCTTTTCGTTGTACGTAAAACTCTGATGAGTCGTGCTTTGTAGCTTGATTTTTTTTTTGATTTTTTTTTTTTGAAATTTTTTTTTTTTTTGTTTCGGAAAAATTCACCTCTACACCGTTTCTGTACTCAGTGAAAATTTATATTTCCTTCGGAAACTGAAATTGTTATCTCCGGTTACCGAGAATCATTAATGCTAGGTTTTGGTGTTAATGGCTATATATATCCATTGCCTCGACGGGACTCCGCCTGTACGTTCCCCCACGATTGGACCTACATCGTTCGCCGTCCTCGGCGTGTATGGAGCTCGTTCTCGTTTCGTCGATCTCACCAACTCGTCGATGCAGAGCTCTCGGTCATCGTCGTTACAAGGATAGGTGGGCTTGATTTTCCTGTGCCGCCGTCTCTGCCGAGGATCCACCGTCTTTGTTTAGGCTTTCTTCTGTTGACTTGTTAAGCTTGTCGTTGACGCAGGAAGGGAACCTCGACGTTCCTCCACTCGTGCTCGGCCATCGGCGTTTTCTCGCAGCCGTCGTTTCGTGCATAGGGCCTCCGCATCGATTCACCGTTGGACTCAAGAGGAGACCTCGTCCTCGACACTTCAACGTCGAAACCTATTCAGAATGGCGCCGATGTCTCACACCGACGTCTCTTCATAATCGCGCCGACGTCTCTTCGTTTATTGACTTCGAGCCAAGCACACAACCGTACCACCTTGCAGAGCGTGAAGTCTTGTTCCTTGATAAGCCGAGCTCAACACCGTCAAGCTCGTCGTGACACAAAGACCCGGGCTCAGCGTGAATTAGAAAAGGCAACAAAAACTGAGGACTGAAGTGATTTTGCCCTGCATCGATGACTATGTGACTTTGTGTTAGTGATAATTTCAACGCTTAACAACTTTGGAGGTTGTCTTGATGTCGAGTTCATCGTCGTTTTTTGAGAAATTTCTGGAGAATGTTTTGAAGCCAATGACTACTCGTTTGGGAGACGCATGACAGTACGCCGAGAAAGCTTGTTCAGATGCTGGTTTTAGCTCTTGGTTGCGTCCTTGTTCCAAACAAATAGACAAAATTCAAGCTTTAGCAGCGCGTAATGCGGAGGGTCCAAAGAGTTTGTTTCCTGTTGACGAGCCAGTTAATGACATTCCAATCCGTGTTAACGAGCTAGCTGACGATGCTCCAGTTCTTGTTGATGTCAAAGCCAAAATAGAAGAATTCGACAATGCAGTAGAACGAAGTAGACTTGACCGTCTAGCTGGCTCCCAGAGACGGGCCCCTCATCGATCTCGAAAGAAGTCACGTGTTAAGAAGTTTAGGCCTCCGGATCCGCCTGGTTCAACTAGTTCAAGCGAGAGATCACTTGGTGTTTTGAGACACAAGTGTTCTATTTCCGACGAGATAGAGCTTGTGCTGCCATCACCATCTGATCAAGCTGACCAACCTCCGAAAGGCTACTTCACGTTGTATGAAAGCTTCTTCGATGATGTGTTCCTATGGTTTCCTATCCCATACGTGATCCTCGAGTTTCTTGCGAAGTTTTACGTCTCCATTTCGCAAATCACTTCTCGTGGAATTGGCCACTTGGTGGGAATCCTCATTCGAAGTTATGAGTGCGGGGATACCTTGAATGTTCATCATTTGAGGAACTATCTCGATCTTCGTCGTTCTCCTCCCAAAGATAAGCTAATATACTACATTAGCCCTCGAAAAGACTTTTGAACCTTTGACGGTTTTGTCAGCAAAGACTGTCAATGGATGGATTTTTTCTTCTACGTTCCTTTCTGTAGATAACTTTGGGAGATTGGATTGACTTGATTCGAACAAGATGGAGAAGGAAGGGTAGTTGATTCCATTCATTCTGTTAGGAATGCGTTCGTCTTGCATATTGCTTTTATAACTTATTTTCACCCTATTGCCACCTTGATTATTTCTAACCACTGTTTTGTTTATTTCTGTTTTGCAGTAAGTAACGTGATTCTGAAGATCCCAAAAAACATGCAGGCTACTCATACGCTTCTTGCATCTCAAGGGTGCAACTGGGATAAGCACTTTTCTCTGCGACGCGTTGAGAAGGCGAGAGCTTTCTTTGGCGGTTCTTCAGTTTCGAGCTTCTGCTTTTCGAATTGGTCCGAAGAGGTTCAGTCAGAGATGGAGAAATGATCGTTCAGAGAGTTAGCTTCAGGCAGCGCAGATGTTTCTGAGGCTGTTGCACCGCCGAGTACTACTTCCGCGCCGAAGGCCATTCCTACGCCTAGCACTACTCTGGCCCTTGCGCCGAGCACAACTTCTGTGCCTAGCACTACTCCCGCGCCTAGCACTGCTTCTCCTGCAAAGAAGACTGCTCGCATGCCACCGAGTGTTGTTCTAGGCGTGCCGACCTCCGACTCCAGAGCCTTGCGCTCCACTGCTCCCTTGGACTTTTCTCGCCCAGGGGAAGACGCAAAGAAGAAGGCCAAGGAAAGGCGCATGAGACCGTGACAAGCGATCGTCGGAGGAGCGAGCCCCGAGGCGACGACGAGAGAGAGACGAAGAGGCCGAGGACCGATCCTCCTTCGCCTTCTGTCCATGTTCCGTAGTCGGTCTTTGATGACGACGCTGCTGCTGCGCGTCTCTTTGCTACCATGGTCTTTCCTGATGATCCTTACACTCGCGTTCACGCATCCTCTTCAGGGACGATGTCACGCGCCGGGCTTATGGTATTATCCGCTCCGTTTTGACACTTAGCTTCTTTTACTCATATGGATGTTTTAACATTTTATTTACTTCTCTATTTTTTCATAGTTTCTCGCCTTTGTGAACCGTGTGGGTCACGAGCTTGAGGCGGAGATTGAGAAGCAGAAAATCCGTGCTGATGACTATGCCAAGGGGGAGCTCGCTGCTAAGGCCGAACGTAATAAATACGCTGATCAGCTGGATAAGAGGAACAAGGAGCTTGAGAGGGCGCTTGGAGACAACAAAAGACTCCGCGTGGAGAACGAAAAGCTAGCCAAGAAGCGTAACGAGCAGGTCGGCGAGCTGAAGAAGCAGGTTGGGCAGAAGAGGGAGTTGCTAAAAATGGCAAAGGCTCTGATTGTGGATCTTCATGAGAAGTTTGCCATCGTTAAGGCTAAGTTCGTGGAACTTAAAGGAGACCCGCATGACAAGATGGTCTTCTAAATTCAGAGGGAGGCTAATCTCGACTTCGTGAAGCAGCTTTTGGGATTGTTTCCGGACAGAAAGGTCCCTAGACTTGAAGACGAGCTCGCGTCTCTTACTGCGGATGTGGAGGCGAACGTAGGCGATGAGGAATACTTTGATAAGTTGATGGAGAGCCTCGGAGAATGCTTGGACGTTGTTCTTCCTGAGGTTAGTTTCTTGTTTCCCCTTAATTTTTTAAGTGAATTGATATGGAGAGCTTTCGATTATATCTGTCTTTGGAATCCTATTCAGTTTGCCAAGCCCACATTGCCAAACCAGGATGTGTCTCTTGAGAGGCTCCCAGCGGAGGCCGATGTGGTGAATGTCTCAGGGTCGATCATGTTTTTGGAGAACGCAGGCGGACTTTTGCAGGTATTATACCACGCCTATCTTCGTCTTTATGTAACTCCACCGAATTTCCTAGAGTCTTTATGTGAATTTGGTTTCAACAAACGTCTTTGATATTTCCGCAGGAGATGAGGATTGATAGCGCTGGGCTGCTCAAGAACCTCATGATTAGCGAAGACGGACGCATGTCCTTTGCTGGTGAAGACGAAGCCGAGGTGACTACAGTTGCAGCAAAGGACATCGAGGCCGAGAAGACCAGGACCGGTGGAGATGTCGTCGAGATCGAAAAGACTGTTGCTGATGGCGATGGAGCCGAGAAGGCTGTTTTAGAGAAGGTGGGGCTTACGACTCTGGTTACTTCTTCGGAAGCGGCCAGGGACGAGGAGGCTTATCCTTAGCTATTTCGCGCATCTGTTAGCGCTTTTGTTATGTTTTAGACTCTGACTTTGATTCTGCGACTAGGTGGCTGCTTTATGTTTTCGGCTTTTAGATTTTTCGACTTTGATGTTTTATCGACTGGAGTGTTTTTCCTTGTACTTTCTACAAGATTATAATGGATGCGGGTTTAGATTATTGATATCGGTGAATCAAAGTGAATGAATGTTGTTTTTGGACCAGGCTTCTTTGAGTAATATGGAAAAGACGTAAGTCCTTGATTGATTGCGTTGCTGGGTTTACAGAATGGTTGTTTAGGTTCACAGGCACACTTCTTTTTTAATGTGCCTGCTCCTATAACGATCCATTAATTTTGACCAACGTTGTTGTTGGGTTTCTCGAGTGATCGTTTGGGTTTACAGATGCATTTCTCTTTGAACGCACCTGCTCCTATAACGAACACTTATATTTCTAAAGCGCGCTTTATCCAAAGCTGGATGTTTTGTGTAAGAAATCTGCAGATTATTCTTAGTTTGAGATCGCCACTGTGGACAGCAGTGGCGGTTGAGAATATGTTGGTCTGTTTAGTAAGACTCTTATTCAGTTCATAGAAGATGTCAGATAAAGTGTTTGAAAAGCGGATATTTGGAACAAGCGTTTCTCTTATTCTCACGAAAGTATGTTACAATAAAAGTGGGAGTATACGAGTATATGTACCCCACTCCCCCCTTTTTTGAGAGGGGGGCAACTGAACCCATCCGAAAATGGGCTGGCTACGTACTCTTTGCAGGGATCAAGTCGCCCATAGTTCATGCAGAGATTCCTAAAAGATGAGTCGATGTTAATGGAATCGCTTTCAAGGTTGTACTAATGGTAGTACGTCTACAAGTGCTTTGCATTCCATGAGTTTGGAATGGGAGCGCCTGCCATGTTGGCAAGCTCGTAAATGCCATGTCGGACCACCTTTGTAACTTTGTATGGTCCTTCCCAGTTAGCTCCTAGTTTGCCTGCATTCCGTTCCGCGGTGTTCTGAAATACTTCGCGCAGGACTAAGTCGCCTTCATGAAATCGTCTCTCCCTGATGTTAGAGTTGTAGTACCGAGCGGCTGCATTCTGGTAGTTAGCTATTCTGATCAATGCTTGGTCGCGCCGTTCATTGATTAGGTCCAGCTCGTCAAGCAATAACAGGTGGTTTAGCTCTTCTTGTCCAGGGAGGAGGTAACGTCGAACTCCTAGAAATTGGACTTCAGAAGGGATGACGCATTCTGTTCCATAAACCAGGGCGAACAGTGTTTCGTTAGTAGCTCGTCGCGGCGTCGTGCGATGGGACCACAACACGCCTTCAAGGTCGTCTGCCCAGCAGCCCTTCTTAGCGTCCAAACATTTCTTGAGGCCGTCAAGGCAGCCTCTGCTTGGCCGTTACCTTGGAAATATCTAGGCGTAGACTTGCTGAGTCAGATCTTCCACTTTGCGTAGAATATTTCGAACCGGTTAGTGATGAACTGAGAGCCGTTATCCGTCACAATTTTGTATGGCACGCCGAGACGACTGATGATGTTCCTCCACACGAAACCTCCTACGTGTTTATCTTTTATAATAGCGTAGGCTTCAACTTCAACCCATTTGGAGAAGTTGTCAGTTAAAACTAGCAGAAAACGCTTATGTTTGGATGGATGAAGCGACCTGACGATGTCCATGGACCAACGCATGAATGGGTAGGGAGAGGTGACAGATGAAAGCGTCTTGGTTGGTTGGTGAATCTTCGGAGCATGACGCTGACACTTCTCGCATTTTGCTGCAAACTTCTCGCAATCACGTACCATAGTAGGCCAATAGTGGCCATGACGTTTGATTTTAATCGCTAGGGCGCGCCCTCCTGAATGGTTGCCGCAACATCCGCTATGGACTTCTGTCATGATCTGCCTTGCCTCATCGCCTTCGACGCAAGCAAGTAAAGGGCCAGACAAGCTCCATCTGAATACATTACCGTCAAGTAATGTGTACCGGGCAACCAGCGCACGTAACTTAAAGCTGCCCACTTGTCTTTTGGAAGTTCACCGTCGTAGATGTATCCGCGGATTTGATCCATCCATTTTTCGTCGCAACCATAATCGGGCTCAGCAGCAGGTGCATGAATTTCATCTGGATGATACGTTGCAATCGGTAGTCGTGATGGATCCGGGTCTGTTTGGGTTGAGGGAGTGTTTTCGGCGGCGTCATTCATCTCGACGTTGTCTTCAGGGGCGTCGGTCATCACAATGTCCTTGCCATCGTTCTCTCCTCTTTCCCGAGTAACTTTGGTTTTTCTGGCAGCTTGAGATCAGGTGATGATAGCGAGGCTTACTGCCGACAGGATACTTGGGAACTCAATGAATTCTACTGGTATAATCCGTTTCAGAGTCGGGTCTGACGTGGATGCAAGATTTGCCAAAGCGTCAGCGTTAACGTTCTCTCTTCTCGGTATTCGTGTGAGCGTGAATTTCTTAAACTGCGCAGCTAATTCTTTTGCCAACCCTAAGTAAGCCTCCATACGTTCGTCCTTTGTTGCGTATTCGCCACTGAATTGGTTGACTACTAACTCTGAATCAGAAAACACGTTAATTTCTTCGATGTTGAATGCATGAGCAAGGCGTATCCCGGCGATGATGGCTTCGTACTCGGCTTCGTTGTTTGATGCTTTGAAGCCGAGTCGGAAGGACTGTTCGAGGATCTCTCCTGCCATCCTCCAGATAACGTCGCTTCTTGGGACGGGCCCTCCTTTGCGATGTCTTCCTCAAGGAGTTCGATAAGAAAATCTGCTAACACTTGGGACTTAGCGCAGGATCGCCCGCGATACTCGATGTCGTACTCGCTGAGTTCAACTGCCCATTTGGCTAGTCTGCCATATTGACTTGGACTGTGGAGAACATAACGCAGCGGAAAAGTGCTAAGGACGACGATTGAGTGAGATTGGAAGTAGGGTCTCAGTTTTCGTGCTGCCATAACGACAGAGAGCGCAAGCTTTTCCAGCTGAGGGTACCTCGTTTCCGCATCTGTGAGTGTCTTGCTTACGTAGAAGATAAGGCTTTTGTTCGTATCGTTCTTCTCGTACGAGTACCGCGCTGACGGCTATACCAGATACGGCGATATACATAAACAGGGGTTCACCGGCTTCTCATTTAGATAGGACTGGAGGAGTCGCTAGGTATTCTTTGAGCTGCTTGAAGGCGTCTTCGCACTTTTCTGTCCATTCGAACTGCTTATTTGCGCGTAGCGTATTATAGAAAAGGAGGCATTTGTCGGTAGATCTTGAAATGAACCGGTTCAGTGCCGCTACTCGTCCTATGAGTCGATGGACTTCTCGCTTCTTCCTTGGGGAATCCATCTGGATCAGAGCGCTGATCTGCTTTGGGTTGGCCTTGATACCTCGGTGAGTGACTAGGTATCCCAGGAATTCGCCTGAAGTAACCGCGAACCTGCACTTTGTAGGGTTTAGCTTCATATTGTGCAGATTGAGTTGTCGGAAACAATCCTCCAAATGCGAGACATGGTCCTCCTCTTTTAGAGATTTCACCAACATGTCGTCGATATAAACCTCCATAGTCGTCCCTAGCTGGTTCTCGAACATTCTGTTCACTAGTCGTTGATACGTAGCGCCTGCGATTTTGAGGCCAAACGGCATCACCTTATAGAAGTAGATGCCGCGGTCAGTGATGAATGCCGTTTTCTCGCGGTCTGCTGGATGCATCAGGATCTGGTTGTAACCGGAGAAAGCATCCATGAAAGAAAACAGGTTGTTCCCAGCTGTCACTTCAACTAAACGATCGATATGTGGAAACGGGAAGCTATCTTTTGGACAAGCTTTGTTTAAGTCAGTGAAATCGATGCAGATGCACCACTTCCTGTTCTTCTTCCTCACTACCACTGGATTTGCGAGCCAGTCTGGGTACTTGACTTCAGTGATAGAACCAACGCGTAAGAGTCGTTCTACCTCGTCGTTCACTGCTTTCGCTCTCTCTGGCCCGAGCTTCCTTCTTTTCTACTTGATTGGTTTGAAGGTCGGATCTACATTGAGTTCATGACTGGCTAAATTGATGTCGATCCCAGGCATATCCTCAGCTGCCCATGCAAAACTGTCGATGTTCTTCTTGAGGAAAGATACGAGCTTGTCCTTGGATTTTTCGTTCAATTCGGCTCCGATTTCCATGCAACGTTCTGGATGATCATCGTCAATGTTAACTGAGATCACCGGTTCGCAGAGTGGTCGTTCTTCTTCCTCGCGGTCATCTCTGATCTTCATTTGATATATGACGTTGGACAAACCTTTCGCCTCTTCGCTATTGGTTTTCATTCTCGTCCTTCTACTCAGAGTAGAGGAGTCGTCTTCAATATCAGGGTTGCGCAGATTGTGTTCGGTCATAAAGCACATTCTGGACTCCTTCTGGTTTCCCCATATAGTTTTTACGCCTAGAGGCGTTGGAAACTTGAGGCACAGATGATATGTTGAAGGAACAACACGCATCAAATTGAGCCACGGCGTCCCCATAATCATAATGTAGATCGCGGGATGATCAGACACTGAGAAATCGACCATTTTCTTCACATTGCCAGCCTGGACAGGTAGGCGAATTGTCCCCATTTTCATAGTCGTCTCCCCTGAGAAGCCTGTGATTGGTTTAGGTTGCCTTTTAATTTCTGCTCAGTCGATGTTCATTCATCGCAACATATTTTTGAAGATGACGTCGATGGAACTTCTGGTATCAATTAGTACGCGTGCAACACTATTGTCGTAGACTGTTAGGTTGATCACCAGGGGATCGTTGTGGGGACGATCGATTCCTTCGGTGTCCTATTCGTTGAAAGTGATCGGGAGTAACGGGTCGGTTGTTTGCTTTACTGGTGCAGAGAGGTTCATGCTGACCTCGGCGTGCCGCTGGTACGCTTCAATTATAGAGACGTTGTCGACGCAGTACTGCGATCCTCCCATTATCATGTTGAGAACGCGCTGGGAACCTTGGTGTTCTGGATTGTTATCTCGGCGCGGACGCTTGGGATTTTCTCCTCCTTCAATCGCTTGTGGTTGTTCGGCGGCGGGAGTCTTTGTTTCCTCTAGCTTGAAATCGAATAGGCTGAACTCGCCTTTCAGGTTTCCCGCCGTTAATCTGGTGGCGAGGTGCTTTCCCAGTTCGCGACATTTTATGGTGGAATGCCCAGCGGCCTTGTGGAAATCACAGTATAGCTTTTCCTCGTAATCGCTTTGGTTCCTGGTCCACGTGTTGTTCCAGGTTCCTCTACCACGTCCGCGGCCGTGTCCACGGCCATGACCATATCCTGATGACTCCCTCTGGTAGTTGTGAGCTCCAGTAAATCCTCTTTCGTGCCGAACGAAGCCGGGATTGTTCTTTTTTAGCGTAGGGGCGGCTGATTCATTCGTTTGCTTCGGCTTTGATGTTTTTTGGGTTCTTGCCAAAATTGCGTCTTCGACTCTGACGTAGTCGGTGGAGCGGTGGAGAGCGTCCTGGATAGTAGTTGGTTCATGTACCATCAACTCTTGCCAGAAAGCCGAAGGGCATCGGAGAGCTTCTTTCAAAGCTGCCAGGGCGGATTCGCTGGTCACTCCTTCTACCTTCGAAAGCATGGTCCTGAATCTCTTCATGAAGTGTCCCAAACTTTCGTTCTTGCCCTGTTTCATAGTCCATAGTCCTCCGTTGTAGACCCTACGTTCAGCGAATATGCTGTAATGAGTTACGAACATCTCTGAAAGCTGGTAGAAGCTGTCGATGGAGTTCTTCTTCTGTCGGTAGAACCATTAGAGCGCAGGCCCTTTCAAGCTCTCTACGAACATATTGCAATAGCCGGCATCCTTCTCATGCTCTCTGAAGTTTGATCTTCCCATGACAACTTCGAAGGCTAGGAGGTGGTTTTGTGGATCGGTGGTTCCTTCATAAAGCGGAAGCTTGATTCTTCTAGGGTCAGAGATTTTGGTTCTCGAGATACGTTCAGCGAATGGTGTGTTGCGCGCTTCTTGGAATACGCGGTTGACATCTGGTGCTTTTCCGGCGGTATGGTACATCTGCGATTTCAGGCTCGAGAATGTTTGTTCCATCTACTTTCGCATCTCGGCCATCTCAGCATTGTGTGCTTCGAGTAGCGTCCTACGTTCTCGGCGTAAACCAGATGGTTCGGCCTCGAAGGAGTCCTCCTCTTCTTCAGCGAGGTGTATGGCGTACTCTGCGTCTGCCTCTTCTTGGTTACGCGGTCGAGTCCTTCTTGTGGGTGCGTTGCGATCTCAGTTTTGCGAGGGTCGTTATGTACGCGGGTGCCCTCTCGTGATAGTGAAGGAATTTCGTTTCCGCTGATGTTGACGCGTTCGAGGGTCTTGTCTCCAGTCTGTAGCGTCGGCGGCGGTGGTAGGTCTCCTCGGGTTCTCGGCTTAGGGCGCGGCGTTGAGAACCGGAGGGCATGAGGTTTGAATTGTCAAATCGACCGCCGCGGCCTCGTTGTCCTTCTACGAGCGAGGAGCGTCTCGAACATCTTCTTAACCTCGGTTAAGGGTTCCGGGTTTGCAGTAGGGTTTGTGATAGCGTCCTCCCCTTCAGGGTTATCGCTGCGCGGCGAAGACTCGTTTTCTTTCTCAGCTTCGCTGACCATCTTCCTGGATCTGATGCGTTACGTGGTTTCGGTTGTGTCAGAAAGTCTTTAGGTCCCCTTAGTCGGCGCCAATTGTGAGTGCTAGAATCTACACAATAAACTTGTCAAGGGTTTCAAGAAAACGAGAATTCTTAGATGAAACACGTAAACAAAGATCAAAGAAGAAGTAGTTAATTATTGCTGTTTGCGTAAGAGCGTACGTGAGTTAAATTGCGGATGCATTCGAATGAGGCGTACAAGATATATTTATACAAGTCTTAAGTCAGCTAGGCCTATTTATAAAAGATAAGGGAGATTCCCTAATTCTTCTGGCAGCCGCTTAGGGTTTCGCCCTCGTCCTCGTCTTGGGCCTAGGGCTGAGAAGTCACCTAGGCACAACTTGAGTTGTTCGCGTCAAAGGTCGGCCCGACTCGTCTGTCTTGCTGCCATGTCGTCCAGGGACTTTTACCATGTCATTTCCGGGGCTTGGGCCTTCTGAGCTCGGCCCAATAAACTTGAGCGGGACAACTCCGACTGTCAGTGGAGAGCTGTAGTCGTAATCCCAGTAAGAAGACAGAGCTCGTCCTGCGCATGAGTAGTGCTCGTCTTCGTAAGCGGAGGTCGTCCCAGAGACTGGCAGCGCTAGTTCCAGTGTCCTGCGCGCCTACCTTTGACACTTAGTCATTTTCTTGATAATCGCAGGTGGGGTGAGATTTGACCCCAACACTCATCTACATTTTTTACGGTTTATATTTTGTTCCGTACACCTTCAACCTGCGCCATGACAAAGATTTCAAAATCTTTATCTTGTCCATTTTTCTGGAAAGGACCACCAGTGTCGATGTTAGCCTCGAGAATTTTCTGGTCAATACTGACCAGACTCCTTTTTCGACGGAGGTCGAGATTCACGCCGAATGATGCTAGCACTTCAAAGCAAGTTGGTGCGAATCTTGAGGCCTCGACTTTTGTCATGGGTACGAAAAATCGTACGGGAGTTGGATATGTTGAATAGTATCCAAGTGAACAGATCGGCCAAGAATAGGTCCCTCAAGAACAAGTCGTTCGAGAGATCCTCGCTACTCAGTTTGATATTTACAATATCTCTCCTCCGCTAGCAGATGAAAAGTCGTTGGATTCGATGAGGAGGGTCTGCCGCATGTTAGAGGAATTAGAATTCTTGGCCCCGGGACCCCATGATCATCCATGAGATTGCTTGATGGGTTATATATGTCTTCACGAACAGATGTTTGTGGACTGCTTCCTGTGTTTCCCGCTGCCTTACGTCTTTGTAATGTATTGCGAGAATAGGAACATCTGTTTCTCACAGATGACCATGGATGGGACATGTAATCTAGTGGAACTTGTAGTGCCTAGTGCCGAGATAGGCATTAACTTTTCAGTCGAAAAGTACGAACAATCTCTGTAATAAAGTAGGGTCAATTCCCTGGCTGTTTTTACAACAACATGAAGGCTGGATGTAAATTCATAGAGCTGAAAAGCAAGATCGGCAAATGGTTTGACCGATACTTCTTTGTGAATATTAATGACGCTTCGGTCTGGGATACAACTACGACTTATCATAGTCGGTGGAATCCTTCGATGGGTAGATTTTCATAAATCTTGCATGCATGAAACACTTCGGTCATCACAATACTTTATTAACACATTCGTGTTGTATTTTGTTTTTGTAGTTCCTCATCCTCCGGCTTCTCCTCTTGCGGATTTGCCTTTCAGAGAAGATCTCAACAGACTGAGGGCAGGAAATCATCGTTGGGACGAATTGTTGTATAGCCGCATCCATCGTGCTCGTGACAGGCTTGGTAATGACTCTCTGCCAGTTACTTTAAATCAATAAATTTCTTTTGATTTTGTGACTTTCAAAGTCTGACATCGCTTCGGATGTTTAATGCCTTCAGATATCTTGAACAGTGAATATTAAGCCGCAGAGATGAGAAGAGCCACTCCCGGCATTCTTGCGTTGAACGTTCCTTCTATCCCGATCCGTTCTAAGAAATCAAGGAGACTCTCCGATGTGTCTAATAAGTTGGATACCGAGGTCACAGCCGATTAGTCTACCATAATGATTATCCTAGACTCCGAGTACAACACTGTTGACACTTCTCTTCCGAATCAGGAAGAAAACCTAGTTGTTCAAGATGGTTCTCAAAAGATTCCTTCTGCGACAGATGCAACCAATACGCAAAAGGCCGATCCCTGGCGAGTCTAACGAGCCAAAGGGTATTGGCAATGTTTCTCGTTCAAAGGGAAAAGGGAAAGTCGATCCCGTTGATAAGAAGGCGGAGAAGAAAAGGATAACGGCTAGGGCTAAAGCCTACTTCGAAGCAGGAAGGGTGAAACCTGGGAAGTTCCTCCGTCCGATGCACCTGTTGCTCAAAGTTTGGGTGATAAGCCTCATGTTCTTCTCCCTGTCAATTATGACAGTCCAGTGGTTCCACCATCTTCAGTTGTTCAAACAACAGTTGTTGAAACTCAACCTCCTTCCCCTCGTGCTCCTTCTCTTACTTTGTTGGCTAGATCAGCCTTAGAGTTTTCGTACGAGTATTCTCTTTCAAAGTGAAGGCGTACTAATGAAGTGTGAGGTAGAGTACATCAAAGGATTTCTTGTCTCTCGGAGAATTCGTTGGTCCGGGTTCCTCCGCGTCATGACAGCCGATGGTCATTCTCTCATACCGATCGTAATCTACCATTAGTTTTCGTCGATGTCAAGATTGCGACTGAGCTTATAACAAAGATCGGCGGAATCGGAGTCAAGTTTCCTTCGAATCTTCAAGACCTCCTCGTGCCAGATCGTTTCTTTGATTCGTCAAGAGATTTGCTTAATGTTTGTTTTTCACTTGAATCCTCCTTTCACCAAAGCATATCTTTCCATGGCATGATTCGATATCCTTTCTTCGCAGATAATCAACTCTGGGATTCGCGTTATCAGTGCATACGAAGCGGTGATTGCCGAGCAGGAAGAACCAACCAAGTCCATGCTTGCTTGTACTGATTTTGACGCGACTCGGAAGGAACTAGACCGTCAGAAAACCCGGGCTGATACCTGGGAAATCTTGGTTTCTGCAGATCGACAAAGCACGGATGATTATGCGACCCAAGTCAAGGTGCTGAAGGAGGAGAAGCATAAGTTGGAGGAAGAAGTGAAAAAGAGAGATGCAGATCTCGAGGCCAGCTCTGCCGAGGTGGCTAAACTCCGAGCCAACTTGGAGAAATCGCACCTTAAAGAGGAACGTCTCATAAAGGAATGTGACGAGGCACGCCGCCGAGCTGATCAGACCGCTAGTGGCAGTTCTGCCCAAAGTCTAAGACATTTGTCTCGTTTAGACAGGATACATTTGTATCTGATCACACTCTAAGCTCAAAAAGAGGAAAAGGCTCGGCTCTGTTATTGGCGCGGAGCCCGGATAAGTTTGGAGAGGATGGTGGAGGCTAAGTTTGAACTCCCTTCTGGTCTTCTTGACAATTAGATGAAGGAGGAGAAAGAGTACCTCGCCCGAGTCGAATCCTTTAGTGCTGACTCCCTTGGTGATGATACTTTGTTTCCAACTCTCCACCACCTCCTCGAGACATTACATCCCAAGTTCCAGAAGGAATCAGTGAGCATGGATCGTTTCTCCTCTCTCAAGACGAACAAGATGGTGACCAAGTTTTGAGCCTCATGCGGCTTGTAATTTTATTTGGTTTTGAACAAGGTACCTACTTTTTTTGGTTTTAATTTAATTTTGTAAACGCTGCCCTTCTCAAGTGTTTTTAATTGTTCACAGTGTTTTTTGATCCCCTTAACACTTTCAGTATTTCGTTAATACTCTGAAGATTTTTGCAATCTTTTTTGGAAGATTGGCTTTTTGGTATTTTATAATACTTAGGAATTTTTCCTCTTCTTGTGATCTTAATGGTAGATAGATTTCAAGTATTTCATAACACTTTGATTTCTTTTTGCGACCTTTATGCAAGGTCGGCTTTAAGTATTTCATAATACTTTGATTTCTCTTTGCGACCTTATGGAAGGTCGGATTTAAGTATTACATAATACTTTTATGCAAATTGCGTAGCTAGACTGTATTAACACGTTTCGCTTCTTAAGAAGCTTAAGTGATGGCAAGCTTTATGGAGTTTGGCTTATTCTTCACACTTTTAGGGTTGCTTTTGTAAGAACCCTTAAGTGGTTTCGAGCTAAGAAGCTTGGCTTGAACACTAAGATTACTTTTAGAAGACTCTTAAGCGGTTGCGAACTATGAAGTCCGGCTTATTAGAAGAAAATTCCGAGTAATTTTTTTTTTTAACGATCTGAAGTGATCAGATCGGCTTTTATGCTTGACTCTTTGGCGTCATGGCTCGGGCTTTCTTGACCTCCTTTCCTTAGGAACATTGACCTCGCCGTTTTTTAAGCGAGCTTCGGATTCGGCATTGAGCCGATTCTTCTTCTCGATAGCAAAGCAATTGCGAGCTTCCTTTTGGTTGACTTTAATCGTGTATGTTCCACTAGCAGTAGGGAACTTAACACATTGATAGTAGGTTAAAGCTACCGCTTTCATGGCGTAAAGCCAAGGCGTTCCCAAGATTGCATTCCAAGATTGCATTATACACCGAAGGTGTATCCACAATAACAAACTTGAGGAAGTGAGTAACTCCGGCCACGTAAACTGGAAGCTTGATCGTACCAGCTGTCGAGGTGGTTTTGTTAGCGAAGCCAGTTAGTGGTCTATTCCCAAACTTGATGTCATCGTGAGTTACTCCCATCCATTCGAGGGTGTTTCGATAGATTAGGTCTACCGAGCTTCCGGTGTTGATCATCACACGACCTACTTCGCAATCGTTGATAACAAGCTAAATCACCAGAGGATCATTATAGGGTCGATCCAGATCCTTAGAATCTTGCTCGTTGAATGTAACCAAAAGGTCTTTCTCAACCTGAGCCGGCCACTTCCTGGCGGTTTTGGCCTTTTTCATATTATTGTATTGATCTTCTAGAATCGTAACATTTTTCAAGCCCGCCCATAATCATGTAGAAATTTTTCCGAGGTGCAGATGGATTCTTATCCCCATGCACATCGTCTCGATCCCACTTAAGGGGGTTGACTCCAAGAGGCAACTGCTTCGGCTGGCTCTGATTGTCTTCCCACTCTCATGGGTTCGTTTTTCCAGGGAAGTTGATGGTACCGGGTTTAGTACCCATTACCATACCCAACTCAGATCCAACTAGACACGGAGTTTGAGAGGACAGCTCGGGGATGGGCCAACGAGGATCCATTAGCAGCGTCTCGGCCCGTTAAGGAGCATCAGCCGGCCTTGTCAAATACAAGCAAATTGGAAGACTTACCTCGGATAAAAAGAAATACTTAGAATTAGTATAACTTCCTTCTATCTTTTAGGAGATTTTCTATTTATCTTTTAGGGTTATTTCGACCGACTTTGTACTTGTATAAATACTTGATGTATTTCTCCAAAACGAGGACATTGACACTTCGTCTCCAATAGAGAATTCTATACACATCTTTTCGTTTGATCTTTTTCTCGGTGATATTACATTTTAGACCTAGTTCCTCTATTCTTTGGACCGTCCTCAGATTAATGCTCAATCCAATATCATCAGAAGTTCTTTTGAAATTCCATATCAGGAACTTTCTTAGCTCGGTACCGTTTCATCAACACATCCAAGAGGTGACGGCACTGAGCCGTCGTGTGTCCCGTCGTCTGATGTAAGTCACACCAACTACGGGCGTTACCTTCCTCCATAAGTCGGTTGATCATATGCCATTGTTTATGTGGGGGTTCTTCAGCGTCATCGCTGATTTGGAAGCTCTGTCACTTTCTTTTGCGGCTTGGTTTGTCGCATTCCTTTGCTTCCTACTGATCTTCTTCCAACTCCATAAAGCTCGATGTCTTAAGCAAGGCGTCTTCCAAAGTCGCAGGTCGGTTGATAGTCAATTCGTTTTGGAACAGACTTTTCAAGAGTAACGCTTTGTGAAGCGCGTCGATTGCGGCATCGCCTACCACGACCAATTTGGATACGCTTCATTTGAACCTTCCCATGAATTCCCCAAAGTCTCATCATGTTTCTGTTGGAGAGACCACATGTTGGTTGTTGAAGTCTTCTTCTCGATATGCATCGAGTAGTGCTTGAGGAAAGCCGTTGATAACTGATGGAAGTTATCGATCGAATTTCGGTCGAGCTGAGAAAACCAGGCTAGAGCATCGCCAGAGAGGTGTTCTACAAAAAGTTGAAAGTAACCAGCCTCTTTTTTCTCGGGAGGGAAGTGAGCTCGGCCCATGGCGATGTTAAACGCCGTGAGGTGCTGAGTCGGATCGGTCTTTCCTTCATAAAACGCGATCCAAATCTTAGCGTTTGGTTTGACCGGAGTGTTTACAATTCAAGTGGTGAAGGGAGTCTGCTTCGTTCCCTCAAGGACTTTATCGAACTCGGGGGCCAAGCTTACAATGCGATGCATCCTTGAGATCATCATACCAATGATTTCCTTCATAACTGCTATCTCCTCGTCTCTTTCCTCTAAGCTTCGCGGAGGGGGTGTGACAAGAGTCGCATGTTGGCCTCCCACCAATAAAACTCTAGGCGTTGTCTCGGATGGAAATAAGTTTCGATCGATTCGAGTTGTTCAGTTCCGGGAGTTCTGATCGGATCGTCCCATGAAGAGAGCCACCTCTTCATAGGGCTTTTCATGGTTGCGCTGCTGGTTATCGTATATCTCTTGTAGCGATTTCAGCGTAGCAGTAACATCAAATTCCGTGTCTTTGATCAGGATTACCTAGTGGTCCGATGTCTCTGCTCCGGCCTCCGGTTAGCGATCCTTCTCAGCATTAGAGGCCTTCGGATTTGGATTCTGCTTTTCTGAGGCGCCTCTTGAGAATCGTTTCCGCCGGCTGGATCTTTCTGCACTCCAGCTGCGTTCGCAGTTTGTGGAGTTAGGGTTTCGTCTCTGGACATCTTGTAAAGAGATTTCCTTCCGTGAAAGTTGCGTAATAAACTTAATCAGTCCCCTTAGTCGGCGTCAATTTGGTGATACTGGATTGAGCAACAATCCGTGATCGATTCAAAGAATAGAGGAACTAGGTTTAAACGTAAAATCACAAGGAAGAATCATGGAAAAAGATGTGTATAGAATTCTCTATTGAAGGCGATGTCCTCGTTTTGGAGGAATACATCAAGTATTTATACAAGTACAAAGTCGGTCGAAATAACCTTAAAAGATAAATGGAAAATCTCCTAAAAGATAAAAGGAAGTTATATTAATTCTAAGTATTTCCTTTTACCCGAGCTAAATATTCCAATTTGCTTGTATTTGCCTAGGTCGGCAGATGTCGCTCATCGGGCCGAGACGTCTAGTTGGATCCTGGCTGGCCCATTTCTCCAAGATGTTTCCGTAAGTTCCATGTCGGGTCGGATATGAGTCGGGAAATCATATTCGTCGTTGACTCAAACTCTATTGAAACATTTTTACATTTTATGCATACCTTATTGTCATGCATCATGAAACAGTTCGGACAAATCTTCAAAATTATTTCCACTTTCTGTTTTCCTTAGTCCAAAGCCACCAAAGCTTCGATCATATTTAAGAGATTTGGTGAATTGGACAAAGGAAAAAAAAAAAAATGTAGAAACAATTTTTGAAGATTTGTTCAAATTGTTTCATGATGAACGACAATGAGGTATGTATCAAATGTAGCAATATGATTCCTAGCTTGGTTTTCTAGAGAAAAAAATGATAAATATATTTTTGATGCAATAGAATAGTGACACTACGTATGGTTTTATATTGAATTTTGTATAAAGAATAAAAGAATGATTCAATCTTTTTGCCAAAGAATTAATGCAGAAAAATCTAGTCGTACTTTGAATAATCACAAAATGTATTTTCTTCTGATGCATTTGTGTTTAGATTCATTGAAATTTTTTATTACTATATATTTTTGTTTGAGTTACCATTTACTTCTCGTGAATACCGTTTGACAATATCATAACATAAATTTTGTGGGAACTACTAACGGAATTAAAATTATATATATAGAAAAATATCGCCTAGAAGCAATATTCAAATTGTGTAATAATATATATTATTTGACCAACTTCATACAGTCAAATAATATACCTAACCAAATCGGTAAATTGTACTGGCAATAGTAAAAAGAATCAAATTTTGCAGTCTTTTATTTATTAACTAGGTGAGGGCCCGCGCATACGCTCGGGTTTGTTTTATATACAATATTTTTGCCCAATTTTTATGACATGTTATAGGTACGAATAAATTTCTTTGAGATGCTGCTTGTTTTTCTTAGCTTTATCTTCTTTTATTTCCTATATTTTCATAGGATTAAGATTATTTAGTGACTAAATTAGGAGTGTTTTATGTGGAAACATACAAAAGACTAAAGATGAAAGCCCCATATAAGTATTGCTTCAATTTACTTGAAACTAAAAATTTATCAAAAAGTTGTGGCATTTTATATGATAACTATGGCTAAGTATTGCTTCTTCTTTTTATTGTTGTTGTCCAGAGTATATCTTGTTTTAAAAGTAAAAATAATTATAATTTGCATCCTTCGTAATAAAAATGGTAGAAAAGGAGTTTAAAAATACTAAAACATGAAGCTCATGCTTTAGCTTTTCTCAGAAAATAGTTATGATTGGCTTATTTTCTTTTGTGGAATCGAAGTATCGTTGAGAGCCCAACATGACAACAATTAAAATAAGGGAAAAGAATTGAAAAATCTCCCAAAAGCATGATGCTCTTAACCGTCCTCGAGTGTCCGATGTGAAGAAAGAGGGGATTTGCAACTCATTTTGTTAAGGTCATGCAAGAGATCAAAGTTCTTGACGTATTGGATAATCAGATCAAAGATGAATGCAAGTTGGACAAAGGGATGGCAGCGGCAAAACTCGCTACACGGTGTTAAACAGAAAAGAAAAGAAGAATCCAAACATGAGAGAGGTTTCAAATGAGGTGGAGAGAATTCGTTCATCACCTTATGATTCAGAGATTCATATCGACGACCTAGCCATGGAATTCAACATTGACGAAACTTTAATTGTTTACTGTCCTTTAAGCTCTGAAAATATGACAATTTCACTTTATTTAAGAATACATGGAGACAGCAAAAAGAAGAGAATTCTCAGGAAAAAAGATGTATCAGACATCAATAACTGCACTTGTTGAACCTAGCGAAACAGAGTTATCAATGAAATACAACTCGATGTTAAGATCAGCAAGAGAACATACATATGTGATCCAAGAGAAAGTGAATAGCCATCAAGACAATTTTTCAAATTATATTTAGTATTAAGGTTTATTGGAAACCTTTCCACAAGTATGTGAGCTTATGCTTTCCTGATTTTATTTGCTTCAAGCTATTACAGAGAAATACTATTGCCTCACCAATCAGTCCCTTGATTTTCCACGAAAAACAACATCAACACAGGCAGGCACCAGCTCGTTGTTTGATTCGTCATGCTCAAAGAAAGTGTTAGATTTATGTTTTGAACAAGGTTGATCCTGCATAGCAAAACATAGAAACAAAACACCAGTACAACGTCACACTAAATTTTGGGGAGAGCTAATGCTAAAGCGTTACTTGCATTTTCAGAAATCAAATTGAGAATGAGTCAAGGAGAAAACTGAGAAAAGAAATGCTCATGACAATAAAAAATATATAAGATACCGTAAGCTTCCCTATCTCCTTACTCAACGCATCTTTTAAATACTCGGTTTCTTATTTCCAGAATGCATTAAATTTCAATATTTCACTTAATACATCAGTGACAGGTAACATGATGGTACTAAAAGATGTGGTCTATGCAGAAAACCGAAGCTATACCTCCTGCGACCAACCATCAATATCAAAGACGCTAGCGAGAAACCATTCACGGTAGAGAAAGCATGAGCCTCTTTAATATTCAAACCAAGTTAACCAAGCATGGAAGTTACCTGGAACAAAAGAAGGTTTCTCGCTCAGATAATGACACCATAGAGAAAAATGACCACCCATTATAACATGACAGTCTCTAATGGATTATTTAAACCATGAGGAAGTTTGTTCAATCAATCAGCAGAAATGATATCATTAACATAAATCTACTCAACAGATGGGAGACTTGCTCTACGATAGTTTAAGGAACATCAAGCCACTTTTTTCCACTATCAGAGTTGATATAAAGGAATTAGAAAAACAAGAAATTCACTAACCTGACTAAGGAGTTTTGGCTTGTCAATGGTTGAAAAGGTGTTTTCGTTCGTCGGTCTATAAGATAGGCAACAAATTAAAGGACAATATCACCGCACATGGTTATATATTAAAAAAATTATGGTAATCTTATAAACACGAGTCCACGATTCCAGGCTACATATGAAAGCCAACAAATAAATAAAAACAGAAAAGAACTACAATTGTCATTTCTAATCTATACTATTTGACTGTACTTATATTGAGTGTTATACACCCGAGAACCCCTAAAACCGAATTAAATACCAGTTTAGGCACTCGTAGTTATGATCACATATTAGTTTTTGGAGACCGCTCAAGAACTTTAAAAACATACAGGAACAATTGATCAATATGTAAAGGAATCATTTTCTCAGATATTGAGATGGAACATATGGGGCACAATCTGACCTGGACACAATAATATAAGTTAAACTACTTGCTAAGAGGTAGACTTCATGTCAACACTTCTACCACTGCCTTGGTTAGTTAAGCAATAAGAACAAGTGATGCACAAAGGTTGGTTATTGTATCCACAAATCATGTACCTTTTGAATTCGCGAACAAATAGAGATTGACAAAGAGATTTGAAGTTCAAAAAGAGATGTGAGTAGATTATTTTCCCAGAAATTAGCCATTACGGTCCCTAGCACGAGTCATAGAAAAATTTGGACGGATGTCTCTCTAAATGCAAAAGACAGAGAAGTGACGAATGAGGAACATGATAATAACAAATAGTGAAATTCAGTAGAGCAATAATCTTAAGAGATTAAGTTACCTCTTGACGTCACCAGAAGACTACATCTTTCGACAATCCTGAAAGAGATGGGCAGGTTCTAGCACACTGGTAGGGCATGAAGAATTTAACAAAAAAAACCGATTCACGACCCTTCTCTTCCGGCTTGTGAAGTAGCAAGTGATACTGAATGTGCATACATGGAGGAAACTGGCCACGAGCATTGAAGAAGTAGATGATCTTGTAATTGTGAAGTAGCGAGTAGTAATGTGTGCGAACGAGCTGAGTAAAGATCGGGTTTCGTTGTGAGTTGGGCAAGTTAAACGAATCAAATACATCCTTCCATTTCTCTTCTCTAACTATCGGTAAAAAAACTCAAACAACATTAGGCATCACTCATGATGATTCTCAACTTTCAACTCTCATGATGATTGATGATTACATAGTTACCTGCTCGATTCCAAAACGAGAAGTTACCTCGACAAAAAGCTTATGCAAGTCCAAATCCATAAATCGTATTTTCGGAATCCTATACTCATATATTGTACATTTCAGCAATCAAGAATTGCAACTATATCCAATCTCTGGTTAAAACATGAGCATGAAGAGGTTCTTACCAAAACATTGTACCCATTTGAAAGTGTAAGTTCTTCAATGTAACATGAGAAGATCCTTATTAGCCACAACTTCCTCGTAACTTGCAAGAGGAGATGGGTAAGTATTTACAGTGTTATCCATTGACACTGAGCCTGAATCAGATTAGAAGTTGACCCATCGGACCGAGACGTCTAGATGGATCCTCGCTGGCCCATTTCTCCGAGATGTTTCCTGAAGCTCCATGTCGGGTCGGATATAAGTCGGGTGTGGTAGTGGGTGCTAAATCCGATACCACCAACTAGTCCTCCCCTCCCCTCGAGCTCGGCGAGTATTACTTGTAGTGAGCTCTGCCGAGACGTACTAAGGAAGAATTATCCAACTCAGATCTTGATGCGACACGATGCTTCGCCTTTACACGTGTCACGCTCCGGACCGTTTGTTCTAAAACGACACTCAAGAGACACCTCGGTTCGTTCGCGTCTGCCGCCAAGGTGTAATGATTACCCTAGACTTTTCCGCCTTGGAGTATAAAAGTCGGATCTTTCGACCCTAGAATTTTCCTTATTTATTCGTCATCTGAACAAGATAAAATCGTCTTTCTCCCTTTTCTCTCATCTTTCCGTACTCATCTACATTTTTTACGGTTTATCTTCTGTTCCGTACACCTTCAAACTGAGCCATGACAAAGATTTCAAAATCTTTATCTTGTTCATTTTTTTCTAAAAGGACCACCAGTCTCGATGTTAGCCCCGAGACTTTTCTGGTCAATACTGACCAGACTCCTTTTTCGACTGAGGTCGAGATTTGCGCCGAATGATGCTAGCACTTCGGAGCAAGTTGGTGCGAATCTTGAGGCCTCGACTCCGGTCATGGGTACAAAAAATCGTGTGGGAGATGGATATGTTGAATAGTATCCAGGTGAACTGATCGGCCAAGAACATGTTGCTCAAGATTAAGTCGTTCGAGAGATTAATGACGCTTCGGTCTGGGATACCATTAGGACTTATCATAATCGGTGGAATCCTTCGATGGGTACATTTTTTCATAAATCTTGCATGCACCAAACACTTCGGTCATCACAATACTTTTTTAACACATTCGTGTTGTATTTTGTTTTTGTAGTTCCACATCCTCTGGTTTCTCCTCTTGCGGATTTGCCTTTCAGAGAAGATCTCAACAGACTAAGGGCAGGAAATCATCGTTGGGAAGACTTGTTGTATAGCCGCATCCGTCGTGTTCGTGACAGGCTTTGTAATGACTCTCTGCCAGTTACTTTAAATCTATAAAGTTCTTTTGATTTTTGTGACTTTCAAAGTCTGACATCGCTTCGGATGTTTAATGCCTTCTGATATATGGAATATTGAGCCGCATAGATGAGAGAAGGCACTCCCGGCATTCTTGCGTTCAACGTTTTTTCTATCCCGATCTGTTCTAAGAAATCAAGGAGACTCTCCGATGTGTCTAATAAGTTGGATGCCGAGGTCACAGCCGATTCATCTACCATAGTGATTATCCAACACTCCAAGGACAACACTGTTGTAACTTCTCTTCCGAATCAGGAGGAGAACCTAGCAGTTCAAGATGGTTCTCAGAAGATTCCTTCTGCGACCGATGCGGCCAATACGCAACAGGCCGATGATACACTAGCTCAGGGTCGGTCCCTGGCGAGTTTAACGAGCCAAAGGGTCCTGGCAATATTTCTCATTCAAAGGGAAAAAGGAAAGTCGATCCCGCTGATAAGAAGGAGGGGAAGAAGTGGATAGCGGCTAGGGCTAAAGCCGACTTTGAAGCAGGGAGGTTTCCGGCTTTCCGGATCGGTAGAACCTGTGAAGTTCCTCTGTCTGATGCACTCGTTGCTCAAAGTTTGGGTGATAAGCCTAATGATCTTCTCCTTGTCAATTCTGACATTCTAGTGGTTCCACCATCTTCAGTTGTTCAAACAACAGTTGTTGAATCTCAACCTCCTCCCCCTCGTGCTCCTTCTCTTACTATGTTGGCTAGATCGGCCTCGGAGTTTTCGTCCCGAGTCTTCTCTTTCAAAGAGAAGGCGTACTAATGAAGTGTGAGGTAGAGTTTATCAAAGGATTTTTGGTCTCTCAGAGAATTCGTTTGTCCGGGTTCCTCCGCGTCAAGACAGTCGATGGTCATTCTCTCATACCGATCGTAATCTGCCATTAGTTTGCGTCAATGTCAAGACTGCGGCCGAGCTTATAACAAAGATCGGCGGAATCGGAGTCAAGTTTCCTTCGAATCTTCAAGACCTCCTCGTGTCAGATCGTTTCTTTGATTGGTCACGAGATTTGCTTAATGTTTGTTTTTCACTTGAATCCTCCTTTCACCAAATCATATCTTTCCATGGCATGATTCGATATTCTTCCTTCGCAGATAATCAACTAGGATCCGCGTTATTAACGCATACGAAGCGGTGATTATCGAACCAAGTCCTTGCTTGCTTGTATTGATGTTGACGCAGCTCGGAAGTAACTAGACCGTCAGAAAACGTGGACTGATACCTAGGAAATCTCGGTTTCTGCAAATTAACAAAGCGCAGATGATTATGCTGCCCAAGTCAAGGTGCTGAAGGAGGAGAAGCATAAGTTCGAGGAGAAGCATAAGTTGGAGGAAGAAGTGAAAAAGAGAAATGCAGATCTAAAGGCCACCTCTGCCCAGGTGGCTAAATTCTGAGCCAATCTAGAGAAATCGCACCTTAAAGAGGACCGTCTCATAAAGGAACGTGACGAGGCACGCCGCCGAGCTGATCAGACCGCTAGTGGTAGTTCTGCCCAAAGTCCGAGACATTTGTCTCGTTTAAAGAGGATATGTTCATATCTGATCACTCTCTAAGCTCAAAAAGAGGTAAAGGCTCAGATCTGTTATATGCGCGGAGCCCGTATAAGTTTGGAGAGGATGGTGGAGGCTGAGTATGAATTCCCTCCTGGTCTTCTTGACAATTAGATGAAGGAGGAGAAAGAGTACCTCGCTCGGGTCGAATCCTTTAGTGCTGACTCCCTTGGTGATGATACTTTGTTTCCAACTCTGCCACCTCCTCCTGCCGGGCCTCCTCGAGACGTTATATCCCAAGTTCCAGAAGGAATCAATACTGAGCTCGGATCATTTCTCCTCTCTCAAGACGAACAAGATGGTGACCAAGTTATGAGCCTCGGGCGGCTTGTAATTTTATTTGTTTTTGAACAATGTACCCACTTTTTTGGGTTTTAATTTACTTTTGTAAACGTTGCCCTTCTCAAGTGTTTTTAATTGTTCACAAGGTTTTTTTATCCCTTAACACTTTCAGTATTTCGTTAATACTCTGAAGATTTTTGCAATCTTTTTTGGAAGATTGGCTTTTTGGTATTTTATAATACTTAGGAATTTTTCCTCTTCTTGTGATCTTAATGGTAGATAGATTTCAAGTATTTCATAATACTTTGATTTCTTTTTGCGACCTTTATGCAAGGTCGGCTTTAAGTATTTCATAATACTTTTTTTTGCGACCTTATGGAAGGTCGGATTTAAGTATTACATAATACTTTTATGCAAATTGCGTAGCTAGAATGTATAAACACGTTTCGCTTCTTAAGAAGCTTAAGTGATTGCAAGATTTATGGAGTTTGGCTTATTCTTCACACTTTTAGGGTTGCTTTTGTAAGAACCCTTAAGTGGTTGGGGGCTAAGAAGCTTGGCTTGAACACTAAGAGTACTTTTAGAAGACTCTTTAGCGGTTGCGAACTATGAAGTCCGGCTTATTTGAAGCAAAATTCTCCCAAGACTCTGCTACTTACCAGCTCGGTGTCGGTTCTTAGAATCTGTACTTAGGCACGAGGCGGGCTCAAATTGGGGTCTGAGAGTGCAAAGGACTAGTGCTTTGGCTTAGCTAAAGTTTTGCCTTAGGACGAAACTTCGGTATGCGATCGAGAGTCGGCATGTATTTTACTTGGTTGTCCTAAGTGCGAGGTGCGGACCTGGCTCCGGCTTATTAAAGTTTGTGGGTTATTTCATCACGGCACTCATGAGAAGCGCGTTGAATGTCGGATAAGTGGCCATGGTACCAATGTGAGTAATCACAGTCCGAATGAGGTAAACTTAACTCGGATTTTTATAAAGACATGCGTTCTTGCATCTGTCTCACATTTTAAGGGGTCGGATTAGTCAGAAAAAAAATTATTTTTAAAAAATTTGACGTTTTTATTAAGGGTGTGTGTGCGCTTTTGCAAGGAGTTGCCTACGTATCTTAAAAGAGGAATCAAGTTACTCGTAATTCATACATTTGAATAGGCTCGTGTATACAAGTATTTTTTTTTTAACGATCTAAAGTGATTAGATCGGCTTTCATGCTTGACTATTTGGCGTCATGGCTTGGGCTTTCTTGACCTCCTTTTCATTTGGAACGTCGTCCGCACCGTTTTTTAAGCGTGCTTCGAATTCAGCATTGAGCCGATTCTTCTTCTCGATATCAAAGCAATTGCGAGCTTCCTTTTGGTTGCCTTTAATCGTGTATGTTTCACTAGCAGTAGGGAACTTAACACATTGATGGTAGGTTGAAGCTACCGCTTTCATGGCGTAAAGCCAAGGCGTTCCCAAGATTGCATTATACACCGAAGATGCATCCACAGTAACAAACTTGACGATGTGAGTAACTCCAGCCACGTAGACTGGAAGCTTGATCGTACCAACTGTCGAGGTGGTTTCGTCAGCCAAGCCAGTTAGTGGTCTATTCCCAAACTTGATGTCATCGTGAGTTACTCCCATCCTTTCGAGGGTGTTTCGTTAGATTAGGTCTACCGAGCTTCCGGTGTTGATCATCACACGATCTACTTCGCAATCGTTGATAACAAGCTAAATCACAAGAGGATCATTATTGGGTCGATCCAGATCCTTAGTATCTTGCTCGTCAAATATAACGAAAAGGTCTTTCTCAACCTGAGTCGGCCACTTCCTGGCGGTTTTGGCCTTCTTTTCGTATTGTTGTATCGATCTTCCAGAATCGTTACATTTTTTCAAGCCCGCCCATAATCATGTTGAGCTTTTTCCGAGATGTAGATGGATTCTTATCCCCATGCACATCGTCTCGATCCCACTTAGGGGGGTTGACTCCAGGAGGCAACTGATTCGGCTGGCTCTGATCGTCTTCCCGCTCTCGTGGGATTGTTTTTCCAGGGAAGTTGGTAGTATCGAGTTTAGTACCCATTACCATACTCGACTCAGATCCGACTAGACACGGAGTTTGAGAGGACAGCTCGGGGGATGGGCCAGCGAGGATCCATTAGCAGCGTCTCGGCCCGTAAAGGAGTATCAGCCGGCCTAAGCGAATACAAGCAAATTGGAAGACTTACCTCGAATAAAAATAAATACTTAGAATTAGTATAACTTCCTTCTATCTTTTAGAATATTTTCTATTTATCTTTTAGGGTTATTTCGACCGACTTTAAACTTATATAAATACTTGATGTATTTCTCCAAAACAAGGACACTGAAACTTTGTCTCCAATAAAGAATTCTATACATATCTTTTCGTTTGATCTTTTTCTCAGTGATATTACATTTTAGACCTAGTTCCTCTATTCTTTGGACCGATCTCATATTGTTGCTCAATCAAGTATCACCAGAAGTTCTTCTGAAATTCCATATCAGGAACTTTCTTGGCTCGGTACCGTTTCATTAACACATCCAACAGGTGATGACACTGAGCCGTCGTGTGTCCCAACATCTGATGAAAGTCACACCAACTACGGGCGTTACCTTCCTCCATAAGTCGGTTGCTACTATGCCATTGTTTATGTGCGGGTTCTTCAGCGTCATCGCTGATTTGGAAGATGTGTCCCTTTCTTTCACGGCTTGGTTTGTCGCATTCCTTTGCTTCCTGCTAATCGTCTCCCAACTCCATAAAGCTCGATGTTTTAAGCAGGGCATCTTCCAAAGTCGCAGGTCAGTTGATAGTCAATTCGTTTCGGAACAGACTTTTCAAGAGTAATGCTTAGTGAAGCGCGTCGATTGCGGCATCGTCTACCACGACCAATTTGGATACGCTTCCTTTGAACAATCCCATGAATTCCCTAAAAGTCTCATCTTGTTTCTGTTGGAGAGACCACATGTTGGTTGTTGAAGTCTTCATCTCGATATGCATCGAGTAGTGCTTGAGGAAAGCCGTTGATAACTGATGGAAGTTATCGATCAAATTTCGGTCGAGCTGAGAAAACCAGGCTAGAGCATCGCCAGCGAGGTGTTCTACAAAAAGTTGACAGTAACTGGCCTCTTTTTTCTCGGGAGGGAAGTGAGGTCGGCCCATGGCGATGTTAAACGCCGTGAGGTGCTGAGTCGGATCGGTCTTTCCTTCATAAAACGCGATCTGAATCTTAGCGTTTGGTTTGACCGGAGTGTTTACAATTCAGGTGGTGAAGGGAGTCTGCTTCGTTCCCTCAAGAACTTTATCGAGCTCGGGGGCCGAGCTTACAATGCGATGCACCCTTGAGATCATCAGATAAAAGTTTCCTTCATAACTGCTATCTCCTAGTCTCTTTCCTCCAAGCATCGCGGAGGGGGTGTGACAAGAGTCGCAGGTTGGCCTCCCACAGTTAAAACTCTAGGCGTTATCTCAGATGGAAATAAGTTTCGATCAATCCGAGTTGTCCTGTTCCGGGAGTTCTGATCGGATCGTTGATATGCTAAAATTTACCCTGAGCTACTCTCTCAAATTAATAGGTCAATTGTAGTAGGGGTCGAATCACTGGGAGTCAAATCAAACAATAAAATGTATGACTTCGAATTGAGTTAAGCGAATAAAGTAAAGTAAAAGCAAAAAACAATTCAAAACAAAGAAAGGTTGTTGGTTTCTTAGAATTCAATTAAACAAGAATTAGGTTTTCGGGAAATTCGCAGGAATAGATAAATTGTAGAATTATAAAACTGTCAGGATTTTAATGAAGAATCGTTCTCGAACTTGAAACTCTAATGTAAAATTAAACGACTTCCGTTGAATTAATAATCTATGCATAAACCCTAGAAATTCAAATTCCTTTGTAAAGTCAATCAATTTATGCAAGTATTAAAGTTCAGGTTTCAATTGTTCACAAAATCCCTAAACCAAATTCCTTTGAGAATAGGTGATTTTGCTCATCTAAGATTATGGTCAGGTTATTAATTGATGCTTCCACTTCTAATTAATCAACCTAAGATAACTAATTAAGGGTGATCAATCCTAAATCAGGGTTATTGTAATCTAGATGAAGAACCAATAGATAATCCTAACATGAATTCAATTCTAACAATTCATCTTAATTTCTTTGAAAAAGCCTAAACCTAACAAGCAAATTACTCAGACATGGAAGCAAAGCAAATCATAATAATTGAATAATACTGCATTAAATAGAGATAGAGAAAGAGATACAGAAGGGTTCGAAGAAATCTGAATGGTCTGAAAACTTGTCTCCCTAACTCTCAAAATCTCTCTGAATCTCTAGGTCTTGAATAAAAGAAAGCTTAATGAAAACTAAAAGAAAAACAGAGTATTTATAGGCTAGGATTCGGGCTGGGCTTTATTTGTTAACTTATGGAACTTCTGGGGTGAAAAGGAAATCATCAGAATTGGAAAATTTGAGTTCTACGCGACTTAACATCTTCCGTCGATCGACGCTAGGATTCTTCCGTCGATCGACGCGCCAATCTGACGACAATTGAAAATCCAACCTCGCGACTTCAACTGCTCTTTTCTTGATGCTCCAAAATCCTCCATAATCACCAATTAAGCTCCAATCATACACAAACCTGCCAAGACTCTAAAACACTAGAAATATACCAAAAAGACTCGATAAAATCGGGTTAAATCATGGCCAAAAGATGGTAAAAACCATGATATATCAATCGTCCCATGAAGAGAGCCACCTCTTCACGGAGCTTTTCATGGTTGCTATGCTGGTTATCGTATTTATCTTGTAGCGATTGCAGCGTAGCAGGAACATCAAGTTTCGTGTCTTTGATCAGGATTACTTGGTGGTCTGATGTCTCTGCTCCGGCCTCCGGTTAGCGATCCTTCTTAGCATTAGGGGCATTCGGGTTTGGATTCTGCTTTTCTGAGGTGCCTCTTGAGAATCGTTTCTGCCGGCTGGATCTTTCTCCACTCCGGCTGCGTTCGCAGTTTGTGGAGTTAGGGTTTCATCTTCGGACATCTTGTAAAGAGATTTGCTTCCGTGAAAGTTACGTAATGAACCTAATCAGTCCCCTTAGTCGGTGTCAATTTAGTGATACCGGATTGAGCAACAATCCGAGATTGGTTCAAAGAATAGAGGAACTAGGTTTAAACGTAAAATCACAAGGAAGAATCATAGAAAAAGATGTGTATAGAATTCTCTATTGAAAGTGATGTCCTCGTTTTGGAGGAATACATCAAGTATTTATACAAGTACAAAGTCGGTCGAAATAACCTTAAAAGATAAATAGAAAATCTCCTAAAAGATAAAAGGAAGCTATACTAATTCTAAGTATTTCCTTTTACCCGAGCTAAATCTTCTAATTTGCTTGTATTTGCCTAGGTCGGCAGATGTCACTCATCGGGCCGAGACGTCTAGTTGGATCCTCGCTGGCCCATTTCTCCGAGATGTTTCTTTAAGTTCCATGTCGGATCGGATATTAGTCGGGTATGGTAGCGGGTTTTTAAATCTGGTACCACCAGTGATCCTCTCCTTTCTTTGGTGTTGGCTACGGAATCATATTCGTCGTTGACTCAAACTCTATTGAAACTTTTTTACATTTTATACATGCCTTATTGTCATGCATCATGAAACAATTCGGACAAATCTTCAAAACTATTTACATTTTTTGTTTTCCTTTGTCCAAAGCCACCAAAGCTCCGATCATATTTAAGAGATTTGGTGGATTGGACAAAGGAAAAAAAAAAAGTAAAAACAATTTTTGAAGATTTGTTCAAATTGTTTCATGATGAATGACAATGAGGTATGTATCAAATGTAGCAATATGATTCCTAGCTTGGTTTTCTAGAATAAAAATGATAAATATATTTTTGATGCAATAGAGTAGTGACACTGCGTATGGTTTTATATTGAATTTTGTATAAAGAATAAAAGAATGATTCAATCTTTTTGCCAAAGAATTAATGCAGAAAAATCTAGTCGTACTTTGAATAATCACAAAATGTATTTTCTTTTGATGCATTTGTGTTTAGATTCATTGAAATTTTTTATTACTATATATATTTGTTTGAGTTACCATTTGCGTCTCGTGAATACCGTTTGACAATATCATAACATAAATTTTGTGGGAACTACTAACGGAATTAAAATTATATATATAGAAAAATATCGCCTAGAAGCAGTATTCAAATTGTGTAATAATATATATTATTTGACCAACTTCATACAGTCAAATAATATACCTAACCAAATCGGTAAATTTTACTGGCAATAGTAAAAAGAATCAAATTTGCAGTCTTTTATTTATTAACTAGGTGAGAGCCTGCCCATACGCGCGGGTTTGTTTTATATACAATATTTTTGCCCAATTTTAATGACATATTATAGGTACGAATAAATTTCTCTGAGATGCTGCTTGTTTTTCTTAGCTTTATCTTCTTTTTTTCCTATATTTTCATAGGATTAAGATTATTTAGTGACTAAATTAGGAGTGTTTTATGTGGAAACATACAAAAGACTAAAGATGAAAGCTCCATTTAAGTATTGCTTCAATTTACTTGAAACTAAAAACTTATCAAAATGTTGTGGCATTTTATATGATAACTATGGTTAAGTATTGCTTCTTCTTTTTATTTGTTGTTGTCCAGAGTATATCTTGTTTTAAAAGTAAAAATAATTATAATTTGCATCCTTCCTAATAAAAATGGTAGAAAAGGAGTTTAAAAATACTAAAACATGAAGCTCATGCTTTAGCTTTTCTCAGACAATAGTTATGATTGGCTTATTTTCTTTTGTGGAATCGAAGTATCGTTGAGAGCCCAACATGACAACAATTAAAATAAGGGAAAAGAATTGAAAAATCTCCCAAAAGCATGATGCTCTTAACCGTCCTCGAGTGTCCGATGTGAAGAAAGAGGGGATTTGCAACTCATTTTGTTAAGGTCATGCAAGAGATCAAAGTTCTTGACGTATTGGATAATCAGATCAAAGATGAATGCAAGTTGGACAAAGGGATGGCAGCGGCAAAACTCGCTACACGGTGTTAAACAGAAAAGAAAAGAAGAATCCAAACATGAGAGAGGTTTCAAATGAGGTGGAGAGAATTCGTTCATCACCTTATGATTCAGAGATTCATATCGACGACCTAGCCATGGAATTCAACATTGACGAAACTTGAAGATTCTAATTTGAACTTAAATTGTTTACTGTCCTTTAAGCTCTGAAAATATGACAATTTCACTTTATTTAAGAATATATGGAGACAGCAAAAAGAAGAGAATTCTCAGGAAAAAAGATGTATCAGACATCAATAACTGCACTTGTTGAACCTAGCGAAACAGAGTTATCAATGAAATACAACTCGATGTTAAGATCAGCAAGAGAAAATACATATGTGATCCAAGAGAAAGTGAGTAGCCATCAAGACAATTTTTCAAATTATATTTAGTATTAAGGTTTATTGGAAACCTTTCCACAAGTATGTGAGAGCTTATGCTTTCCACAAGTAAAGTGATTTTATTGAAATACTATTGCCTCACCAATCAGTCCCTCAACTTTTCCACGAAAAACAACATCAACACAGGCAGGCACCAGCTCGTTGTTTGATTCGTCATGCTCAAAGAAAGTGTTAGATTTATGTTTTGAACAAGGTTGATCCTGCATAGCAAAACATAGAAACAAAACACCAGTACAACGTCACACTAAATTTTGGGGAGAGCTAATGCTAAAGCGTTACTTGCATTTTCAGAAATCAAATTGAGAATGAGTCAAGGAGAAAACTGAGAAAAGAAATGCTCATGACAATAAAAAATATATAAGATACCGTAAGCTTCCCTATCTCCTTACTCAACGCATCTTTTAAATACTCGGTTTCTTATTTCCAGAATGCATTAAATTTCAATATTTCACTTAATACATCAGTGACAGGTAACATGATGGTACTAAAAGATGTGGTCTATGCAGAAAACCGAAGCTATACCTCCTGCGACCAACCATCAATATCAAAGACGCTAGCGAGAAACCATTCACGGTAGAGAAAGCATGAGCCTCTTTAATATTCAAACCAAGTTAACCAAGCATGGAAGTTACCTGGAACAAAAGAAGGTTTCTCGCTCAGATAATGACACCATAGAGAAAAATGACCACCCATTATAACATGACAGTCTCTAATGGATTATTTAAACCATGAGGAAGTTTGTTCAATCAATCAGCAGAAATGATATCATTAACATAAATCTACTCAACAGATGGGAGACTTGCTCTACGATAGTTTAAGGAACATCAAGCCACTTTTTTCCACTATCAGAGTTGATATAAAGGAATTAGAAAAACAAGAAATTCACTAACCTGACTAAGGAGTTTTGGCTTATCAATGGTTGAAAAGGTGTTTTCGTGCGTCGGTCTATAAGATAGGCAACAAATTAAAGGACAATATCACCGCACATGGTTATATATTAAAAAAATTATGTTAGGGGGGTTATTCATTGTTGGATTTATGTAGATTTTTAAAAATTTAAGATTCCATTGTTATTGGTTAATGGATTCTTAAATTCTAAATCAAATTCATTGTTATTCATTTGAGGATTTTTACATTTCTTTTGAAATCCATTGTTATTCAAAAAATCTATGTTTTGTTGATTTTCTAAATCAATTAAAATCCATTGTTATTGGGAGATGGAATCTCTATAGTTTTACTCATACAACATGATTTTCAAAATACTAGAGATATACATGATATTATTGAAATCCATGTTAAAAAAACACACACACAACATCAACAAAAAAAACCAACGATCAAAACAACATTTTTTTATTTTCTAATCATAACAAAAACCAGAATTTATAAAAGAGACATAAACAAATCATAGAATAACAACTGAAAAACTCAACGTAGTATAAGAACACCAAGAAAGCAAGAACTCATTATTCTTAAAAAGAAAGAGCAAATTTCACGACCTATTATACATAACTATAAAATAAAGTCAAGTCACAAACATGGAAAATACGTTGAAGTTAACTAGAAATATAGACTTCACAAAGTCAAGAAATAGAACACATTATGAAAATTATAATTCAAAATCCAATAAAGCAATCTCAAAACAAAGTTCAAAAACAAGTCTCAAAGAAAGTTTTACAAAAACCAAAAAGAAACAATCGAAAAGTTAGCTCAGGTCTGAAGAACAAATTATGTAATGTTAATGGCAATGCTTGAAAATGATGATGGCAATGGTGTGGGTTGATTAGCTCACGTCTTTTTATGGTGATGTCTCACGTCTAAAGTGCAGTCTAGAATATTGACAAGTATACTATTTGAACTTTTTAGAGAAAACTATGAATATATATATTACCTTATGTGGAAAAAAAATTATTACAAATCCATGAGAATAATTTACAAGAATCCATCAGAATCAATTGTAATCCATGAGAATAATTTTTAAAAATCCATAAGAATTGATAAAATCTCACAACTTTTAAAATCCATAAGTTTTACATAATCCAACAATGAATAAGAGCCCCTAAACTACTTTCGATACCTTTTATACCCTATACTACTCTTAATATTCCATTTTCCAAAAAAAAGTGTTTTTCTTTCCAAAAAATACTTCATGTAGAACTGATAGTTAGATTACTTATAAATAGGTAGAATACTTATTAGTTATGAATGAACCATATTTATTTCCAAAATACGTTAAAACCTTAAAGTGAGTGTGCATGTGTAATAAATGAAGGCATTTCTTTCTAAAATGGGTTATGTGAAAACATAAAAAGTTGTCTACATTTCGTCACAAGGTGACATCGAACTCGTGATCAAAGGAATGTTAATTTTCATAGTAGAACCAGTTTAGCTATAGGTGTTTAGTCGAACAGTAACAAATTATTATAAGTAATATACACATGTACCAACCAAGTTGATTTAATAGCAAACTGAATTATGCAAAAAAAACGTAAACTTTATGTCACTAGTTGACATCGAACTTGTAATATACATACATGTACTTAACAAATATACACATGTACTAACATTTGTAAGTGTCTACACAAAGAGAATTCAAAGTTATTTCATTACACTATTTTTATAGTTGAGGACTTCATAAACTGAAAATATAATATAAATAAAAGTTTAAAACCTAATGATTTGTACAAAAATCCATAATGTAAAAGTTAATACATAGAAACTACTAAACCATAAAAATCATATGCGTAGCAAATCCTAATTGATGGTAACAACGATGGGATCAGGATGCGCCATTGGAGGTACATACTTAGACATGCTGTCAATGAAAACTGGATCATGTGATGCGTTAAACATATCATCCATAATCTTAAATCGAGCGCTAATGATGTTATCATCATTTAATACATCCAAGGATAGTCCAAGCACGTGACACTCAATGTATTTCAATGCATACGGCCCACAGTGACATTGCCTCATATTACGTCCATTTGGCACCTTCACATATGTCACTGCATAAGGACTGAAACAAATGCTCAAACAATTCTTCCTGGCAAGATTGAATCCATACCTAAAGAGAGAAACAACCATGTAAATAAAGAGATTGAAACAAATGCTCAAACAACTTGTAGCATCCTTTCTCTCAAGAACCTAGAGAACAAGAAAAGAACACAGTAACAAAGCCATGGTTTTGTTCAGAAGTCCCATACTTTTAGTTTTTATTGAGTACTCTAATTCGAATATGACCATAAAACTCTCTCCAATCCATAGTAGATTCAACTACTGCTTCATTGAAGCTCTGTCTAAGAAATTCAGTATCTATTAATCGACTCAGAGTCAATTCAAGTATTGTTAATATGTTATAGATCCTTTAAAAACATAAATTCAGATTCTTAAGATGCAAATTTTCATCACATACCTAAAATTCTCAAGTAAGGTCAACTACAATACCAAAAGTGAAACCAAACCCATAACATGAAACATAAAAAAATCAAAAACCCACTGAGACATACAATCAATACTAAAAACATGAAAATGCACGAGCAATGAAAATCAGAAAATTTTCCTACTAAAAATCTCATGTAAGAAACTCACTTATCTTAAAATCATCCACATAGATGTACACATTGTCATCGATGTCAGCAAACAAATCAGTTTAACAACAAAATCAGACCAACGATGTTAACAAAGAGGTTCGAATCAAAGAACTAGAAATTGTCAAATCTTAACCAGAATGTTAACAACAATGTCTTAAAACTAATTATAGAATATGTAAAATCGAAAACCCAGAAACAACGAACAATCAAATCGTCTTTACAAATTAAAACAGACATGCAATGAGAGATGAAAATAATTTACCGAAATTGAAAACAAAGAGACAGTGAGGAGGAATAAACGGGAAAGCTCTCCGACGGCAAAGAGTAGTCGGAAAATTCGCCGGATTTGGAAGATATAAGCTTGGGTCTACTCGTCTTGAGGTTTCTAGAAGCAGAAGAAGAAGAAGAAGAAAACGGAGACTACGAGGAAATCAGAAAAAATATACTATATTCAATTAAATCTGTATAAAATCTTATTTCTTTTTTTATTAATTCCATAAAATAATAGCTTTCCTTAACCATTAAAACGTGATTTGTAATTAAAAATTTCCTTATCTTATTTTTAAAATACAAAAACAATACATTTAAACAAAATTAAGGGGTAATTTTGTATTGAAAAACATTGAAATCTTAGTGGGACAAAAATGCTCCTTTAAAGGTATTATGGGACAAAACACATTTCAATATAGAATCACAATATTAAGAACACAATGAATTAACAAGAATAGCTCTCTTATTAATCTTAAGGAAAATCACTCAAAACCTTAAGCTCTCATAAAACTCATAAGTTGTGCCCTCCTTAGCACCTCCTTATATAGGGAAACATAACTCCAAAACCCTAACTTTGATAACTCCTAAATTAATGGAAAACTCACATATTAAATATGTATATTTAGATTCTCCTAAATATACTTAGCTTGATCCTCAAGCTAATTTAAGCTTACAACAACATTCTCCCCCTTAACCTTGAAGTCATCT
Source organism: Arabis alpina (assembly GCA_900128785.1). Taxonomy (NCBI): domain Eukaryota; kingdom Viridiplantae; phylum Streptophyta; class Magnoliopsida; order Brassicales; family Brassicaceae; genus Arabis; species Arabis alpina. The sequence continues at coordinate 9,578,179 of LT669792.1, forward strand.
TCCTTCACTTCTTGAACTCCAACAAGATTCCTCATTTCCTTGAATTTAATTCTTCCAAGTGCTTTTGTCAAGATATCATCCTTTTGCATAGTACCCGGAACGTGTTCCACCTCTACTTGCTTGTTCTCTACGCATTCTCGAATAAAGTGATACCTCCTGTGTATATGTTTACTCCGACCATGGAAAACTGGATTCTTGGTAAGAGTTATTGCCGATTTATTATCAACTCGAATAGTCACTCTTTCACATGGTTCACCAAATATCTCGACAAAGAGTTCTTGAAGCCATATTGCTTGCTTTGAAGCCTCTGTCGCAGCCATAAATTCAGCTTCGCACGAAGATAGAGCTACCGTATCTTGCTTTTGTGAACACCAAGTAATGGGAGATCCATCAAAGTAGAAAACATGACCAGTTGTGCTCCTCCCATCGTCCTCATCAACGTTGTGGCTACTGTCACTATAGCCTACCAATCATGTACCATTAGACCGATGAAACTCAAGACCATAAGACAAGGTTCCTTGTAAATATCTCAACACTTGTTTCAACGAAGCTCCATGAGACTCCTTAGGCTCTTGCATGTAACGACTAAGTATTCCAACACTAAAAGAGAGGTCCGGTCTTGTATGAAGAAGATAACACAGGCATCCAATACTCCTTCTAAACTCTCTCTCATCAATGCATTTTTCTTTAACATTTTTCGATAACTTCAAATTTTGGTCCATGGGTACTTGAGACGCATTACACTCTTTCATTCCGGTTTCTTCGAGGATTTTAGATGCATACCTTTCTTGCTTCAATGTTATACCATCTTTGTGTTGACAAACCTCAATACCTAAGTAGTAAGTCAACTTTCCAAGGTCACTCTCCTCCTTAAAATCAACTATCATTCTCAAAGTGATCTTGGAGGCTGATAAAATCAAGTGTTTACAACTAATGGAGATTAGCAAGTCTAGTAGGTGGCACGCGAGACTGGGACACGTTAACTTGGAGACCATAAAGCTAATGGTTAACAAAGAACTTGTGAGAGGCATACCAAAAATGAAGTTTGAGAAGGAGACGTGTATGTCATGCTTACTCGGGAAACAAACACGACGACCCTTTCCACAAGCAACCTCATATCGCGCATCTCAAGTTCTTGAACTCATACATGGTGATCTATGTGGACCCATCACACCACCTACACCGGCACACAAGAGGTATGTGTTCGTAATTATTGATGACTACTCTCGATATATGTGGACAAGTTTGTTAAAGGAGAAAAGTGAAGCTTTTGAGAAATTCAAGAACTTCAAAACTATAATGGAACAAGAGACAAGAGCTACGATCAAGACACTTCGCACCGATAGAGGTGGAGAATTCGTCTCTCATGAGTTTCAAGGATTTTGTGAAAAAATACGGTATTCAGAGACACCTAACGGCACCATACTCTCCTCAGCAAAATGGTGTGGTCGAGAGAAGGAATAGAACGTTACTTGGTATGACGAGAAGTATATTAAAACATATGAGTTTACCAAACTATATGTGGGGAGAAGCAGTCGGACACGCCACTTACTTGATCAATAGAGTGGCTACAAGATCACTTAGTGATCAGACACCGTATGAAATCTTGAAAGGAAAAAAGCCAAGCTTTGAACATCTTCGAGTATTTGGTTGTGTTAGTTACGCAAGAACAGAGGCTGCGGGTAGAAAGAAATTGGATGATCGATCAAAGGTATTGGTGCATCTAGGAACCGAACCAGGGACAAAAGCTTACCGGTTGTATAATCCAGCAAACCGGAAAATTGTTGTGAGTAGGGATGTGATATTTGATGAATCAAAAGGCTGGAAGTGGAATGACAAAGGAGAAGAAGACGATAAGCTTTATGGAGCTTTTGGTTTGAGTCTAGGAGAGTTTGGGAACAAAGGTATAAGAGGATATGATGATGTTGTGGAGGTTGTGGATGTTGATCAAAACAGAGGAGATAACATCAATGGGGAAACAGAGCAGAGTAGAGAAGAAGATGATGAGAGTGATGGGAATCATGATCACGTACAAGAAGTGTCTGATGGTGATTATGAATCAGATGATAATGAGCAGGGACAAGCTCAGCCTCCTGAGAGACAAAGATCATCGAGAGCACGAAAACAACCAGCACACTTTAAAGACTATGTAATGCTTGGTGAGATCGAGAGCGAACATCTTCTAATCGCAGTGAATGAAGAGCCATGGGACTTTAATGAGGCCAAGGAATCAAAATATTGGATATCAGCATGTGAAGATGAGATGTGCTCTATAACAAAGAACAAAACATGGAACTTGGTTAATCTACCTATCGGAGCTAAGGCAATTGGACTTAAGTGGGTATTCAAGATAAAGCGTAACCCGGATGCAAGTATCAACAAACACAAAGCAAGACTCGTTGCAAAGGGATATGTACAAAGACATGGTATTGATTTCGATCAAGTGTTTGCTCCGGTAGCCCGTATTAAGACAATACGGTTCATCATTGGTTTAGCAGCCTCTAATGCTTGGGAAGTACATCATCTAGATGTAAAGTCCGCTTTTCTATATGGTGAATTAAAGGAAGAGGTATATGTCACACAACCTGAAGGGTTCGAGATAAAAGGGAGTGAAGACAAGGTATACAAACTAAATAAAGCACTCTACGGTTTGAAACAAGCGCCTAGGGCATGGAATGAAAAGCTGAATAAGACTCTCAAGAAATTGGGTTTCGATAAATGTTCAAAGGAGCCAGCACTTCATCGAAAGGAGGAGAAGAGCCATCTTATTGTTGTTGCGATATATGTCGATGATCTTCTAGTCACCGGATCAAGCTTGAGAATGATAGTCGATTTTTCGATCTAGTAACCTTCACAAGCAAGTTTCCAGTTCGATCGAATAAGGTAAGGAGATCATCTTTCATGGTTACTTCGCACCCAGCTTATGTGGCTTGTCCAAGACTTATGATATTGCTCTTTATCAAAACTTTGTTGAAACGAACCTCGTTGATAATTATTGTATCGACCACGACCTCTTCCTCTCCATTGAGAACGACCCATTCGTCCTCTTCCTCTGCCACTACCATAATTCCCTTGATATGGTTGTGTTGAATCCGCGTTTGCATACATGAGCTTCTTTTGATCATCATATTCTTCTTCTTCCTCTTCTTCACCAATCCTTTCCTCATATGCTTTTAATCTTCCTACAATGTCTTCAAAGCTTGTGTTGTTAAGATCGAGAACTTGTTCGAGAGAGGCAATGATGTGTATATATCGTTTCCGAGGTAAACTCTTGAGAAATTTCTTCACAAGTCTTGGTTCTTCAATACTTTCTCCAAGGGCTGCAGATTTGGAAGTAATCTCAGAGAGTTTTCCTACAAACGCATCTATCGTGTCGGCTTCCTTCATCTTGATTCTATCAAACTCAGCCATTAGGGTTTGTAACCTAGCCTCTCTTACTCTTTCAGCTCCAACATGTCTTGCCTTTATCGCATCCCACACAGCTTTTGCAGTCTCAAGATCTCCTACTTGTAACATCAAAGTTTCGGGTATGGATTGGAACAACAAGGCTATTGCCAAATTGTTTTTTTCTTCGTTTCTGCTTTCGGGGTCTATTGTTTCCCATACTTTGTGTACCTTGAGAGCAATCTTCATCCTCATAGACCAAACCGTGTAATTCACAGTAGTGAGCATCAGACACTTGATCGAGGACGGCCCGAGCTCCTTGTCTTTGTTCTCGCTTACATCCACCTTAGTATCACCCATGATACCTTGGTTTCTCTAAGATCGTTCCTAGAAGCTCTGATACCAAATATAGAATCACAATATTAAGAACACAATGAATTAACAAGAATAGCTCTCTTATTAATCTTAAGGAAAATCACTCAAAACCTTAAGCTCTTATAAAACTCATAAGTTGTGCCACACTTTAGCACCTCCTTATATAGGGAAACATAACTCCAAAACCCTAACTTTGATAACTCCTAAATTAATGAAAAACTCACATATTAAATATGAATATTTAGATTCTCCTAAATATACTTAGCTTGATCCTCAAGCTAATTCAAGCTTACAACAACATTCAATGTGTTTTGATTTTGAAATTTTCCCTAAATAAAAACAGAAAAGAACTACAATTGTCATTTCTAATCTATATTATTTGACTGTACTTATATTGAGTGTTATACACCCGAGACCCCCTAAAACCGAATTAAATACCAGTTTAGGCACTCGTATTTATGATCACATATTAGTTTTTGGAGACCGCTCAAGAACTTTAAAACATACAGGAATAATTGATCAATATGTAAAGGGATCATTTTCTCAGATATTGAGATGGAACAGATGGGGCACAATCTGACCTGGACACAATAATATAAGGTAAACTACTTGCTAAGAGGTAGACTTCATGTCAACACTCCTACCATTGCCTTGGTTAGTTAAGCAATAAGAACAAGTGATGCACAAAGGATTGGTTATTGTATCCACAAATCATGTACCTTTTGAATTCGCGAACAAATAGAGATTGACAAAGAGATTTGAAGTTCAAAAAGAGATGTGAGTAGATTATTTTCCCAGAAATTAGCCATTACGGTCCCTAGCACGAGTCATAGAAAAATTTGGACGGATGTCTCTCTAAATGCAAAAGACAAAGAAGTGACGAATGAGGAACATGATAATAACAAATAGTGAAATTCAGTAGAGCAATAATCTTAAGAGATTAAGTTACCTCTTGACGTCACCAGAAGACTACATCTTTCGACAATCCTGAAAGAGATGGGCAGGTTCTAGCACACTGATAGGGCATGAAGAATTTAACAAAAAAATCCGATTCACGACCCTTCTCTTCCGGCTTGTGAAGTAGCAAGTGATACTGAATGTGCATACATGGAGGAAACTGGCCACGAGCATTGCAGAAGTAGATGATCTTGTAATTGTGAAGTAGCGAGTAGTAATGTGTGCGAACGAGCTGAGTAAAGATCGGGTTTTGTTGTGAGTTGGGCAAGTTAAATGAATCAAATACATCCTTCCATTTCTCTTCTCTAACTATCGGTAAAAAAACTCAAACAACATTAGGCATCACTCATGATGATTCTCAACTTTCAACTCTCATGATGACTGATGATTACATATAGTTACCTGCTCGATTCCACCACGAGAAGTTACCTCGACAAAAAGCTTATGCAAGTCCAAATCCATAAATCGTATTTTCGGAATCCTATACTCATATATTGTACATTTCAGCAATCAAGAATTGCAACTATATCCAATCTCTGGTTAAAACATGAGCTTGAAGAGGTTCTTACCAAAACTTTGTACCATTTGAAAGTGTAAGTTCTTCAATGTAACATGAGAAGATCCTTATTAGCCACAACTTTCTCGTAACTTGCAAGAGGAGATGGGTAAGTATTTACAATGTTATCCATTGACACAGAGCCTGAATCAGATCAGAAGTTGACCCATCGGGCCGAGACGTCTAGATGGATCCTCGCTGGCCCATTTCTCCGAGATGTTTCCTAAAGCTCCATGTCGGGTCGGATATAAGTCAGGTATGGTAGCGGGTGCTAAATCTGATACCATCAACTAGTCCCCCCTCCCCCCGAGCTCGGCGAGTATTACTTGTAGTGAGCTCGGCCGAGACGTATTAAGGAAGAATTACCCAACTCATATCTTGATGCGACACGATGCTTCGCCTTTACATGTGTCACGCTCCGGACCATTTGTTCTACAAAGACACTCAAGAGACACCTCAGTTCGTTCGCGTCTGCCGCCAAGGTGTAATGATTACCCTAGACTTTCCCGCCTTGGAGTATAAATGTCGGATCTTTCGACCCTAGAATTTTCCTTATTTATTCGTCATCTGAAAGAGATAAAATAGTCTTTCTCCCTTATCTCTCATCTTTCCGTACTAATCTACATTTTTTACGGTTTATCTTCTGTTCTGTACACCTTCAACTTGCGCCATGGCAAAGATTTCAAAATCTTTATCTTGTTCATTTTTTTTGTAAAGGACCACGAGTCTCGATGTTAGCCCCGAGACTTTTCTGATCAATACTGACCAGACTCCTTTTTTTACTGAGGTCGAGATTTGCACTGAATGATGCTAGCACTTCGGAGCAAGTTGGTGCGAATCTTGAGGCCTCGACTCCGGTCATGGGTACAAAAAATCGTATGGGAGATGGATCTGTTGAATAGTATCCAGGTGAACAGATCGGCCAAGAACAGGTCGCTGAAGAACAAGTCGTTCGAGAGATCCTCGCTACTCAGTTTGATATTTACAATATCTCTCCCCCGCTATCAGATGAGAAGTCGTTGGATTCGATGAGGAGGATCGACCACATGGCAGAGGAATTAGAATTCCTGGCCCCGGGACCCCATGAACGTTCATGGAATTGCTTGATGGGTTATATATGTCTTCACGAACAGATGTTTGTGGACTGCTTCATGTGTTTCCCGCTGCCTTACGTCTTCATAAGGTATTGCGAGAACAGGAACATTTGTTTCTCACAGATGACCATGGCTGGGACATGCAATCTAGTGGCACTTGTAATGCTTGGTCCCGAGCTCGGCATTAACTTTTTGGTCGAAAAGTACGAACATATATCAGTAATTAAGGAGGGACAATTCCCTGGCCGTTTTTACAACAACATGAAGGCTGGATGTAAATTCATAGAGCTGAAAAGCAAGATCGGCAAAATGGTTTGACCGATACTTCCTTGTGAAGATTAATGACGCTTCGGTCTGGGATACCATTAGGACTTATCATAGTCGGTGGAATCCTTCGATGGGTAGATTTTCATAAATCTTGCATGCACCAAACACTTCGGTCATCACGATACTTTTTTAACACATTCGTGTTGTATTTTGTTTTTGTAGTTCCACATCCTCTGGATTCTCCTCTTGCGGATTTGCCTTTCAGAGAAGATCTCAACAGACTAAGGGCAAGAAATCATCGTTGGGAAGACTTATCGTATAGCCGCATTTGTCGTGTTCGTGACAGGCTTGGTAATGACTCTCTTCCAGTTACTTTAAATCTATAAAGTTCTTTTGATTTTTGTGACTTTCAAAGTCTGACATTGCTTCGGATGTTTAATGCTTTCTGATATCTGGAACAGTGAATTTTGAGCCGCAGAGATGAGAGGAGCCACTCCCGGCATTCTTGCGTTCAACGTTCCTTCTATCCCGATCTGTTCTAAGAAATCAAGGAGACTCTCCGATGTGTCTAATAAGTCAGAAGCCGAGGTCACAGCCGATTCGTCTACCATTGTGATTATTCAAGACTCCAAGGACAACACTGTTGTAACTGCTCTTCCGAATCAGGAAGAGAACCTAGCAGTTCAAGATGGTTCTCAGAAGATTCATTCTGCGATCGATGCGGCCAATACGCAAAAAGCCGATGATACACTAGCTCAGGGGTCGGTCCCTGGTGAGTCTAACGAGCCAAAGGGTCCTGGCAATATATCTCGTTCAAAGGGAAAAGGGAAAGTCAATCCCGCTGATAAGAAAGAGGAGAAGAAGAGGATAGCGGCTAGGGCTAAAGCCGACTTCGAAGCAGGGAGGGTTCCGGCCTTCTGGATCGGTAGAACCTGTGAAGTTCCTCCGTCTGATGCACTCGTTTCTCAAAGTTTGGGTGATAAGCCTAATGTCCTTCTCCCTGTCAATTCTGACAGTCTGGTGGTTCCACCATCTTCAGTTGTTCAAACAACAGTTGTTGAATCTCAACCTCCTCCCCCTCGTTCTCCTTCTCTTACTATGTTGGCTAGATCGGCCTCAGAGTTTTTATCCCGAGTCTTCTCTTTCAAAGTGAAGGCATACTGATGAAGTGTGAGGTAGAGTTTATCAGAGGATTTCTGGTCTCTCGGAGAATTTGATGGTCCGGTTTCCTCCGCGTCAAGACAGTCGATGGTCATTCTCTCATATTTATCGTAATCTGCCATTAGTTTGCGTCGATGTCAAGACTGCGGCCGAGCTTATAACGAAGATCGGCGGAATCGGAGTCAAGTTTCCTTCGAAACTTCAAGACCTCCTCGTGCCAGATCGTTTTGGTCACGAGATTTGCTTAATGTTTGTTTTTCACTTGAATCCTCCTTTCACCAAATCATATCTTTCCATGGCATGATTCGATATTCTTTCTTCGCAGATAATCAACTGGGATCCGCGATATTAGCGCATACGAAGCGGTGATTATCGAACCAAGTCCTTGCTTGCTGTTACTGATGTTGACGCAGCTCGTAAGGAACTAGACCGTCAGAAAACCCGGACTGATACCTGGGAAATCTCGGTTTCTGCAAATCGACAAAGCGCAGATGATTATGCTGCCCAAGTCAAGGTGCTGAAGGAGGAGAAGCATAAGTTCGAGGAAGAAGTGAAAAAGAGAGATGCATATCTCGAGGCCACCTCTGCCGAGGAGGCTAAATTCTGAGCCAACCTGGAGAAATCGCACCTTAAAGAGGACCGTCTCATAAAGGAACGTGACGAGGCACGCCGCCGAGCTGATCAGACCGCTAGTGGCAGTTCTGCCCAAAGTCCGAGACATTTTCTCGTTTAAAGAGGATACGTTCATATGTGATCACTCTCTAAGCTCAAAAAGAGGTAAAGGCTCAGCTCTGTTATAGACGCGGAGCCTGGATAAGTTTGGAGAGGATGGTGGAGGCCGAGTATGAACTCCTTCCTGGTCTTCTTGACAATAAGATGAAGGAGGAGAAAGAGTACCTCGCTCGGGTCAAATCCTTTAGTGCTGACTCCCTTGGTGATGATACTTTGTTTCCTACTCCGCCACCTCCTCCTGTCGGTCCTCCTCGAGACGTTACATCCCAAGTTCCAGAAGGAATCAGTGAGCACGGATCATTTCTCCTCTCTCAAGACGAACAAGATGGTGATTAAGTTATGAGCCTCATGCGGCTTGTAATTTTATTTGTTTTTGAACAATGTACCCACTTTTTTTGGTTTTAATTTACTTTTGTAAACGTTGCCCTTGTCAAGTGTTTTTAATTGTTCACAAGGTTTTTTGATCCCCTTAACACTTTCAGTATTTCGTTCATACTTTGAAGATTTTTGCAATCTTTTTTCGAAGATTGGCTTTTTAGTACTTCATAATACTTAGGAATTTTTCCTCTTCTTGTGATCTTAATGGTAGATTGATTTCAAGTATTTCATAATACTTTGATTTCTTTTTGCGACTTTTATGCAAGGTCGGATTTAAGTATTTCATAATACTTTTTTTCTTGCGACCTTATGGAAGGTCGGTTTTAAGTATTATATAATACTTTTATGCAAATTGCGTAGCTAGACTGTATTAACACGTTTCGCTTCTTAAGAAGCTTAAGTGATTGCAAGCTTTATGGATTTTGGCTTATTCTTCACACTTTTAGGGTTGCTTTTGTAAGAACCCTTAAGTGGTTGCGAGCTAAGAAGTTTGGCTTGAACACTAAGATTACTTTTAGAAGACTCTTTAGCGGTTGCGAACTATGAAGTCCGGCTTATTAGAAGCAAAATTCTCCCAAGACTCTGGTACTTACCAGCTCGGTGTCGGTTCTTACAATCTGTACTTAGGCACGAGGTGGGCTCGAATTGGGGTCTGAGAGTGCAAAGGACTAGTGCTTTGGCTTAGCTGAAGTTTTGCCTTATGACGAAACTTCGGTATGCGATCGAGAGTCGGCGTGTATTTTACTTGGTTGTCCTAAGTGCGAGGTGCGGACCTGGCTCTGGCTTATTAAAGTTTGTGGGTTATTTCATCACGACACTCATGAGAAGCGCGTTGAATGTCGGATACCTGGCCATGGTACCAATGTGAGTAATCACAGTTCGAATAAGGTAAACTTAACTCGGATTTTTATAAAGACATGCGTTCTTGCATCTGTCTGACCTTTTCAAGGGTCGGATAAGTCAGAAAAAAATTATTTTAAAAAAAAAATTTAACGTTTTTATTAAAGGTGTGACTGCGCTTTTGCAAGGAGTTGCCTACGTATCTTAAAAGAGGAATCAAGTTACTCGTAGTTCATACATTTGAATAGGCTCCTGTATACAAGTAGTTTTTTTTCCAATCTGAAGTGATTAAATCGGCTTTCATGCTTGACTCTTTGGCGTCATGGCTTGGGCTTTCTTAGCCTCCTTTTCCTTTGGAACGTCGTCCTCACCGTTTTTTAAGCGAGCTTCAAATTCGGCATTGAGCCGATTCTTCTTCTCGATAGCAAAGCAATTGCGAGCTTCCTTTTGGTTGCCTTTAATCGTGTATGTTCCACTAGCATTAGGGAACTTAACACATTGATGGTAGGTTGAAGGTACCGTTTTCATGGAGTAAAGCCAAGGCGTTCCCAAGATTGCATTATACACCGAAGGTGCATCCACAATAACAAACTTGACGATGTGAGTAACTCTAGCCACGTAGACTAGAAGCTTGATCGTACCAACTGTCGAGGTGGTTTCATTAGCGAAGCCAGTTAGTGGTCTATTCCCAAACTTGATGTCATCGTGAGTTACTCTCATCCTTTCGAGGGTGTTTTGTTAGATTAGGTCTACCGAGCTTCCGGTGTTGATCATCACACGACCTACTTCGCAATCGTTGATAACAAGCTAAATCACAAGAGGATCATTATTGGGTCAATCCAGATCCTTAGTATCTTGCTCGTCGAATGTAACGAAAAGGTCTTTCTCAACTTGAGTCGGCCACTTCCTGGCGGTTTTGGCCTTCTTTTTGTATTGTTGTATCGATCTTCCAGAATCGTTACATTTTTTCAAGCCCGCCCATAATTATGTTGAGCTTTTTCCGAGGTGCAGATGGATTCTTATCCCCATGCACATCGTCTCGATCCCACTTACAGGGTTGACTCCAGGAGGCAACTGCTTCGGCTGGCTCTGGTCGTCTTACCGCTCTCATGGGTTTGTTTTTCCAGGGAAGTTGGTGGTATCGGGTTTAATACCCATTACCATACCCGAATCAGATCTGACTAGACACGGAGTTTGAGAGGACAGCTCGGGGGATGGGCCAGCGAGGATCCATTAGCAGCGTCTCGGCCCGTTAAGGAGCATCAGCCGGCCTAGGCGAATACAAGAAAATTGGAAGACTTACCTCGAATAAAAATAAATACTTAGAATTAGTATAACTTCCTTCTATCTTTTAGGAGATTTTCTATTTATCTTTTAGGGTTATTTCGACCGACTTTGTACTTGTATAAATACTTGATGTATTTCTCCAAAATGAGGACACTGACACTTCGTCTCCAATAGAGAATTATATACACATCTTTTCGTTTTGATCTTTTTCTCAGTGATATTACGTTTTAGACCTAGTTCTTCTATTCTTTGGACCGAACTCAGATTGTTGCTCAATCCGGTATCACCAAAAGTTCTTCTGAAATTCCATATCAGGAACTTTCTTGGCTCGGTACCGTTTCATCAACACATCCAACAGGTGACGCCGTCGTGTGTCCGACGTCTGATGAAAGTCACACCAACTATGGGCGTTACCTTCCTCCATAAGTTGGTTGCTCCTATGCCATTGTTTATGTGCGGATTCTTTAGCGTCATCGCTGATTTGGAAGCTCTGTCCCTTTCTTTCACGGCTTGGTTTGTCTCATTCCTTTGCTTCCTGTTGATCCTCTTCCAACTCCTTAAAGCTCGATGTTTTAAGCAGGGCGTCTTCCAAAGTCGCAGGTCGGTTAGACTTTTCAAGAGTATCCCGCAATCTTCGGGATTCTCTCTCAGCATAGTCGGCGGCCGCCTTTAGGTCTTGTCCTCGTCCTCGTTATGGGCCCAAATCCGAGAGCTCGTCTTCTAGGCCCAGTCTTGCAGTAGGGGTCGGCGTCACTTGTTACTCGTGGGCTCCCGACTCGTTCTTTCCAATATGGGCCTGACGCTCGGCCCATTCTCTGTCTTTAAGTGAAATGGTCGCAACGGTCTCCTGGAGTCTAAATGATCACTATAGACGTCGTCCTGGAAAGGTGCCTGTCCTAGTCCCAGTTATTCTGGAGAGCCGGTCCCAGAGACAGAGCTGGTCCCTAAGACAAAGCAGGTCCAGATAACTGCGTGCCTACCTCTGGTACTTAGTCATTTTCTTGACGATCTCTACCGGAGTGAGATCTTACCCCAACAAGCATTCACGGATTAACACATGGTCAAGGTGTTTCCTTTGAGCTTTAATTAACAATGACCACGAAAATAACACAAAGGTTAGTGTTTCTCATGGTTTGAAACAAAGGAAACGAAAACAGCTCATGGAACAATCCATAGACAAGGATTTTCATAGAGCTTCTAGGATCTACTTCCCTCCCTCAAGCTTGGTCTAGGATCTCCAATCAAGACCAAAAACAAACAAAATCCAAGCTTACACAACAAATGGAAGAGAATAGAATAAAAACAGAGAACTTCACTATTATCCTCTTCTTTGAGTCATTGAACAAAGTGAAAAACACAAAAACAGAATGAGAATTGAGTTTTAGGTTTAACCAAGAGAACCTTGCTCTATGATACCATGTTAGAATATATGAGAGTTTGCTCATATCTAGAGAGGAGACAATCAACTTGTGATTGAATCCCCTTAACCCACACAAAGTGACTCATTCTCAAGAGAGAGTAAAGACCATCAACTTATGATGGAATCAACATAAATGCCTTAATAGAACCATGAATACTAGTGAGTAAACCGAGTCTATTAAGGGCAGTAGCTCTAGTTTTAGAATAACCCAACAATTAGTATCACAACACTATGAGCTTGTGTACTTGAGAAGAAGGGTTTAGAATCATTAATCTAGAGTGAAGAAAAACATAATATAAAGACTTTAGAGAGTGTTTAGATTAGAGAGAATGTAAGATAGTTAAATGATTTAAGGTTGTAACCAAGAGAGAATGGGTGAGTATAAGCTTGGTCTCTCTCTCTCTCTCGGTTCTAATGAGCAACACTTAAACGGATTTAAAATTCTAATTACTACTGCAAAATATTTCTAGAATTCTCTCTTTATTATTCTGAATTGTTTTTACATCAAATGAATGTTACAAGTATTTATAGAGGCAAAATAATGTGTGTGTGTCTCCAACGGATCTATTGTGTTTAAACACTGAAAGTTACATGAGGAGAGAAGGAAATCAGTCCAAATTGATTCCCAACATTCACAAGAAATGGACAACCTTGTTTGGGACCACTACAAGCTGAAAGTGACATCTCTTCTTCTTATTTGAATCGTTTGGCTGTTGGTTCCCTCCATATTTTAATTAGCACTTCTCTGCCTTCCTCTTGAGTCCTTGTAATGCCACTTTATTAGTTTTGGATGTGTACTTGACATGTACGTATTTGTACTTGACCGTACAATCCGTACAACAGATGTTTGGCCTTGGCTTGATAACTTCAGCCTTAACTCTCCTCTTATGCTTCTTTTCTAATGTAGGCATCACTCTTGATGATTCTCAACTTTCAACCCTCATGTTGATTAATGATTACATACAGGCCCGGTCCAATAACATATTGGACATAGTGCAAAAATTGCAAACAAATCCCCAAAATCTATTAAAAATTGCAAAAATACCCTATTTTAAAAAAAATAGCTGTAAAACCCACTAAAAAATTGCAAAATTTGGTTGAAGGTGGTGCAAATGCACTCCTTGCACTATAATAGAATCAGACCTGATTACATATAGTTACCTGCTCGATTCCACCACGAGAAGTTACCTCGACAAAAAGCTTATGCAAGTCCAAATCCATAAATCGTACTTTCAGAATTCTACACTCATATATTGTACATTTAAGCAATCAAGAATTGCAACTATATCCAATCTCTGGTTAAAACATGAGCATGAAGAGGTTCTTACCAAAACTTTGTACCCATTTAAAAGTGTAAGTTCTTCAATGTAACATGAGAAGAACTTAGGGGGGTTCACTCCAGAAGGCAACTGCTTCGGCTGGCTCTGATCGTCTTCCCGCTCTCATGGGTTTGTTTTTCCAGGGAAGTTGGTGGTACCGTGTTTAGTACCCATTACCATACCCGACTCAGATCCGACTAGACACGGAGTTTGAGAGGACAGCTCGGGGGATGGGCCAGCGAGGATCCATTAGCAGCGTCTCGGCCCGTTAAGGAGCATCAGCCGGCCTAAGCGAATACAAGCATATTGGAAGACTTACCTCGGATAAAAAGAAATACTTAGAATTAGTATAACTTCCTTCTATCTTTTAGGAGATTTTTTATTTATCTTTTAGGGTTATTTCGACCGACTTTGTACTTGTATAAATACTTGATGCATTTCTCCAAAACGAGGACATTGACACTTCGTCTCCAATAGAGAATTCTATACACATCTTTTCGTTTGATCTTTTTCTCAGTGATATTACGTTTTAGACCTAGTTCCTCTATTTTTTGGACCGATCTCAGATTGTTACTCAATCCGGTATCACCTAAAGTTCTTCTGAAATTCCATATCAGGAACTTTCTTGGCTCGGTACCGTTTCATCAATACATCCAAGAGGTGACGGCACTGAGCCATCATGTTTCCCGACGTCTGATGAAAGTCACACCAACTACGGGCGCTACCTTCCTCCATAAGTCGGTTGCTCCTATGCCATTGTTTATGTGCGGGTTCTTCAGCGTCATCGCTTATTTGGAAGCTTTGTCCCTTTCTTTCGTGGCTTGGTTTGTTGCATTCCTTTGCTTCCTGTTGATCCTCTTCCAACTCCATAAAGCTTGAAGTTTTAAGCAAGGCGTCTTCCAAAGTCGTAGGTCGGTTGATAGTCAATTCGTTTCGGAACAGGCTTTTCAAGAGTAATGCTTTGTGAAGTGCGTCGATCGCGGCATCGTCTACCACGACCAATTTGGATACGCTTCCTTTGAACCTTCCCATGAATTCCCTCAAAGTCTCATCATGTTTCTGTTGGAGAGACCACATGTTGGTTGTTGAAGTCTTCTTCTCAATATGCATCGAGCTTCAGGAAAGCCGTTGATAACTGATGGAAGTTATCGATCGAATTTCGGTCTAACTGAGAAAACCAGGAAAAAGCATCGCCATCGAGGTATACTACAAAAAGTTGACAGTAACCGGCCTCTTTTTTCTCGGGAGGGAAGTGAGCTCGGCCCATGGCGATGTTAAACGCCGTGAGGTGCTGAGTCGGATCGGTCTTTCCTTTGTAAAACGCAACCCGAATCTTAGCGTTTGGTTTGATCGGAGTGTTTACAATTCATGTGGTGAAGGGAGTCTGCTTCGTTCCCTCAAGGACTTTATCGAGCTTGGGGGCCGAGCTTACAATGCGATGCATCCTTGAGTTCATCAGGCGAATGGTTTCCTTCATAACTGTTATCTCCTCATCCCTTTCCTCCAAGCTTCGCGGAGGGGGTGTGACAAGAGTCGCAGGTTGGCCTCCCACCGTTAAAACTCTAGGCGTTGTCTCGGATGGAAATAAGATTCGATCGATTCGAGTTGTCCTGTTCTGGGAGTTCTGATCGGATCGTCCCATGAAGAGAGCCACCTCTTCACGGAGCTTTTCATGGTTGCTTTGCTAGTTATCGTATTTCTCTGGTAGCGATTTCAACGTAGCAAGAACATCATGTTCCGTGTCTTTGATCAGGATTACCTGGTGGTCCGATGTCTCTGCTCTGGCCTCCGGTTAGCGATCCTTCTCAGCATTAGGGGCCTTCGGATTTGGACTCTGCTATTCTGAGGCGCCCCTTGAGAATCGTTTCCGCCGGCTGGATCTTTCTCCACTCCGGCTGCGTTCGCATTGTGGAGTTAGGGTTTCGTCTCCGGACATCTTGTAAAGAGATTTCCTTCCGTCAAAGTTACGTAATAAACCTAATCAGTCCCCTTAGTAGGCGTCAATTTGGTGATACCGGATTTAGCAACAATCCGAGATCGGTTCAAAGAATAGAGGAACTAGGTTTAAACGTAAAATCACAAGGAATAATCAAGGAAAAAGATGTGTATAGAATTCTCTATTGAAGGCGATGTCCTCGTTTTGGAGGAATACATCAACTATTTATACAAGTAAAAAGTCGGTCGAAATAACCTTAAAAGATAAATGAAAAATCTCCTAAAGATAAAAGGAAGTTATACTAATTCTAAGTATTTCCTTTTACCCGAGCTAAATCTTCTAATTTGCTTGTATTTGCCTAGGTCGACAAATGTCGTTCATCGGGTCGAGACTTCTAGTTGGATCCTCGCTGGCCCCTTTCTCTGAGATGTTTTCTTAAGTCTCATGTCGGGTCGGATATGAGTCGGGTATGGTAGCGGGTTTATAAATCCGGTACCACCAGTGATTCTCTCCTTTCTTTGGTGTTGGCTACGGAATCATATTCGTCGTTGACTCAAACTCTATTGAAACTTTTTTACATTTTATACATACCTTATTGTAACACCCCAGATTCTAGAAATGCTTGGTGCATTGTCTGAGAATATATGGTGCATGCGGAGAGACTTAAAAGAATTGATTTGGCTACCTATGTCACCAAAGTGCACTTATCTTTTCGGTCACTTATCTTGAGAGAACTCCAGACTTTAAAAGATGTAGTCTCCGGTGTTACTGGCGGGTTAGGCCAGGGTAGATTATTGAGTAGTATTAGAGGATTCGAGGACGAATCCAGTTTTAGTGGGGGAGAATTGTGACGCCCGTAAACCATTTTTTTTTGTAAAATGGAGGGGCTGTCGATCGACACACTTGTGGTCTGTCGATCGACAGGGCTCTTAAGGGCTGTCGATCGACACACCTAGTGGTTGTCGATCGACAGGTGCCCGAATTGGTTGGTTTTCTGGTTCGATTTAAGTCGTTCAATTGGACCGGGCCGGTTTGGGTAAACCTTAGGGCTTCATATTTAAGGGTTTTTGGCCGCATTTGATCGAACCAAAGTCCCAAAAACGCAGCAGACAGAGTTTGAGAGGAGTTCTCTGTTTCCTGTGAGTTTTTGAGAATTAGGGTTTCGTTTCTTGAGAGATTTGGAGTAGTTTCTTGTGGAGATTGTCGTGGATTCGTGTCTAGCCTCAATATCCAGCAAATTATATCCGAAAATCTAAGGTGAGTGCGTGACCATGGCTTCTGGGCCGGTGGATTCGTTAGGGTTGTATGGTGGTAGGTTAAAACTGGTTGATTGTGATGATTGATGTTGTTTCTGTGTGTTTTGTGGTGTATGGATTGTTGGATTGTGTTTGTTGTGCAGGTTTCGTGTTATCGCAGAGGAGGAATCGATCCGAGAGGATAATTGATCGATCTCCTATGAATTTGCGACGACCTGTCGATCGACAGCCCTTGTGTGTGTCGATCGACAGGGTCACACGAGGCTGTCGATCGACACCTAGAGGTTGTGTCGATCGACAGGTGATCGAGGAGCTGTCGATCGACACCTAGAGGTTGTGTCGATCGACAGGGTCCTATGGAGCTGTCGATCGACAGGCACCGTGGGTGTGTCGATCGACAGGCGTGAACAGGGCTGTCGATCGACACCTAGTGGTAGTGTCGATCGACAGGCTGCCTGTTGGGCTGTGGTTGAGCCGTGTTGTTGTGTTTGTTTTGTGTGTTGTTTGATGCGTGTTTGCCTGAGCGGATCCATCGCGTCTGTGTGCGCAGTCGTAGATGGGAGGACCGTCTCACTGGGTATTTGTGATAATACTCACGCATCTCTTTTAACCATGTGATGCAGGTAAAGGCAAATTGTGATCGTGGAATCATGGCAACGAAGAGGGAGATGATCTAGGGTCTCGGTTTCGTGCTGTGTGGATTTATTGCTTTCCATTTCTGTCTTAGAACTCCGCTAGGTTGCTGGTTTTATTGCATTGGAATTTGTTAATGGAATTCTTATTTTTGTTATCCGCTGTTGTTTGATTGTCTGTGTTGCTTGGTTGTTGAGGATAGCATTTATGGGAATGCTAGTCCGAGACCAAGGGTTTAAATGTTTTTAAAAAAAAAAAAAAAAAACGGGTCGGGTCGTTTCACTTATTGTCATGCATCATGAAACAGTTCGGACAAATCTTCAAAATTATTTCCATTTTCTGTTTTCCTTTGTCCAAAGCCACCAAAGCTCCGATCATATTTAAGAGATTTGGTGGATTGGACAAAGGAAAAAAAAAAGTAAAAACAATTTTTGAAGATTTGTTAAAATTGTTTCATGATGAACAACAATGAGGTATGTATCAAATGTAGCAATATGATTCCTAGCTTGGTTTTCTAGAAAAGAAATAATAAATATATTTTTGATGCAATAGAGTAGTGACACTACGTATGGTTTTATATTGAATTTTGTATAAAGAATAAAAGAATGATTCAATCTTTTTGCCAAAGAATTAATGCAGAAAAATCTAGTCGTACTTTGAAGAATCACAAAATGTATTTTCTTTTGATAAATTTGTGTTTAGATTCATTGAAAATTTTATTACTATCTATTTTTGTTTGAGTTACCATTTACTTCTCGTGAATATCGTTTGACAATATCATAACATAAATTTTGTGGGAACTACTAACGGAATTAAAGTTATATATATAGAAAAATATCGCCTAGAAGCAATATTCAAATTGTGTAATAATATATATATTATTTGACCAACTTCATACAGTCAAATAATATACCTAACCAAATCGGTAAATTGTACTGGCAATAGTAAAAAGAATCAAATTTTGCAGCCTTTTGTTTATTAACTAGGTGAGAGTCCGCGCATACGCGCGGGTTTGTTTTATATACAATATTTTTGCCCAATTTTTATGACATGTTATAGGTACGAATAAATTTCTTTGAGATGCTGCTTGTTTTTCTTAGCTTTATCTTCTTTTATTTCCTATATTTTCATAGGATTAAGATTATTTAGTGACTAAATTAGGAGTGTTTTATGTGGAAACATACAAAAGACTAAAGATGAAAGCCCCATTTAAGTATTGCTTCAATTTACATGAAACTAAAAACTTATCAAAAAGTTGTGGCATTTTATATGATAACTATGGCTAAGTATTGCCTTCTTCTTTTTATTGTTGTTGTCTAGAGTATATCTTGTTCTAAAAGTAAAAATAAGAGAATTTGCAATGGATGGCAACGGATTATGGGATAATTGGTGAAGTAGCCATCCCGAAAGTAAGTATAAAATCCTAGCTTCCTTATTCGGAGACTAGAGAAAGTAAGAAATCTTTCCTTAACGCGCCTAAACCCATTTGTCCTCTCTTTTGAAATTTTAATTTTATATTAACGAGTGAAAACTCTATTTACCCTACTATATAAAAACAGAAGACTCATGCTATGAATTGTGATTAAAGCAGGTTAAAATTAACCCATGAAGCACTCTGACACCAAACTAACCGTAACAGGCGCTACCAGCGGTACAAGGAGTCAGAGCGCAACATAGCAAACTGAGCGGTAAGACAAGTGGCCTGCAAAGTCAAGAAGAACAGAGGAAAGACACTCAAGTATCATACCTATTTGAACCCAAGTATCTATACCCAAAGAGGATATGAAACATGGTATCCGGTATTCGAACCCAGGTAGGCTAATCTCTATAAATACACCATTGTATACTCCATATTGAGGGGCTTGGCTTTTTATTTTATGTTTATAAGCAAGGAGCTATATTAAGCATAAGATACTTATAGTTTTGAACCTTTGAACTTCCGACTGGTTAGGACCATTTCACAATCAAAATCTTCTTTGTTCTTTATCTTCGTAGGTTCTCATCAGTCTTTGACCTGAACCTTTCTCCATTTCTCTTTCTATTTTCTCACTCCTTTTTCCCCCACCACTAAATTTCTTATCTAAAAGAGATGATAATTCATAAATCCACCCTTATTTCGGACCAGAGTCACCCTTTATACACTTTTGTTTTCCGACTCTTTTTCCTTTGACTCTTTACGACTCACAGTTGTCCTTCTATCTATTTTCACTCTCTTTTACCCCTTCTTTGACTTGAACATAAGATAGTCGTCGAAAAATACCTTATAATCTTGTTTTTCGCGGTTTTCATGTGTTTGCATATTGTGCAGGAACGGGTCCCCAATGGTTATTTTGAATGGACTAAAATCCTTTGAAACAGTTAATATTACATTATATAGGATTAAATGATTAAACAAGTTGACTAATTGATTTTAAAATACATAATTTGTATATATTTAAATGTATAACAAAGAATATAATTTTTAATATCTATAAGCGTACAAAATGATATGCATTATACGTAAATATAATATAGGTGAATACATTTGATTAAGCATAAATGTAATAAAAGTGAATACATTTGATCAAGCATATGTTAATGTCATCAGTTTCAATATGTTTTGTGGAAAATTGATCAAAACATAAAATAAAATTCATTGTAAAAAAAATGCTTTGCATATGAAAACACCTTAGTTGGAGAGAAAACTTTGCTATTATATATATATATATATATATATGTATATTTGTTTAATGGATGCTATCAATACTTTCAGTATCAAAAGTTTAAAGTGACCATAAAATAATTTCTCATTAACATCATTTTCCGAAATAGACCCAAAATCAATAATAAACATTTTATATTAAATTAAATTTAGCTCTTTTAGAATTGTATTCATTACAATTAATAGATAAAATAACATAAAACTAGAAAAAGAACAAATTTCATAGAAATAAATAATACAAATACATTGTTAGAAAATAGTGTTTAGAGTTCAAAATGAGTTTAAAAACACAATTAAAAAACATAATAATTAGAGAAATTATGGTAAATGCCACAACTCAAGTATCACTTTTCAAAAATGTCACACTTTGAAATTTTTTGCAAAAATGCCACTTTTTAAAATATCATTTGATTCAAAATATCATTTATATTTGGGTTAACTATGTTATGTTAGGATTTAATTTTTAGGGTTTAAGGTTTGTTAGGATTATAACCCTTTTAAAAGTTTAAAATTCAATGGTTTCATTTTAGAAAAATAGACAATTAGTTATGTTATTTTTGCAAAAAAAATCATATATATAATTAGGGAGTCCTCTCTTCATCTAAGGTGTCCACATAGGCAAAAAAAAAGTTTAACAATTAATTTTAGTTTTAAGTTCATTTAGTTCATATTTATGTATATTTATTGTTATTTATAGCTACTAATTTTTTAATTAAATTAAAAAACGAAAAATAAGTCAATAAATTACTAAAAGTAGAAATTAAATATTTGAGTATTTACTATGAATTTTTGATAACGATAAAAGTTTATATATTCAATTTCAAAAATTGGAAATATGTAAAACGAATATACATATAAGAAAAAGTGAATAAAAATATTAGCGACATCAAAGAATCAAAGAAAAAGAATTTTGAGTGTCAAAAAATTGTTAAGAGGCTATTGGTTTTTTTTGTTATGAACGCACTTACACCTATTCGTTAAAGAAGTACATGAGCATATTTGAACCAATGAGGGATGAACGTATTAATATAAGAGGTGTTGATCTAAAGATAAAGAATATATATGATTTCACTAAAAGGATACTAAACCATCTAATTAAGATGAGATAATAAGATGAAAATTTAGGATATACGATTTTATTTATAATGTTATATAATTTTATGGAAGTATGAAAGAAAAATATGAAAGTGTTATAAGACTATTATTTTAAAGATTTATGGTATAAATTGGTGTAAGACAAAAAAATCATGCATTGCTTGAGTTATGCTCTACTAAAAATAAGTAAACAAAGTAACAAAAAATTGTAAATAGTTAAATCAAATTTTAGTCGTTAAGTTTAATAAATGCATCATACGAACCATATTTTAGGGTTATTTGAGTATTTATTTTTGAATTAAAAATTACAATAATGAATTACTTTTATTTATATGGTCATTAGTAAATAATCAAAATATTACGAATTTATATATAAGAGCGCTGAATAGAAATGTTAATCAAAAATAATCAAAGAAAAAATAGATTCAATGATGTTAATTATTGAAGTATCGTAATTGAGTTTTAGCCGATTGTTAAGAGACTGAAGGCTTTAAAAAAATAGGATGTATGATTTCACTAAAGGATATTGAACGATTTCACTAAAATAAGAAAATAAGGTGAAACTTTAGAATATAATATTTTATTCAAAATGTTATTTTCAGGTTTTGGAAGTAGAAAAAAAAAATTGAAAACGTTGTAATATCGTAATTTAAAATAAATAAAAAAATCTTAAATTTGATATATAAAGTATAAAATTAATGGTCACATTATTCATAAATTGTACAGTTAAATATACCGAGAGTAATTTGTGATTTTTATGTAAAAATGTACGTAGTTCTACAAAAAGGCATTCCCTGACGAGCTTCTGTAATTCAATATTTGAATCAATGATTTTAAAAATCTAGAGAAACAAAAACTATTTTCGAAATGTTTAAGAAAACGTAAAAAAAATTATAATAAATTAACTTTCTATAATTATATTAGTGTTTTGTGAAAAAATGACAAAAGTAAATATATTGGTTATATTTAGAATTTGTTTGAAGATTGGATGAATTATTATGCAATAATAGATAAAATAATAAGTTCTCAATAACTAAATAGCTATTTATTTAAAATCAAATACCAAATCAAAAGAATTTCAAAAAAAAATTAAAACTAATTAATAATTGAAAATATGATATTATAATGTGTAAATAAATGCAAAATATATATACTAACATAAAATACTTACTAATTCATGTTATACATGATATTAATAGAAAACATTGGAAAATAACACAAAAATATCAAAAGAAGTCAAACTCGCGCAACGCGCGAGTCCAATCCTAGTAGTTCAAATGTGTCATTTTTGAAACTTTCTCAGTTCCTCTAATAATTAACCGTAATAAAACAATAATTTTATTTATTCCGGTCCGAAACCACAGAAACAGATGTGGGCTTCTCATACTTTGTAAGTAAGTAAACTTGTAGTCTCTTAATGACTCTCTTTGATATTCAAATGATGGGCTTAGCTATGAACCACTTTGTCCCAGGCCCAGACGATAGAACTGCCAGTAAAACAAAGCCCAATAAGAGAAGAGAAGGAGAGAAGAAACCCTAGCTATAAATATATATAACACTTCCTCTTCCTCCATTTTCGTTGTCTCTCTCAAAAACCCTCGACGCCATAGCTTGAAGCTTCCTTCTCCTCGAATACTCTTGGTACACTCTTCTTTCCACATCTCTAGATCCTTTGAATTGTGTTTGATTCCATTTCTGCTAATATGATTTACTTTTTGGCAGAAAAATGAAGGTTGTTGCTGCTTTCCTCCTCGCCGTCCTAGGCGGT
Organism: Arabis alpina; assembly: GCA_900128785.1. Taxonomy (NCBI): domain Eukaryota; kingdom Viridiplantae; phylum Streptophyta; class Magnoliopsida; order Brassicales; family Brassicaceae; genus Arabis; species Arabis alpina. Next base: position 9,601,338 of record LT669792.1, read on the forward strand.
AACGCTAATCCTTCTGCTGATAACATCAAGAACATCATCGGAGCTGGTAATTTCATGTTTCTACTTCCTCTTTTTTGATGAATATAGGTTTTTGAATTGTTAGATTTTGTTACTGGGAATGTAGATCTAGATGCGATTATGTGTTGCTGAATAATGATTTAGCTTTTTGTTTTGTTCTGCATTTGCGTTATGCTTATCAAAGTGATGTTGTTACTTGCGAAATGTGAAGTCATTTAGTATTGGTAATGACTGTTGTGTGTTGTTATATGTAGTTGGTGCTGATGTTGATGAAGCTAGCATTGAGCTTCTTCTCAAAGAAGTGAAGGGTAAGGACATCACTGAGCTGATTGCAGCTGGTAGGGAGAAGTTGGCGTCTGTGCCATCTGGTGGTGGTGTGGCTGTTGCAGCTTCTCCATCAAGCGGTGGTGGTGGTGGTGCCGCTGCTCCTGCTGCTGCGGAGAAGAAAGAAGCTAAGAAGGAAGAGAAAGAAGAGTCTGATGATGTAAGTGTTTTCTCTTCTAAGCATTTGGTTTCCTTTTTTTTTACTCTTTTGTTGTGATTTTGATTTTGCATGATAGTACTGGTTTGTCTCTAACTCTGCTGGTTATTTCCCTTAACTTTGATGCAGGACATGGGATTCAGTCTCTTCGAGTAAGGTTTTTGCCACGGAACTGAGTCGAGATTTGACTGTATGCAGTTAGTGGAACTTGTTTTTGCTTTCTTATTGTGCACTTGTAGTTTTCTGTTACCAAAGATTCTTGGATTACATTTTTCACTCCTTAGTTATGAAATCCAGAAGAGTTTTTCTATCTTATGCGGGGTTGTTTTATCATTTTGGCATTTTCTTTGGATAATTTACATGTTTCTCTATGACTTGGTAAACAAATCTGGTATGAGCTTGTCGTTTACATAGCTCCTACCATAATCAAATTGAAATTTCTAGGAAAATCTTGATTCGATAAATACCTAACATGCAAAGATTAATCGACTGTTTTATTAGGAAATGACATGTAAAAAAATCGAGACCCAAGTGAATTTGAGATTGTGTTTAAGTAACCTATGAAATGAACGTATCTAAAGTCTAGACTTCTTTGTACATTAGATAGTCCGAAACAAAAAGATTGGAATATAGAGTCGTAAGTTAATTCACAAAGTTCATGAAGCTTGATAATTAGAAGAAAATAGACCACGATTACAAGAAAACGAAGCAGACTTGAAGTCTTCTTCACTAAGTAGTTGCATAAATTTGATGCAGGACATGGGATTCAGTCTCTTCGAGTAAGGTTTGAGTCCAGATTTGACTGTATGCAGTTGCTGGATTTTGTTTTTGTTTTCTTTTTCGGCACTTGTAGTTCGTTGTTATCAAAGATTCTTGGATCACATTTTTCACTCCTTAGTTATGAAATCCAGAAGAGTTTCTCTATCTTATGGGGGTTGTTTTCTCATTTTGAAATTTTCTTTGGGTAATTTACATGTTGCTTCTGTGTTTCTATGACTTGGTACATCCTACTATAACCAAACCATCATAATCGAATTGTCCAAGATGCAAAAGATTAATCGGAATTTATTAGTAAATGACGTGTAAGCAGATAGTAGGGTGACCCAAGTGAATTTGAGATATTGTGTTTAACGTAACCTATGAATATCTAGCCTATCATCTTATTTCGTTGTACTATAGAGTCGTAAGTTAACTCACAAGTCCATGAAACTTGATAAATTAGAAGAAAGTAGACCACGATTACAAGAAAATGAAGCAGACTTGAAGTCCTCTTCACTAAGTTTGTTTAATAAAATTAAAAATAATGTTAAAATAGTATCAAGAAGATGATGCCATAAATTCATCAGCTCAGGCACAACAAACACATCCCACAGTTCGATCAATCTCAAACAGACCACCAAAGACCACCAAGTTCTATTCATCACAAGACCAACTAACCACCTTAGATTGTATGCTTTCACCTTCTGAGCATATATATCGTATTCTATCGCAAACGCCAAACGGGGTTTGTTCAACTATCTTTGAGACAACAAACAGCAAAGATGTTAAGATTTAGGAACAGTGACATTAAGGATCTTAACGTCTTGGTAAGGCCTATCGTTCTTGTCTGTCTTCACTTTCTCTATACCCTGTTCATTCGGTTTTATGGTTATACACAAAGACACACTAATCCACCAAACCAAATTCATTACTTTTATTTTCTTTTTTTCATACCTGTACGACGTCCATTCCCTTCACAACTCTTCCAAAAACAGTATGCTTGTTGTCTAGCCACGGTGTCGCCACCGTTGTGATGAAGAACTGCGACCCATTTGTGTTTTGACCAGCATTTGCCATCGACACTGTGAACGGCCTGTCATGCCGTAGACTGCAGGCCAAGAAGAAGAACAATGTAAATTCACAAGCTGATTTTAAGTTCAGTTCGGTTTTAAATGACAGCCAAACTCAAAGCAGGCATGGCAGTAAGAAATTCTTTACCTTTTGTGAAACTCGTCCTCGAATTCCCTGCCCCAAATTGACTGTCCACCAGTACCATCCCCAAGAGGATCTCCAGTCTGTATCATGAATCCTCTGATTACACGATGGAAAAGGTGGTTATCGTAATAGCCATTTCGACAATGTGTTGTGAAGTTCTCCACAGTTTTGGGACATTCTTCTGGATAGAGCTTTATGTGCATATCACCCAACGTAGTATGCATGATCTGGATAAAATTGCAAAAAGGGAGATTAGGAAGCTATTGTATCATAAAGATCCAGATCAAAGACTACGTAATGATTTGTAAATAGTTGCAAACGCTGTGGGTTATGCACATACCACGTTCTCTGGAAGAGATGTTGTGGCTGAGTTTCCAAGATCCGAGACAGCCATAAGTTCATCAGCAGCAGGCTTCTCGTTGAACACATCCCTCCCTTGGCTTGCATCTTCAGGTTCTTCAGGCTCTCTCCGACTGCAAAAAACAATTGTTGTTAGTAAATCGTAAGAAGTTAGGCAAAATCAAGGTAAGAAGAAAACATTTCAGAGAATGTGAGAAGAAATCTCGAGGGGTATCTAGAGAAAAGATAAGAGGATGTCTTTAGACAAAGTAGAATATATAGATGCAAAAACAAATTTCTCTGTCTCACAACATAAACATGAGTCATTTTAGCATGATGAGTCAAAAACCTGAACATATAGATTCTGTGTTTCTTGAAGGCGCAGCATAAGATAGTTGGATCAGTTAAAGGCTCCTTGCTTTCATTTACATTTGCAGCAGCTGCTGGAATTTTTCGAACTTTCTTGCCTCCTTGATCACCTTGAAACAATGCAACTCTCAGATACCTTTCATTACTCTCCACCTTTCCAAGGATCCTTGCAACTGTGTTGGTGTGTAAATTTATTATCTAGGCAACAAAAGGGTAGACATGAAAATCAGTCAGTAGCTTAAAATCTTGGTGACTTCAGTAAAGACTAGCCAGTAGGAAAATGTTTTAGCTTTTTTGCTTGTTTATTGTATCATATTCATGTGAGAGAGGATACTTATCATGTCTAGATTGATATGCAAGTTTATGGTAAATTAAAATCAAATACAAGAGTGGAATTCTTACTTTTATTCCAAGAAGAGTGGCATATATAAGGAAATTAGAGCTTTCATCGAAAACTGCATTGGGCTGTGCAGCACTCTCGGTTTTTTCAAATTCCTTTTCAACTGCCATTCTTCTACCAAAGTCAATTGCTTCAAGCCTGTACAATGGAGCATCACTCCTCTGCAGATCTTGGGCCACCTAATAATTTCAGTAGAATAGATGATTAATCAAGAGAAATGTGAAACATGTAGGGAAAAGAAAATAGAATATGTAACCGTACCTCAAGTGACTCATCATACACCCGCCTCAGTTTACCAGTTCTAAACCAGAATACACGAATCCTACGATCAGGAGATGTCACAGAAAACTGTCTACCATCTGGACTAACCTGAAAGGAATTTCAATAAATTTATAAACCAAAGTTTGCACTATGATTTTCACTGGACATATCAATTGCTTATACATGCATTCTAAGCATAAACATCATAAGGAAAATATCCAAAACAAAGATACTAAATGCCATATAAGTACCTCAATAGCAGAGATTGTTGTTTTGCACTTTATAATCTCAAAGAGATTTGTATCACTCTTCAGTTTAAAGTTTACCCTACAACAACAAGTAAAGGGTCAACAAGTGAAAGCATAAATCAAAGCAGTCCATGTTGTCCATCAACCAAACTCAAGATTCTGTGGATGGTCAAAGTAAAACAAATTGCAAAAGTTTGGCAGCTAAAGTGTTTGTCCTACAGGCTTCTCTTTGCGTCATTCTCATCAATATGAAATCTAACTACATTAACCACACACAAAAGATGGGTATAGTCCTCTATTTTAAAAAAGCGAAAATATTTATAAAGGATACAGTCTAGCTGTTGAGATATGCTATATAAGTTGTTACCCTAAAAAATATAATAAGAGTTTTGGATAAGATATGAGACAATGACATACTCATCCTCAGGAAACTGCAGGGTAGCTGGACTCCAGTACTCAATGATTCCTTTTGTGTCACCAGAGATCATTGTGTCAGAAACGGGATTGTACTTCATGACTGTAATTGGACTCATATGTATCTGGACATATTTAATGAGGAAAACAAAGATGCGAATAACTGTTTAGCTCTTGCAAAATGAGGAGTCAAGAAATATCAACAAATGTAAAACAGATTGAAACAAACCTCTTTTGAAGCAAGGGGTTCATTGGAACCAGAACGGGGATCATAAATGTGCACAAATGATGAGTTTCGGTCACTAACAGCAAGTTTAGCTTTGACATCCCCTTGTTTGTAAACCCACTCAACAGCACCAGGAATATATGGCAAACGGATCATGGCCATCATGTCGTAGTTGACAACATCATATATTTTAACAGCATCATCGTTTGAGATTGTACAGCAAAGCAAACCATCAATGCTAACCTGCATTGCTGAAATGAGTCATGGTTGATAACAGAACGCAAAAATTATGGAAAACCCCATAAGAAGTCTAACTAACTATAATTTCCCCCAAAAGCAACTCTCTTCAATGACAAAATAAAGTTACATATCACTATCAATACTCACCGCTAGACCTTCAATTGGACCGAGATGGGAGCGGAAATGCTTAGCAAACTCGATACCAACACCCTTTTTCTTCCAAAATTTCAAGTGACCTAGATAATGAAGAAAAATCTATACGTCAAAGCAAATTAATAGATACAGAAGTTTCGCGGGAATCCAATAGTACATTGCAGATATTCTTTGATGCTTTAACATTACAACACCAGAATGAAACTAGAAATAGTACAAATATCACAAACATCTAAAAACATTACCATCCATGCTTCCACTTATAAAGAAATCAGCTGCTGAAACAGCAACATGTGTAACTACATCCCGATGCATATAACTTTTCTCATACCTGTGGAAAGAAAAACATACAAGAATTCACTATCCTGCAAGCATTTTTTCAAGTACAATTCACTAATGTCAAGCTTACAAATTCCATGGAATCTAAAATAAGAACCAAAAAACTTCAATTCAAAGCAATAACAAGAACTCATGTATCAACTAGGACTCAACAACAAGGCATACACATATCCAATTGTTCGTATATTTCGCAAAATAAACTAAATCAAGAGCAACTAAAACCCTAAACCCAAAACTTGAATCAATAGGAAGCTAGAGAGCAAAGAAATTTCCAAGAATAAGAGATATACTTACATATTAGCAGAAGGAAGCGAATCAAGGTAAGCTTGCTCAAACTGAAGCGGACGCTTGCGTTTGTTACGTGGAGCAGGTCCAGGTCCGACGATGGGCTCTTCCTCGTCTACTACAGGCGCCGCCACCACCGCTAATTCTTTAGCCGGACTCGCGCTTCCGTTCCTAGATTCTTCCTCCATCGATTTCTACTCTCTTCTCTTCAACTTCGTGAAAACTTCGATTGGAAACTTGGGTTTGCTACAACTTCGAATTTTGAGAAAGACTGAGAGTTGAAAGAAGAGAGAAGAAAAGAGTAGTTTCAAAGAACAAATATATCTGTATTGGGCCTTAATCAGGCCCAATATAATTTTCTGAGCCTAACCCATCGGATATTTGCACGATGTTTTTAAGGGTTAATTAGTACTATAGGCACTTTTTGAAACATAATTGGGAGAATACGCATTACACTATTTAGAATTAGAAAAATACCACCTTTTACTATTACACTAATACAGCAAATAAGCAAAAAGACACAATTATCCTTGAAAAGGATAAGTTTTCGGCTTTTCTTTTCTTTTCTCTGCCTTCTCTCTAGAAGAAAAAGAACAAGAACAGTGACGTTGTTTGCCCGGCGACCGGCTTTTTGCCGGCATCGTAGCTGTTTATATATTTATAGTTTGCTTTATAGTAGTTTTCCGATCTTTTCGGATCTTAGATTTCGGCTTTGACTGATTTTGTTTCCGACTTCGGTCGGATTCTCGGTTCCGTTTTAGCGGATAATAATTTTTCGGCATGACCGGATTTGGTTTGTTCGTTTTCTTAGCCTTCTTCTCTGTAGATCTAGTGTTAGAATCGAGAGCTTGTTGAAAGAATTCATTCACCATCGTTGCTCGGTTCTGTATCCTCATGAGAGTAAATTCTTCGCTGCCGTAGAATGGTCTTATGAATTAGGTTTATGCGAAGTTTCTCAGCCATATTGAAAATTGGAGAGTTGGAATCTCGGAATTATTGAGGCAAAATCAGTAGAAGTTGTGTTAAGCGGAAGGTCTCGTTCTCAAATTGTTGAAGGGTTCTCTGTGTTTAATTCGTTGGTCAATGGAATTTGATCGATTAGTTGTCGTGTGTTTCAAGAGGAAGGAGTAGACAAGTGGTTTTCTATGAAGAGGAGTTGATCGGGACATGATTCTCATGTGTTTTTTTTTTGCTAATTTTGGTCTGGCAAATCCTCTCACCGGAAGTAGCTGTCGGTGGTGATAATTATGTATCTCAAGAGACGAAGACACGTTTAGGGAACACGTCTATATAGAATGTAAACCACTTGTATCACTTTAGCCTTTATGGGCTTTAATGTTATGGCTGACAAAAAAAAAAAATCCTTGAAAGAGATAATGTGTTTGTGCACGTGGGGGAGAAAGTAATTAATGTCTGAAATAGAAAAATGGGCTTTGTGGGCTTTGAATTTGAGTTATGTACAAAACCACTTGTATTCTCGATGTGTTTGTACGGCAGCGAATTAGATATGTTTTAACACTTTCCGTTCATCATATGTGTGACCTCTTTTCTTCCTCTTTCAGTCAATTTTTTTCATTTTGATTTTCTTACATCAAAGAGTCTTCGCAATTATATCTTACTCTTTCAATTTGTTTGCATATCTAGAGTTTCTAATTTTATTTTATGTCGACCCCGATCTCAGACCTTTTCCACTTATTTCCTTGGCTTTATCTTCAACAATTTCACGCTCCACTATTTTCAATCTTATTAAATTTTACCGTTCAACAAAACCACGTGCACCGATGTCTGCCAGTGTATGTACACCATGGTTTCTACCATGTTTGTACGCCAATCTCACGCACACCGGTCTAGTAACGCTTGTACACTGGTACATGTACACCAATGCTAGTATACCCGTCTCTATACACTGAAGTCTACTAATGTATGTCTGTTCACATGTCTGTACACTGATGTTGTCCACCGACGCATGTATACCAATGCTAGTAAATCGGTACATGTACACAGTACGTTGTATATTGATACATGTACACCGGTATGTCTACACCACCGATGGTTATACACCTCTGCCTTACCGATATATGTACACCATGGCGATTTTCTCAACAAAAATTATTCGTCATATCAAGTGGTTTTCTCAAAAAATCAATTGCAACAGTCCAAAGTTGACATGTTCTTCAAAATCCTATCTTCTCAAAGCAAGTATATCAAGCTAATAAATGTTCCATTACAAACCGAAAACATTTATTTTTTGAAATCCATAAAAGCATGATTACCCATAACTTTTGATGAGTGTTAAACATTAAAAAGGTAATATTCACAAAGACATTAAGGAGAGAGAGATGAAAGTATATCCCAAATGAACCATGTTTTTTTGTTTTCATCAAACATTTTGGCAAGTGCCAACTTTTAATTGGTTGAGCCTGTTTTTGATAATTTAAAATTTATAATAAATTTAATTTAAAATTATTAAATTAAAGTCCATGTTGGATGTTATTGATAAAGATGCTCTAAGTTATCAATGCTTCTCAAGGAGAGAGTTATGTGCACGGAGTAATCAAAGATCAAGGTATATGTTTCACATCTGAAACAATTCAGAATTACTAGTGGATTCTAATAAACATCAAACTAAAAACTGTTATTCATATTAAAGATTGAATGTGCATGTTTCTTACTATCCCACCCTTTATATAAACTATGCAAATCTCTAGAAACCATATAATCAATACATAAACTAGTTCTTGTGAAGCTACAATAACATATGGCAATTGTAATAAATGATATTGAGATACAAAATAAATTTCACATACCCCATGGTTGGCTTGAAGTTGATGTTCTTCATCGATATGGTGATACAATTCAATTAAATCATAATTATCCCAGCAAAATCGACATGTGTAATCTACTACTACATCATCTTTTTCAAAATCTTCTCCCTTAAAATTTTGCCATAGATCAACACCAAATTAACCGGGACAAAAAAATAGCAAAATCAAAAAGAAAACAAGTTGTCTCATTTAAAGCAAACATAGAGTTAATCAAACAGAGATTAGAAACTCTACGAATCGCAGAACAACTTTTAATCAAAAACAAATCAAATATTTATCGTACCCCAATTCAAACCCTCTTTCTACTCTTAGGTCTAGACCGCATCGGAATTGGTTTATCTCCGCTTCGGTGTTTCGGATTCTGGGAAGACAGTCCATCGAAACTGAGAAAGTATTTATGGTGTATCTCTCTCTCCAGCAATTTAGGTTAAGGGTTGTGAGAGGTAAGTGGTTTATGATTGTCCTTCGAGTAGCTGAAGATCACAAAATGATAAGTGGAGATCATTACTAATTGATTCTTCTTTCGATTGAAACGTTAAATATAAATAAACTATTTCTTTTTGTGTTTATAATCTATAATGAAAATGTTCGAAACTTGCCGATATTAAAAAAATATTACATAATGAAAATTGAGATAATTCAATACTAATATTGTGGATACTGGAACTCGAACAATTAGATTTGTAAAGATTTTGAGAGTAAGCAGTGATTTCTATATTAAGCTACGAAAGAGAAAACGATGAGCAAAGAGAAAAAGGGTTTGTTATTGCTATGTATTGCTTTTGTGATCAAAGTTGTGAATGCCTTTACAAGGGTTTTTACATTGATATATATAGCTCCATAAGTCAGCTAAGCCTTTCCCTAAAAGATAATTTTAATTTTCCTAAGTCTTCGAGGATTGCCTTTTCCTTGTGTCGATCGCGCCTCTTTGGGTTTCGTAACTGGGCCTTGATGCAGGGAACCTTCTGTAGCCTTCGTCGTCACTCTGGCAGACACCGAAGCACCTGGACATCAGTGGCACTCTGGCAGACACCAAAGAGTCCAAACACATCGGTACCCCTGCCTAGTGACATCGGTGTCACTGTGTTATGGTCTTCACGGCGCCTTCTGAAGGCTTTGTGATCTTCACAGCGATTTCTGGTAGCTATGTGATATTCACAGCGCCTTCTTCTGGCTTTGTGATCTTCACAACGCCTTTTGCAGGCTATGTGATCTTCACAGCCCCTTCTACTGGCTCTGTCATCTTTCTGACACTGCATTCATGACTTCTGCTGAGAGTAGAGACATCTCAGAAGGTTCCTTCCTTAGATGAAGATGACTTAGGAAAAACCAAGAAGAATTCATCTTCTTGTTGGGAAATGACTTAGGGGTCATATAATCTCTGCAAGCTAGTGTTCATAACACCGAAGTCAAGCGGGTGGAATCAAACCCCAACAGTTAGCCCCCACTTGGTAGTGTTAGTGATAATAGTATCGAGTTTACGAGTTGCTGGGTATTGAAGTCGATGTTCAAAGTTATGATGCTAGGGTTATGTTGTAGGCATGAGCTGTTAGTGTTGATAACACTGCAAGCGTTATGCTTTCGAATATTTTAAGACTTCGTACTCTGCTTGTCGAAGCTGATAATGAAGATTTCAAGACTTCATGATTTCGTGAAGATTTTAATACTTTGTGCTCCGCTTGTCGAAGCCGATGATGAAGATTTTAAGACTTCATGTTTAGCCTGTTGATAGAAATATTTTTGTTGGAGAAGACTTAGGATCACCTTTGTCAATGGAGAAGACTCCTCATAGGCGGAGAAAACTTCACCTCGCAGGCGGAGAAGAATTTGTCTCGCACACGGAGAAGTTTTCTCGTCACCGGAGAAGACTCCTCGTTTTTGGTTGTGAAAAGCCCTTGCCTTAGATTTTTATTTTGACTTGATTTCGGTTTTGAGATCGATGGTCGGAGATTCGACGATGTAGACATCATCACCGAAGACATCAGTGTCACCGACAACACTAGCGTCGTCGACGTCGTGGAGGAATCGATGGATTAGTTGGAGACGCCGCGACCCGACAACCCTTGCGTCGGAAAATTCACCGTGGACATGACGTCGTTCTCTTTGCGACGTCGATGACACCGATGTCGTCAAGACCCAATGTTCCTTGCTGTTGATGGTTCGACGATCGTCCCGAAGTGCCCGAGCCAAAGCACCGAAGATCCGAGAAAGTCGGTTCGATGAGGCGAGGATATCAAGGTAGTTGACGCACACGACGACGTCGTTGAGGCAGAGGACAGTGACGTCAAGGCAGACGACGACGATATCAAGGTAGAGAACGTCGAGACAGAAGACGATAATGTCGAGGCAGAAAACAACGATGTCGAGGCAGACGACGATGACGTAGAGGCCGACGACGACAACGTCAAATCAGACGACGATGACGTAGAGGCCGACGACGACGATGTTGTGGCAGACGACGTCGAGACAGACAATGACGACGATGTCCACGCAGATGACGACGACGACGTCGAGGGAGATGACGACGAAGTCGAGGTAGACGACGATGTCGAGGTATACAACGATGACGTCAAGGTAGACTACAATGATGTCGTGGCAGACGACGCCAAGACAGATGACGACGATGCTGAAGCAAAAGACGACGACGACGTCTAGGCAGATGACGACGACGACGTCGAGGCAGACGACGACGACGTCGAGGCAGACGACGACGACGTCGAGGCAGACGACGACGACGTCGAGGCAGACGACGACGACGTCGAAGCAGACGACGACGACGTCGAAGCAGACGACGACGACGTCGAAGCAGACGACGATGATGTCGACGCAGATGATGACGATGTCATGGTAGACAACGACGACGTCGACGCAGATGATGACGATGTCGTGGTAGGCAACATCGAGACAGACGACGACGATGTCGACGCAGACAACGACGACATCGTGGCAGACGATGACGATGATGTCGAAGTAGACGACGACAACGTCAAGAAAGAAAACGTTGAGACAGACGACGATGATGTCAAGGCAGATGAGGATGGTGATAAGGAGATCGATGACTGATTGACTTTCTCGTTTCATGCCTTTGTTTTCAGACTTAGCCTATTTTATGACTTTTGTCTATGACTCTCTTATGAATTTCGGATGTGGTTACCCATGACTTTTGGTAATAGTATTGGACGGTTTGTATATATGCTATGATTATGTTTACCATGCATTGTAGCGAATGTAGGATGATAATGAACGCGGCTTTTGTTTCTTGAATATTGGCGATTGAGACAGCAAGAGATTTCAATTGATATGTAGATCGTCTCTTGAGTCCTTCTGGATTGCCGGGAAAACGCTTTCGGAGTAGACTGGTCGAAACACGAATCTACACCGATACGTCTCGGGAAAACAACTATAGCTCTTAAGATATAGATCCGATTGACAATCCTCTTTCTCCTATAGCTAAATCTAAGAGTGGAGAACTTACCTAAGAAGTTTTACACTGTTAAGATCCGATTTGACTGTCCGTTTATCTTCTCCACCGAAACAGGTCAGATCTGTCCTCTCCTTCCCTTAAGGCGGCGTCAGCGACTTTTCTCACACAGTGGCTGCAACGGTTGGCTTTCTCTCAATTATGGCAGGGTTTTGCCGAAGGTATATCTTTCTCTGAGTCTCCAAAACTCTTGGCATTCCCTTTATATGGAGAATGAGAAAGAAGCCCTAGATTCCTTGGAGAAATGTGAACATTATCCTTACTAGGGTTTCCTCCTTCATGAGCTTTTCCTTCATTTTCTCTTGAATCACAAATGGGCCGGGTTAAATTAAATGGGTTCTTGGGGCCCGGGATAAGGATGTGACAACCCTCCCCCCCCCTTAAAAGTGAATTCGTCCCCGAATCCGTTCCCCTCCCTACCCTTAAGACCCCTCATTTCCAAAAGCCCTTCCCCCGAAGAAGGCTTGTTGCAGTCGTTCCCCAAAGTTCCAGTTGCTTGAAGATTTTGTCATGGATCCCCAGACTCCACAGCCAGAAATAACAATTCAAAATACATTCCTAATGTATCAAAGTTAGCCACAATTCATCTTTCAAATGCATACCCAATGTATACGAAGTAAGTTTCGATCCCTCTTCAACCAGGGTTGGCTCATAAGTTCTCAGCAAATAACCACCCCTTTCTGTTCAACAAAGGGAGAACCGCTGCGTCCCACACGACGTTGTATTGAAAAAAGTAGCATCTGAAGAATACTAGTTTGGTGCTTACTAATGACATCTTAAAGCTAACTTGTCGATCCGCTAGCGACCACTACGCATGTTTGGCCATGGTGGAATGGTGACGCGTTTCCCCTTGCAATTCTCAGTGCAAGTAAAAATAAAACTTTAAAAATGACTTCCCTTATTTCGGACACTCACGTTGACCTACCAATCATGACTCAATGCCACACCTTGCCCTCCAGTGAACTTAGTAACTCGGCCTTCCTACTAGGCAAGCGATCCGCAAGATTCTCAAGTCTTCACAACATTTTCGTGTAGTAGACGAGTGCCTTGAAGATACTTCCCAAGTGTCTCCCCGCCTCCAGTTCACATGCATTTCCATACCCCCGAACTGCGAGCCCAACGCATGCTATGCCTTAGTATCAAACGCGAACGTCTGATACTTCAAAATTGCTCGGTCTGTTTGGACTAAGTTCTTACACTGCATAGAAGAAGTGTCCTCCTTCTAATACCGATGTGCCCAAGACTTAATCAAAACGCCATTACTGTAAACTGTTAGATGCTTCAACTCCTGAGACTTCCCAGGAGAGTTTAACACGCCATGTAGAAAGTGACCGCCTTTCCATACGGGTGCTTCGAATTACTCAACCGAGGTATGAAGAACTCTGTTAAACTTCCAACGCCTATTAGCACCCCACTAACTTCCCGAGATGGAAGCACGCCTCACCTTCATGCCCAATAAAGGAAGGAGACCACGTTGAGGCAAACCCTCATAGCTACTAGAAGAAACCTTCCGCTTGCACCCATCACCGAAGACTGAACTCTACGACTGAAGCTTGACAGTTCCGCCTTCTTCTTCACGAATAGCACGTGTGCACCCCATGACGAACTACTGGCCCTGTTGAACCCCTTGTCCATCAAATCCTCCAGCTACTTCTTTAGCTCGGCCATCCCCACCAGTGTTAAACGGTAAGGTGCGGCTCAAGCTCAATTGTAAACGCATCTCAACGAATAGGCGGTAGTCTTTGTAATGACCTGAATACGTGAGAGTACTCAGAAGCTACAAGAATGGTTTTCAATACCTACTCTGAGCCTTCATTGGTGACATATATTGTAGCACGATAACCTTTATTCCCCTTCTCCATTAGGGCCTCAGCGTGCATCATTGAGATGGTCGATATACGTCGTTGCGTCCTCACAACTCAGTATCGGTGTTATCAACTTCTTCCGTTCTTAATCGATGTTAACCCGTGTCTGGAGACAATCTAAGATAACTCAGTATCGGGTCAACCAGTCCATACGGAAGATCACCTCGTATTTTCTTAGCTCCAACTCGATAAGATCTCCTGGCATCCTTTCCCCAGCGATGACGATATCCGCACACTTGTATGTCCGACGAGATCTTACCGCCTTTTCTTCGGCGGTTTCCACTTTTATGGAAACATCGACGAACGTCCCTTGGAACTGTCAATACCTTACTAGTTTGTGGCTCACAAAACTATGTGACGCACCCGTGTCAAACATGGCGTAAGCTGCTACTCCTTCCACTGAGACCGATCCTACACGGTTCCCTAGGGTTTTAAGAGACTCGACAGGAAGCACTTGACAACTTTTGCAAATTTTAAGTAAGGCGAAGCTGTATTTAACAAAAAATTTACTTACCAGCTGTCGGTTCGCCCCATCCTTGTAGGCACGATCAATCTATGCGACGTAGGCCCTTGGTTCTTACGCTTGCCTCTTCGGCAGTGGCGGTAGCCCTTCCCACTGCTGATGTCCGTCTTGTGGTCCCCCTGGCCTCATCCTACAGTCTATGTTGCGGTGACCCAACTTCCCGTACTTAAAGCAGGTGTCCAACCTTTGAGTGCAGTCCCTCAGTTTATGTCCGGGTTTGCAGCACTTGGAACACACGAGACGGCCCGACATGACTAGCGGTACATCGGATACACCTCGGAACCGCAAAGTGGGTAGCACCTCCCCCACCATTGTTTCCTCATCCATAACCTCCTCTGGGGTACCCACTTCCTCGTGAACCTAATGCTGGTCTGCTTGGTTCCAACACCTTTATTCCTCTCCCAATCTCCACTGACTTGCTATTGCCCTTTTCTACGATCCCAGACTCGGTGAGTGCTACTTTCTCCACCAATTCGACCACACTGGTATAGTCCCTCACTTGGCAGATAGTCTGTATGTTTGCATTAAGTTCATTCATTAACTTTTTAAGCAACCTCTGCTCACTCATCTCGCCCATAGCGAATCGCGACAGTCGCGAAAACTCCAACTCATACTCCCGCACTGATTTCTTCCTTTGCTCTAACCTTAGGAACTCGGCCTCTAGGCGATCCACAGCCTCTTGAGGAAAGTACTTCCGGTTGAACTCCTCTCGCAAGACAGTCCACAGGAACACGTAACCCACTGGGACTCCTCTATCCACACCTTCCCACCATGCCAATGCAGAATCCCTCAAGTGATTTACCGCTAGCTCCCTAAAGGACTCAACGGGGCACCTGGCAGACTCAAAGTTCCGTTCAAGCACTTTCCTCCACCCGTCTGCTACTAAGGGGTCCGTACTCCCACTGAAGGTCTCGTCCCAAGCTCCCTCATGAGTCTCAAAGCGTCCCAGTAGCTCAACCCCGGCAATCCCTGCCTTGGTACTGGCGGCGGTGGTAACCCGGCCCCGAGAGGTCCACCGGGTCTGTTTGGCAGCCCTCCGAGTCCTTCAAGCGGTCTGTCAGGCCCATCTCCTCTGGCACCCGGCACGCCTCCTGCAACACCTCCAACAACAACTGGCGGTGGTGGCCCATCGGCGACGCCTCCTCTTTCAAGTACAGGTGGCGGTCTACCGGTGACTCCTGCAGCCTGACCTCCCACTGGCAAGTGCTGAATCAGCTGACCAATCATGTTCATGAATCCCTTGCAACACGCCAGCGGCAGTCGCATTGTTCCTTCTTATAGCAACTTCATCGGGTGTCGGCCCGGTGTTAGCCCCAACTGCAGCTCCACTCGGATTAGCGTTCACCTGTGGCACCCCTACTGGTTCGTTGTTTCCGATCTCGTTTCCATTGTTTCTTCCAAAACACTTTAGTACTCTTTGAAAATATTTGAAAACTTGAGTCTCGGTGCATTCTGTGACAGAATCGGAGTGATAGCCGCTCTGATACCAATTATAACACCCCGCTTCCAGGTTATCCAACCCGAAGCAGGATGTTGGTGGATCCTCAATAAATGTGAATGAAATACGAATAAGTCTGAAACGTCTTTATTATAATAGCTGAAATACGAAGAGTTTAACAATAAAACCAAACCAAGTCTGAAAACAAATCAACACTAAACCAAAGTCTTTAAGAGATAATGAAATGAAATCCTAGCATTCCCAAATAAGCACACCACCGGCTATGCTCCAAGTTACCTAGTGAGGAAAGATCATTTCTGCCCACACGATACACAGAACACACAACCAAACCAACCTAAGAGAATAACAAGTCTAGAGACAGGCATACCATGACCATACAACCGACCACACAACCAACCAACCAAAGCGAGAGAGGACCACGACTGAACCATGACCAAACCATGACCAGACCACGACCAACCATGACCCGACCGCGACGAGTAGGTTAGATGCCCCTCTTGGCACGGCACGGCCCACCAAAGAACCAACCAGACCAACTAACCAAGTTGGTCACCTAACGTGGGAAAAGTTATTAAATAGAGTTGTAATATATAGAAAACAGATAAAATTCGGTGGCACAAATGGTTGAATTAACATTGATGAACTACCATATCCTAGGTTCGAGTCTTTCATCCTACAGTTTTGTAAATAATTTGTTTTTTTAACTTAATCTTGACGTAGCTAAAAATAATTCCTAGCTTCGCCACTGTCTACAGGTCGACTAGTGACTTACCAATACAACCCGACAACCAACTGCCACGGTTTCCTACGTGACAGGTCAACTTAACGATAGCACGCAACCTAGGTAACCAATTCTAAGTTCACACAACAGTTCTAAAAAAATATAGCATGCACCCTAGCAAACAACCAAAGCATATTTATCTCTAAGCAAGTTATAGTCTTAAGAAAGAAAGGTTATGAATGTTGTACATCCACATATCACCCCCTCACCATAACCTAACGTTGAAATCAAATCGTGGAAAAGAAGCTACGAATCTGCACAAAAGTGAAATGGGGTTAGGTCACGACAACCTTTCCATTTCAAGAAACATTCATTTTTTGGAAAATTTCCGATTTGGGAAAATTTCCATTTCTGGAACTTCCTACTTTGGGAAAGTTTGGTTCCCTTACAGAACTATAGGGTTTTACCCAACTAAGAAAGTTAGGGTTTCCCTTCCCGACGGCTAGGATTTCCCCTTCCAACCTTCAGGGTTTCTAGATCAGCAACACATCCTCTCATTCAAACGCACTCTAAGAACGGATCATACCTTGGAATCTGGATATGAAACCTGATATGGAAACTAGAAAGCAAGAGATTTCCAATGATATGTAGATCGTCTCTTGAGTCCTTCTGGATTGCCGGGAAAACGCTTTCGAAGTAGACTGGTCAGAACTCGAATCTGCACCGATACGTTTCGGGAAAACATGTATAACTCTTAAGATATAGATCCGATTGACAATCCGGTTTCTCCTATAGCTAGATCTAAGAGTGGATAACTTACCTAAGACGTTTCACACTGTTAAGATCCGATTTGACAGTCCGTTTATCTTTTCCGCTGAAACAGGTCAAATCTGTCCTTTCCTTCCCTTAAGGCGGCGTCGGCGACTTCTCTCACACAGTGGCCGCAACGGCTGGCTCTCTCTCAGTTCTGTTAGGGCTTCATCGAAGGTATGTCTTTCTCTGAGTCTCCAAAACTCTTGGCATTCCCTTTATATAGAGAATGAGAAGGAATTCCTAGGTTCCTTAGAGAAATGTCAACATTATTCTTATTAGGATTTCCTCCTACATAAGTTTTTCCTTTCATCTGCTCTTGAATCAGTAATGGGCTGGGTTCAATTAAATGGGTTCTTGGGGCCTGGGATAGGAATGTTACATTTGTTGTTACAGTAGATAGATAAATAGTTGCTTGGTTATTCACTTATATTTGTATAACTTGGATACAATGCAAACTTGTCGATAGATAATACATGTATTTGAACTTGCCTTCAAGTGTTGGGCGACCGACCAAGATTACAAAATATTATCGAGAAGATTCTACTGTCTTTGAGAATATGACCATTATTGAGTTTATTTTATTTACATTACACAAACAAATTAGTAGCATTTTGTAATATTTATAGGTGACAACCTCTGCTTTTATTTATGAGTACAAAAGCTATTCTGAGTTTGTAGAGTAGTTATAGGGTTGAACAATGAGCATCTAAGGCTCAGCTCCAAGGCCGTTGGTAGTGGCAGTTTTGGGAATAGAAATGCCTATTGCGTTAACTTTGAACCTGTTTTTCTTACAGAAATCATCGAGTTTGATCATTCGTTTGATCGATCTAACACCTATCCATATAACTTGGCGAGTTTGTTTTTACATCCCATGGTACGCATACACGTACGCAATACGTCTAATTTCTTGTTACAACCTATAATAAATCAATAATTGCAAAATGAATTTGTATTTCGTTGCATGGTTATTCACTCATTTGGATTAACTGAAGTACATATGAACGCGCTTCAACGTGTTGGGAGATCTACCAAGATTATAGAGAAGACTACTGTATCATATGATAATTATTACGTTTATTTTATCAATACCATAGAAATTACACATTAAGAGTAAAGCATTTCATAATAAATAAAGGTGACAATCTCTGGTTTTATTTATGGATACAAAAGAGATTGTGAGTTTGTAGAGTACTAATAGTATTGAGCCACGCGCATGATCAGTTCACGCTCAACGGCCGGCTCCGCCACCGGCATAGCTTCGGCCCTCTCCCCGGCCGTTTCCGCTTGCGTTGGCAGCACTGGGTGTCGCTCCAGCCTCAGCATTGCCCTCGCTGACACCAGTGCTGCCTGAATCAGAATATGCATATCTGGGACCTTGCGCATAGCCAGATCCACTGGTACCAGAAGAGCCACTTCCAATTGCTTGGGCGCTGGGACCAGGGGGACTCGCAGCAGCGCTAGCTTGGCCAGTGCCCGTAGTGGAGGTAAAAGTACTAGAATAGGCGTAAGCAAGCTCAGCTCCGAGGCCGTTGGTAGTGGCAGTTTTGGGAATAGAGATGCCTATTTTGGTCTCCTTGGACACTCCTTCGAGCTGCCTTGCGCCAACATTGGCACACACAACTCCAATCAAGATTAGAAGCACAGCAAAATTTGTGGCATTCATCTTTGATTTCTCTCCGTTTTGTTTCTAACTTGTTTCTTTTATGTTTGAGTTGTGTTGTGTTCCTCCTACATTGTACCCTCTTTATATACACACTCCTCAACACACATGCATGTATTTATTTATTGTGATCGATGTGTACGTGTGCATTTCTTACAAGATACATACATACTTCAATGCATTAGTTAATATTTTCGCCATAACTAATAGTCTTACCAAGATGTCAAATTGATAATACCTTGATTGTAAAAGTGTGCGTTAAAGTATATATACACGATAAATCTCATTATCGGAGTTAATGACCTTCGCCATTATCGTATTTTGAAAGTGTAACTATAGGTTTCCAAATTGCCTTGTCCTTTGCGTAACTATATATCAAGAGTTTAATTACTTACTTCGCCAACGTAATAATAGCACTCTGTTTTACAACAATATGCATAATACAGACATCAATCCGGGTGCATGGTGGCATAATAACATTAGCAAAAACCTCTAAACTATATGTCCTAATTAAAATAGTGCTTTCTAACACAACATTGTTTCTCATATTGTTTCTCATAGTGGATATATATCACCTACCTAGTATGGCCGTGACCAAAAAAGAAATATCACCTAGTATATAGTGTCAAAATGGATAACCCGACCCAACCCGATATGGGTTCGAGATTTTAGTGGGAGGATTTGACCCGACTCATTTATTATATGGGTACAACTTATGTATCCAAACTCATCTACTATCAAATCCATTTAGTTAGTGGGTTATATGGGTTACCCACATAAATTAAATAAATTATAATAAAATAACTAAAAAAATCAAAGAATTTTGTATTATTTCAAATCCAACAAAAAAGTTAAAGTAAAAAATGAAACAAAATATCTAGCATATCTTTAAATAAAAAAAATCATAAAACTAATAAAACCGAAAACCAATAAATAATAAAGAAAAGTACTTTAATCATTGTCGTGTTCATCTCTTTCTTTGGATTCAATTTTTTGTTAAATTCATCTTTTTAATGAAGGTAATATAAAATCTTTATTTTTTCTTTACCAAAGAAAACTCTAATCTTTTTAATAATTTACGTATATAATATATGGTATATAATTTATTTTTGTTTTTATGCTAAACCCATAAGTAACCCGTAACTCTAATGGGTTTACCCATTAAACCCATAAATCCAAATGGGTTACCCAATAATACCCATTTATTTATATGGGTAAAAAAACCCAACTCAAACCCATAAAACTATAAACGGGTTAAAGTTGTCCATGGATTTTGACCCATTTTGACATCCCTATATATGGTTAAGTCTATTGATATTACAATAAACTTGCATGTAGTTTAATTCTGCCTCCAAAGAAGAAGGACTGATCCAACCATAAGTATCTATATATTTCTAAATATAATTTCAATATCATACGGTTTACTAACATAGACTACTCGAGAACATTGCCTAGTAAAAACTTCAATATAATTTCAAAAAAGTTTATTCAAAGGTTATAAGTAAAAATGGTTATTTTAATGTCCAAATGGTAAAAGAAAAACCATTGTATGTTTTGCGTCAAAAAATATAACATCTTTATAATGAGTTAAAATTATATACATGTTTAAGTCGACTCGATCAAAATTAGTCAATTTTAACATCCGATGTTATTTGGTTGGAAAAAAATTCAACTGCATTTTTTTTTGTTCGAAACTTTTTCATTAAAATTAAAACAACCCTAACTGGTTAAGGTTTACACAGAGTGCTACATCAACGGATTCAAGAGCCAATTTTGCAAGAGAATCAGCCTTTGAATTGGCTTCTCTTGGGATGAAATTGAAAGAAATTTCATTCATCTAGGAGGAAGTTTTGGTAATATCATGAAGAATTCCAAAAATTTCCGAGAGCGGTGGTCCAATTGTGAGAGATCGGACTAGTTGAAGGGAGTCTGACATGAAGTGGACTTTGGTGATCCCCATTTTACAGGCCTGGTCTAAAGCGTGACGGACTGCTAGAGCCTCTGCCGCTAAGGTTGATCCAACAAAACCCACTGCTTGGGAGCCTTCTGCAATTGGTTCCTTTAGCTCCGATTCGAAGACCCATCCCAATCCTGCAGCAGTAGCTTCTTCTCTCCAATCCCCATCTGTGAAACAGATTACTGCTCCTGTAGGTTCTGGTACTCTCCAGGTACCTCTGTCTCGATTTACAATTGCATTCGAAAGTGGTTGCGCATCTTGCCATTCTTTAGCATTTAGGATTGAGTTAAGGATGACCTCTTTTGCAGTGAACCGGCGGTTGTTAAAGATGTAGTTATTCCTCGCCGTCCAGATATTCCAAAGGATCCATGGATAGAGAGGACCTCTTGTTATCCCTGAAGGTGGTAAGCATTCCATAACTCTTAGATGTTGAAAGTTCCTTGCTATATCTCTTAGTTCCAATATGTTCAATTCACTCTTGAATGGGGCCAAACTCCAAACTTCCTTAGCAAATGAGCAGTGAAAGAGAAGGTGGCTTGTAATTTCTTGTTCTCCACAGTGGTAACAGATCGCCTGTGGGATTATATTCCTCAAGAGTAGATTCTCCCCAACAGGGAGAGCTCCTTGCAAAATCTTCCATAGGAAGAGCTTTAGCTTTTCTGAAAATTTACCCTTCCATATCTCATTTTTCCAGTTGAAGTCACTAAGCAGGTTTGTTGGATTGGGAGGATGTGGAAACTCAGATCTTGGTGTGTGATACCCTGTCTTAGTTGAGTATTCTCCATCTGCCTGAGGAATCTAAATGTATCTATCTTCAGCTTCATATTTGCTCGACTTTATGCAAAGGATTTCCTTCTTTAACTGAGGTATGATCTCTCTAATCTTTTGTACATCCCATTCCACTGAGTCAGGTAAGAAAAGTTCAGCAACCTTCCTCTCATAGACATCCTCTTCAGCTGGACCTATAGGTTTTAGCTTTCTTGAAGTTGATATCCAATTATCTTCCCATATTTTTGCTCTCTGCCCATTACCTATTGCTAATCCCAAATTCTTTTTCAGCAGATCTCTCCCGATGAGGATTCCTTTCCATCCATAGGATGATGTTTCAGGTGATGAACATTCAAGGAAGGATGTAGAGTGGAAATATTTACCTCTCAAGACTCTACTCAGTAAACATCCTGGCTGTGATAGTAGTCGCCAAGCAAGCTTTGCCAAGAGAGCATCATTGAAATGCTGAACATCCCTGAACCCCAATCCTCCATCTTGTTTCCCTCGTGTAAGTTTTTCCCATATAACCCAACACATCTTCCGTTTTTCTGGTTTAGAATCCCACCAGAAGCATGTGAGTAGTGATTGGATTCTTTTGCATAGCTTTACAGGGAGCTTAAAACATGACATGGAGTAAGTGGGCATGGAGGATAAGACTGATTTGAGAAGCGCCATTCGTCCAGCACTAGACAAGAACTTGGAGGTCCATGAAGCAGCTCTTTGTCTTATTTTGTCTACTATGGAGCTGAAGAGGTCAGCCTTCTTCCTTCTAAACTGCTCAGGTAACCCCAAGTATTTTCCACAGCCTCCTTCTTGTGCAATTCCCAGCTGCCTCTTGACTCTATTCCTTGTGCTTTGTTCTGTTTTCCTGGAGAAAGTGATTGCAGATTTGGTGGTGTTGATCATCTGACCTGAGGCTTCCTCATACTTCTTTAAAATTTCCTTTAGTGTTTTGCAGCTCTTCACATTGGTGCTACAGAAGAACATTGTGTCATCTGCAAAAAGTAAGTGATTAATTCTTGGACTTCTTCTAGCCACTTCAATGCCACACAAACTCCCCTCTTTTTGTGCTTTGATGCAGAGTCCAGATAGAACTTCACTGCAAAGGATAAACAGATAAGGTGAAAGGGGGTCTCCTTGGCGAATTCCTCTGTGTGGTTTAATGAAGCCCCTTGATGTGCCATTAATCAAGGGTGACAAAGTTACTGTAGTCACACACTGCATCGTCCATTGAATCCATTTTTCATGAAAACCCATTCTCTCTAGGACCAACTTGATAAACTCCCATTCAATCCTATCATAAGCTTTTGTCATATCTGTCTTAACCGCCATTGCTCCTCTTTCATTTGCATCAGATATTTTCAGGAAGTTGAGGATTTCATGAGTGATCATGACATTGTCAGAGATTGCTCTACCAGGTACAAATGATGATTGTGCTTCTACAACAATTCCATTAAGTATCATGTGTAGCCTTGCTGTCATCACCTTAGAAATTACTTTATATAGCACATTGCATAGGGCTATAGGCATGTAGTCTGACACTGCTTTTGGTGTCTTGTTTTTAGGTATGAGGTAGATGTGAGTTGAGTTCAAGTTTCTTGGCAGAATACCAGACTGGAAGAATTCCTGAATCTCTCCTGTGATTTCTGTTCCTATTGCTTCCCAATTGGAGTGGAAAAAACTGGCTGAGAAGCCATCGGGGCCTGGGGCTTTGTCTGGATGGATAGAGAATAAAGCTGATTTGATCTTCTCTTCTGTAGGGATTGTAGTGAGCTTCTCATTGGTTTCTTTTGAGATTCTAGGTGTCACACCTTGATGTACTGTCTCCGTTCTTCTTCCATCTTTAGAGGTAAATAGATTCTGGAAATAGTTTATTACTACTTCTGCAATTTGCTCATCTTCATACACTAGATTACCTTCCTTGTCATTTAAAACTGCAATGTTGTTTCTTGCTCTGCGCCCTTTTGTAGCTGCATGGAAGTAACCACTATTCTTGTCTCCCAGATTGAGCCAACATTGCCTACTGCACTGCCTCCAATACTCTTCTTCAGCTTGGTAAGCTGCCTTTAATTCCTTGTTTATCTGGGTAATAAGTTGGTCATTACTCGCTGAGTTTGTCATTACTTTTTCTAGCTCTTCCCTTAGTTCCTCTATCTTCTTTTGACTGTTCTTGTGGTGATCTTGATTCCACTGAATTATTGCTCTTCTGCACTTAGATATTCTGTCCTCCACTGAGTCGTGAGAGTGAAGTGACCAAGTTTCTGCTATTAGAGTCTTAACTTCTTCATTCTTCCCCAATCTTCTGTCATACCTGAATAATCCTTTTCCTTTTTTCTTTCTATGTGTGAAGTAAGTGATCACAGGCCTATGATCTGAGCCTTCAAATCTCAGGTACTCACTTATTCCTGAGGGGAAAATTTCTATCCATGCACTGTTCCCCATTGCTCTATCTAGTCTACATCTGACATGATGTTTGTACCTTGTACCTCTCCATGATAGGCAGTCCCCTAGGAACTGTAAGTCATATAGGTCATTTCCTGACATAAAAGTTCTGAAGTCCACAAAAGACTCTTCTGGTCTTTCTTTCCCTCCTGTCTTTTCAGAGTGGTCCAGGATCTCATTGAAATCGCCAGTTAGAAACCAGGCTTGGCTTCTATCTTCAGCATGGATTGAGATTCTGTCCCAAATTTCCTTTCTTTTTCCCTGATCTGGGTGCCCATATACAAAGGTTACCAACACTACATCCCTTTTGTATTAATCCTTGTGTCTATAAAGTTTTCACATTTGAAAAGAATTGTAACTTCCACTTCTTTTTTCCACAGTAAAGCCAGACCTCCTCCTCCTCCCGTCAAAGAAGGTGGCATTGTCTCCAAACATTCATACCCCAATGGTTCAAGCTCAGTGAGAACAAAGGGGTCTTTATTTTTTGCCTCCATGAGGA
Source organism: Arabis alpina (assembly GCA_900128785.1). NCBI lineage: Eukaryota > Viridiplantae > Streptophyta > Magnoliopsida > Brassicales > Brassicaceae > Arabis > Arabis alpina. The sequence goes on from LT669792.1 coordinate 9,626,098, forward strand.
ACATTATTTCCGGGAAATCTTGTTTTTTCTTGATTTCCTGTAAACGACGAACTGTTTCAGGGTTCCCCAGCCCTTGGCAGTTCCAGCTCACTATTCTTAAGAGATTCCAGGGATTATAGTGCAGCTTGGTTGTTGTGTGATCCTCAGGAGTTCCTCATTCTCCATTAAACCTCGACTTGTTCTCCTTGATGGTAACTTGTCCTTCCAACCTCTGTGTCTTCTCCAAGTTTTCCATCTTGGGATTGTGTTCTTCTCCTTGGTGAGTTCTGAACTTGCATGTATTTCCTCTTCTTTGATCCATCCCTTTGAAAGTAGTTGGACTGACTAGTGATTTCCTCTTTCCAGGACTGTTCTGAGTCTTTCTCCCTGGGGGTCTTCCCATTCTTTTCTTCATTGGGGGTTTGGCCACTACTCCTTGGTCAGGTATGGTATTGGTAATCCCCTCTCTCACCCCTAACCTGAGGGAAGCAGGGACTCTATCTTGTAGAACTAACCTCGATTCTGGCTCTTCCTCCACTGGTATACTGTTCAGGATAGTTGTCCTTACCATGTTTTCCGCTGTTGCCAGGTATTCTCCTACTTCCTCTGATTGTTTTGCTCTGTTCTTCCTTGCAGCACTTTCAGTTGGATCAGCACATGAAGCGTAGTTAACCATGACTTCCCTGAGTTCTCCCAGGGCCACTTCAACAGCTTGTTTGGGGAGCTCAATGGTGTGATTCAAGTCCAATCTGGCTGATCCCATACGATACTCAGGGGTTCTAGAGGACTCAGATAATTCTCGCATTTGTCTCACAGGTGATCTCCTTTGAATCTATGTCCTGCTCTTCTCCCTCCATATTTGTCTTGATGGGGATCTCCAGCTTTTCTTATCCCACTGTCTCCCATGGTCCCTACTGGGGTTTGGGGTATGTGTTCTTGTTTCTCCTCTTTGGTAATTGTAGTTGGTAGTTTGTTCTCTCTTATGCATCAGCTGTCTCTGATCAGATATGATAGGCTTGTTTTGATGGTAGGAGGAGTTTTCTAGTCTGTGACTATTGTGATCTTCTCTTTTGGAGTAGGTTTGCTCAGGGAGATGTTTGGATTCTCTGTTGGACTCCTGTACTTTTGAAACAAAAGATTGTCTTCCTTCTTCAAATCTTCTGTTCTCTCTTCCAGAGCCATGATTAGAGTAGTTTTCAGTTACTCCAAGAATACGTTTTTGGGGAACTTTCAGTAAGGGACAATCTTCAAACTCATGACTTATGAGATGGCAATTCCTGCAAAACTTTTCAAGTCTCTCATAGACAAGACTAGCTTCAGCTTCATCCCCATTGGGATACTCCACAATAGAAGTCATTACAAGAGGTTGAAGTCCATTAACCTCGACTCTAATCTTTACAGATAATTTTTTAATCTCTTGTGCTTGATAGGTTCCAATGTCTTCTCCTATACTCTTAATAGTGTCTGGCTCCCACAGGTGGACTGGGAGGCCTTGGATCCTGACCCATAAGGGTATTTGCGACGGAAAGTTTGGGTCCACAGTGGGTTCCCATCTTTGGAGAATAACAATCCATTTAGCAAAATGGAAAGGTCTGTTGTTTAGAACCTCTTGGAGATCCTTTTCAGTGGCGAAGTGGAAAAGAACCTTTCCCTGCCCCATATCTGCTCCAATTGGTCTAATGGTAAGATTGAATCTACTCATCCAGAGTTCAGAGAAGAAAGGAATTAGAGACCATATCCTTTGCTTCTGTGGATTTGTAGCCCTCCCTATTAATGAGAGTTTGTACTGTTGGATGAGCTCTGTATTATCAAGCTCCTTAACCTTGATCCGAGAGATCCTTGGTTCTTGGTTGGGAGCTAAAGGGGCCTTCCCTTTTTCAGCATAAGTTAGCCGGTTTGAATTGAAAATTGTTCTTCTCTGCGACATCTTTCACCCAGGATCTTTTAGGCACGCAGAGGTGAGTTCTTTGTAGTGATTTGAAACTCTTCACTAATCTCTAGCAAGGTGATACTATAGATTCCTTCCTTTAATCAAAATAAAAAGTTCTTTCTCTCCTACTATCACTTCAGATGCGGTTTAAGGCTGATACTACGGAGAGTTGAGTTGTTCTTGGTTGAGAGAAACCTTACCAGTGATGAATGGACCCTCCGACATCGTGTCGGGGGTGGAACCACGGTGATTTCCGACCAAAGTTGGGGTGAAATCTGGGATAATTTTATTTGTAGTAAAGGAAAGTTGGTGGGAACCTAGGGTTTTCAAAGGATACTTGCCAAGAAAGGAAAAAACCGTTGTAGAAAGTTGACTTTGGAGGTTAACTAGCAGGTAAGGACCTTCCTTGGAGGTTGAGCATGAGAGTGTTTTGAAACTTTTTTAGTTAATTCAACTGCATTTTAGAGTCTATTTCTTGGAGTCTTGGAGGCTATTGGAACATTATTGGCTTGAAGTTCTTGGTGAACCTCAAACAAAGGGCGGAACAAGTCGAGAGAAGCCACGGCGGTGGAATCAATGATTGGATTGTAAAGTTTTAGGATAAGCCAAAAGTACATTTACAATAAAGTCATGCACGTGGATTTACTTATATGTCATGAATGAGGCACGTGGTTCTTCATTCAATGACTTCATTTATCTATCAAAAGCAATTGAAATCAAATATTGTAGTAGTAATATTTCATCCATCCCATTTTAGATAATTTTTAAAGTTTTTACACAAAAATTAAAAAATTATTTAATTGTTATTTTTCATTATAAAACATCAATTCCAAAATAATTTAACCAATGAAAAAGTAATCTGTAGAATTTAAACAACAAAAACACAATAAATTTTACATAAAAATTTAAAAATTCAACTAATTTAAAATAAAAAATTGAGTCTAAAATAGGACCGAGGAAATATCATAAAGATATAATGATGCATATCTTTGGAACTCATTTAGTTGAAGCAGAATCTCAGTAAATGCATATTAGACTATTAGGTGGGTGTAGTCGTGTTACTCGTGTAGGTGTTTCGTTTTTGTTCGTCATCTAAAATGACTCGTTATAATCTATTTCCAAATGGTTTACAATGGCGAAAAAAATGGAATAGTATGAGTTAAAAAAATTGATGAGTGAAAAAAGAAAAAACTAAAAACAAAATTAGTTCCACTCGTTACTCTCCAATTTTTTAAAGAATGTTTTCTGTCAAAGTTGTTCATTTTTTCAATTTTTGTTGGTGAAATAAGTTGAATAATTGTTTCATTTTTCAAGCTAAATGGTGGATTTTTAGAAGAATAGTTCATTCCACTAATTTTTATTAAACTCAAATGGTATTACATAGGAGGAAATCTCAGTTCCACCAAGTTTGGTTCTTCTAAAAGTCCAACCATGTATTTATAAGATATTAGGCTATGTCTCTGACACTTTTATTTATTTATTAATGTTCGGTGTTTGAATATCCGTTAAACTCTAGATATTTGATCGAATTTTGCAATATTTATAAATTATCTCTTCTTTTTTTAATTTGTAAAATTTATAATGAATATACAGTTCCATATTATATATGCCTAATTATCTGTATACTCTAGATATTTGATCTCTACCATACATGTCATTTCTTATAAATGTTTCTATTTCTAGCATAACTCCCATATTACTCTAGTTCAAATAATTCTAAACGCAAAACCATCCAAAACAATAAAATATATGTCTATTTATCAATAAAGCATTTATGGCCATGAAATTATGTGGATTGAAAGTTAGGTTTTGTTTGGTTATTCGTCGTAAAGGGGTCTATGTTTTGCGTCTGCTACTCGTTCCTCGCTCTCCATTTTGTTTGGCAAGTGTCTCTTCTTTGCTCCTTTTAAATGGTATCTCATTTTCTAGATTGATGTTGTTTACTCGTATCTTCCGAGGACATTTTATGTTTGTCCGTCGGATTAGTTTTCAAATGTGGGTTCCCTGTTATGGGATTATGGTTCCTCTGTTATGAGATTGTGACTCTCATATTGCAGGAATGTAGCTTTTCTTTTGTAGTTTAGATTATGGGTTTTTAATATTATAAAAAGATGGAAAAAACATGCATTAAAATTTTAGAAGTTTTGAATATAGGGGTGACATATGGACATCACTACCATATATCTATATTGGGAAAAACGCATAAAAAAACCCCAAGGTGACTAGCACTGACACTTTAAACCTCGAAAGTTTACTACTTACACTTTAAACCTCTAAGATGACGATACTCACATTTTAAACCTCGAAGGTGGTGAATTTGTGTGCGCCGCCACAATTTTTAACGGAATCATAAACGGTGTTAACAGAATATCAACCCCGTTTAAATTCAGTTAACTTCCGTTTAAGTTTATGAAAAACGTGTCTGTTAGTTTTAATTAAAACGTGTTACATATATGTTTTTAAAAAAAAAAAAAAAAAAAAAAAAAACAAAAAAACCCAAATCTGGGTTACGATAAGGAGGAGAAGAGGAAAAACCCCCAAATGTTGTTTTAGGGTTCTTCGTGAAAACCCACTGTTTTTTGCGAATTCCGGTGCGATTTTTCTGGGTTTAGGGTAAGAAACACGAGTTTAGTTGATTGTGATGAGAGATTCGTGAAAACCCCAAATTGATTTTGAAATTAGGGTTCTTCGTTCTAAGGTGAAACTCGGAGAGATTTTTGACGATTTTGGTGTGCGATTCGAGTGAAGAAGAAAATCAGAGATATTCCAATTTGATTCGTGTTAACGGTAAGTTGGTTTTTATTTCACTCCATATATTAATGTTAGTTCGATTTCTACATACAATCTACTCGAAATAATTAGAAATTGAATCGTTGAGTAGACAATGAAATATATGTGATTATCGTTTTATTAATGACTTGCAGATGGCTCAGAGTGGTAGCTCTTCTAATGTTGAATCGAAGAATGAAAGTGGTGTTGTTTGCAATTGTAATCGATCAACTAAGATTGTGAGAGCTTGGACTAAAGACAATCCTGGACGAAGGTTTTATGGTTGTCCAGGACGTAAGAATGCTCAAGGGTATGAGAATTGCAATTTCTTTCGTTGGTATGATGTGGAGAAACCACATGGATGGCAATATCTAGCTTTGTTGGAGGCAAGAGATGTAATGCGTGAACAAAAAGAGGAGATTGTGAAGCTAAAGGCAGCAGTAAGATCACTGAGCCGAGAAACTGAAAGTGTGGAGAACCCAAGTGTTTCCGATGATGAGTTCAAGCAAAATCGTGAAGAATGTGAAGGATTGAGAAGAGAGGTGTTGATTCTAACTGAGAGAAGTAGGATTTTCCGCAATGTCCTGATATCAACAACTGTTGGATTTACAGTGACACTCGGAGTCATAATTGGGATATGGAAGCATTAGAACATGTTCTTATTTTGTGTTTGGTAACCTAATGGGTTTGTGTTCGTTTGAATTTAGACGGTTGTTTTTTTAGAAGACAATGTATTATCGGTTTAAATGACTCTAATGACGTCTTTTGTTATGATAAACGGAATGTTTTGTTGTGATAAACATTGAGATACAGGCTACATGATGTTGTTGAGTAAGTGAAAAAGATGAAAGTCATGCGCATAGTCATAAAGAGAGTAACAAAGTAGACAAGTCATCATCATTGTTACATAAAATAAAATAAAAAAACGTAAAAAGACACATGATCTTGTAGGATTATTAGACTGATGATGGATGATCAGATGGAGGTTGTGTTCCATTTTTCTTGGAGGTTGTGGTGAAAACATCAAAAGATCGAGACGTAAATGGACTCATAAGTCTTGCTGAAAGTGTTGGACGTTTGGTGATATTTGTGATCTTTAACGGTGCTCCTCGCCTTCGCTTCTTAACTTGTGGTTTTGGTTTTGGGTTTGGGGCAGTTGATGCTTGAGGAACAGTTGAGGGTTGAGGAGTAGATGAGGGTTGAGGAACACTTGAGGGTTGAGGAGCACTTGATGCAGCAGGAACAGTTGAATCATCTATTGCAGCAGGAGTAGTTGTAGTAGTGTTCATCTTCTTCCTTGGTTTTGTTGGACGCTTTGGAATCACCTGGAATGACATGACGAATCAATGACAATGAGAGTCAAATATAAAATTGCAGTTTTATAATAAGTGAAAGTAACTTACATCTTCTGGATTTTTTCGAGGTCTACCACGTTTGTTTCTTGGTTTCTCCTTGACAATAGTTGGATTCTTGCAACTGCGTATGATATGACCAGCTTCACCACAGTTGCTGCAATGTTGTGTTCTCCCATGTCTTGTTGATTTTCCCGGATTTTTAAGATCCTCAAAAGGTTCCTTCCTTCTGTCACGTTTTTTCGGTCTGCCGCGAGGCTTCCTAAACTCAGGAATACCTATTAGAGGTTTGTCTACATCATCCCACAAGTCCTGACCATTCATTGGGTTGATGTTGTTCTTGTAAGTGTTCTTCATGACAGAAGCATAGTAGTAATCCGCTACATGTTTCTCAGGATCATCTTCATTGTCATCAAGAACACATACTGCATGCTTGCATGGTATACCTATTTATACACACAACAATTCCAATGACCAAAATTTATCATATAAGATCATATAAAACAAGAAATACAAAATTCAAGTATAAGAAGACATACCTGTGAGATCCCATCTTCTACATGCACACTCACGAGTCGATAAATTCACCGTGTAACCATGGTCAAACTCTGACACTTCATACCGGTTAGAACTGCTACGTAGAGTTGAGCAATACTTGTTATCCACTCTCGCTTTTTCCAACAATGCCATGGTGATGGGTGTGAGTAGTGTGTCCAACTTCTCTGCTTTGAGAGACCTCCTTGTGATCCTTCCCATTGCTTGTCTTCTTATGTCCTCTAATAAGCTTAAAACAGGCTTCGCTCTAGCTATCTTTATGGTTCTATTGAAAGCTTCAGACAAGTTGTTGCTCACATCATGGCAATGAGATGCCAACTCAAAGTAAGCTCTACACCACTTTTCTGGCTCTAACCTAAGTAGAGAGTCATGCGCAGCAGGATCATAAGCTTTCACCTCATCCATCTTCTCTTTAAATTCTCCTTTATTATAACTATAAGCAACTCCCCAGAATAAGTTTTTGTACTCTGACCTTGAAAAATTCTTCTTCCAATTAGCATATATATGTCTTGCACACATACGATGCTCTGCATTAGGAAGTTCTTTCTCAATGGCAATGACTAACCCCTGCAAAATATCCAAACTCAATGAGATCACTAAATTACACTACAATTAAACTCATCATAAATAAGGAATGAAACCACTACCTTTTGCTTATCAGAAAGTAGTGTTAGACCCTCTCCTAAACCCAAATCCAGATCTGCCTTCAACTTATTAATAAACCAACCCCAAGTATCTTGGTTCTCACCTCGAACTACTGCCCATGCTATGGGATACATCCGGTTGTCTGCATCTCGACCTACTGCTGCAAGTAGATCACCATTTAGTTCCCATTTCAAGAAGCATCCATCCAATCCAATCACTGGTCTACAATTGTTTTTCCAAGACTGGCGTAGTTCTTCAAAACAAATGTAGAAACAATCAAACATTGATCCACCATCCACATCTCTCACTAATAATTCTGTGGTGATACCCGGATGCGTTCTTCTAAGTTCACCCTCATACTTCCACAACTTTGCAAACTGAATTGATTGCGCTTGTATGATATTATTTAAAGCAAGCCTTCTTCCTCTATAGCACTTGTTAATGTTAACTACTATATTATACCTTGCCTTGATAATGTCTTTTATCTCTGCAGCTGGTAAGCCAACATTTCTTCTCAATTCCTCTCTAAACAGTCCTGCAATGACGCCTTGCTTCAACATTGATACTCTGCTGTTTTTCCCATGATTGTGATTCATGTGACACACCTTCACCATCCATTTCTTCAATGGTCTCTCTACTGAACAAAAGATCCTCCACTTGCACTCTTTTTTGCAACAAATTGCAGCAATTCTATTCTTCTCTGACTTGGCCATTTTCACATCAAACTGAGTATTCAATGAGTATCTAAGGAGCTGCTCCTTGAACTCCTCTCCACTCATAAACGTCTGAAACAACCAAATATATGGCTCCTTCTCCAATTCCCCATGAAACTTGGTTTTTCCTTTGCCCTTGAATCGTTTTTTATCAGCCCAATCATCCCATTCTTCATCTGACGGAACTGGAGTGTCCGGATAAACTGCATCCCCTCTTATAACTCTTTGGTAGTCTTCATCACTATCCGCTGCTTCTTTTGCTCGTTGTGCCTTCTCATCAGCATCTTCAGTGAACACCCTTTTACATTGTTCACCTTCTTTGAACAATGAACTAAACCTTTCATCAGTAGCACCATCTCCTTCATCTATCACAACATCATCTCCATCATCATCATCATCGACTGGAATCTCTTGTTCCTCTGCTGGACTTTCATCTTCCGACTGATCAGCTTCATGATCTTCCCGTGGCCTCTCAGCACCATTATCATCATCATCTTCATCAGCTTCATCCGCCTCATCACCACCTTTATAATGAGGCTCACCATCAGCTTCATCATCATCAGCCTCATCATCAGCTTCATCATCATAACCTCCACCGGTTTCCTCATCACCATGATCCTGATCTTCATGCGTACTATTAGTTAGATAAGGAACCAAACCCGGAGTTGCTTCTGAGTGGTCATGCTCTAGAAATATGTCAACACTACCACCAATACTGCTAACACAACAACAGAGGGATTCCATATCTTCCACCTCAGAATCAAACACATAGTTTATTTTGCTCATTTCGGCCAAAGAATCTTTGAACCAAATCAGAGAAATGGGTGATAGTATCTTCTCGGCAAAGCAGTAGTCGACAAACGAATCCCATTTCACCTTTGACAATTCCCATTTCTGCGTTTTACATCCCAATTCGTTGACATACACGAACTCATCTTCTTTTTTCTTCACCATCGATCCACCGTAGTGGATTATCAACTCAACCGTCTTTTTCTCACTGTAAAATCGACCAATTAGTTAAAGAAAATCAAACACAAGACAACACAAATACATGAAGAAACTTCAAAATCACTCGAAATGTATGAGATTTTAAAACAACAAGACAAATACATGAAGAAGGAAGGAAGCTAACCTCATTTCTACGGGAATATCTCTGATTTTCTTCTTCACTCGAATCGCACACCAAAATCGTCAAAAATCTCTCCGAGTTTCACCTTAGAACGAAGAACCCTAATTTCAAAATCAATTTGGGGTTTTCACGAATCTCTCATCACAATCAACTAAACTCGTGTTTCTTACCCTAAACCCAGAAAAATCGCACCGGAATTCGCAAAAAACAGTGGGTTTTCACGAAGAACCCTAAAACAACATTTGGGGGTTTTTCCTCTTCTCCTCCTTATCGTAACCCAGATTTGGGTTTTTTTGTTTTTTTTTTTTTTTTTTTTTTTAAAAAACATATATGTAACACGTTTTAATTAAAACTAACAGACACGTTTTTCATAAACTTAAACGGAAGTTAACTGAATTTAAACGGGGTTGATATTCTATTAACACCGTTTATGATTCCGTTAAAAATTGTGGCGGCGCACACAAATTCACCACCTTCGAGGTTTAAAATGTGAGTATCGTCATCTTAGAGGTTTAAAGTGTAAGTAGTAAACTTTCGAGGTTTAAAGTGTCAGTGCTAGTCACCTTGGGGGTTTTTTATGCGTTTTTCCCTATCTATATTACATTTTTGGTCTAAACATCAATACTCAGGCCATCTTTATAGGTGAAACGTTCGCTAGAAATATAATACTATTTTTTTAGTACAAATAAATCATATCATTAAATCCAAAAAATTGAATTATTCACATGGACATGTGGTGATAAATGGTTATTACTGTTTCTGAAAGTTTCAGCCAAAAGAGTCAATTTTCATTCTCTTTCCTCTCATCCTCATTCTCTCTCTTCTGTTTTAATTTTTTTCTATTTATTTAATTATCTGATACTCCCTCTGTTGCATATTAGTTGTCATTCTAGCGTTAATTTTTTGTTTCATATTACTTGTCGTTCTGCATTTCCAATGCAAATTTATTACTATTTTTCCATCTTTTACCCTTAACTTTCAGCTTAATAATTATTTCTATCAAACAAAAGAACACATTAATTAGGGGTAAAACAGAAATCTTAAATGTTTTCTTAATTTGTGTGAAATAACCTAGAACGACAACTAATATGAAACGGAGGGAGTACTTGTTTAGAAACTACCGATAATCATGCTCTCATGATACAAGTTGAGTATCAATAGCATTATCTTAATATTAATTGAATTAGTTGAGACTTCATCTAATTTTTCAAATTTATTGATGATACTCATATACACAACAAAAAACAAAGTCATATGAACTGAAATTGAGTTTTGTAAAGGTAAGCTCAAAGCCACATATAATTGGTTTCTATAGAAATACATCTAAAGGAAATACCATCAAAATAAAGAGAAGCTACACTAATATCCGATAGGACTAATTGGTTATGTTCAATCATCATTTGTTACTACAATCTTTTTTTGTTTTTCTTCCCAACTTTTCCCGAATCCACATTTCCCGCTTTGGTCTTGTACTAATACTCAGTTGACGGATTCGCATCTGCAAGTTGACGGATTCTCATGAAACTCACATTTACCAGCTCTTACTTCCTTCTCTGAAATGTTCTTACTCTTGAAGCAACTTCCTCCCAAGTTGTGCTCTCTCTGCTCAAATACAACTTGTATATCTTTTTTGCATTTTGTCTAAATGTCGGTTTATATTCAAAATATCTCCTACATAAAACCAAGAATCTTTCAACACATAAAGCTAACAACCTTAGGAACATAAGTGGAGAAGGAGAAAGAAGAGCTTTGGTTAGTTAACTACCTTCGAGCATGTAATATAGTCGCCATGTTTCCATTATTGTTGATAACAAAAACAAAGCTTTCATCGATGTAATTGCAAAAGTCCTATAATGATCTAGTTGATTTCTCATCCTTTCAAACCATACTCCACCAGCTTTGACTTATACAATGCCACTGATTATAGGTTTTCATATAGACATGAAAGAATCTGTAAAAAAATTAGTTTTAATATAAAGAAGAGCTATCTAGTTGCCTCTCCTAAAGATAGATTAACTTTGTAAAAACTGAGAAACAGAACAAAGAAAATTAGGATTATATTACCTTTCAATTGTACGTTTCTCTATCCGTAAAAATCTTCTTGCCTTTCGTTTTCTTTTCTGTTTAATTTCATCTCATCTACTTGTTGATCAAGATGTGTGATTCTTCTCAAGTAAAAGAATCTGCAAATCAATATTTTCAAAGAATCTGCAAATCATATTTTCAAAACTCAAAACCAAGAAACACAAGTGTTACCTTAGGTTCTCGTAACCAAGCTTGATATCTCATACCATAGGTAAAACGATCCATAATCTAAATCCAAGCATGACCACCAAATTTCCTCTCAACCAATTGCACAAGACATCTCAAATCCAACTCCGTTAGGCAATCTCTCCTCTGTTTTCTCCACTCTACAACAGCACCAAACAAACTCAACAAAACAAACCAAAAAACAAAACCTTTTTTTTTACACATCCTTAAACCAAGTTTACCTAGCAATTACATCAACATGTTTAGACGATGATGAAGAAGAAGAAAAAGGAGAGCCTTTAAACAAGGAGCTGATCCAAAACCCTTTAAAGGAGAAGAAGTTGCAGAACGAGGAGTAGGAGATGATGAATCAAACGACCTAGGAGCAGAACATCGAAGCTTGAGGATTTTACAGTCATTAGAATTAGAAGAAACTCATCTCGGTTTCCATGTTCGATTTGATTCCGTAGTAAAGACGATCGAAGAAAAGAGACGATCGAGAGATCGATTAGAAAAGAAGAGAACCAAATAGGAAAGAAGAGGATCGAAGAGAAGAAACGGTTTCTCCGTCGAGAGAAAAACAAAGCGAAATGAAGAAGAAAAAAATTATTTACTCAGAAACCTAAAAACAACACGGTTCTATAAGAAGCTGACACGTGTTCCATTTTAGTGTGGCTTGCGGATCAACGAACTGATCTTTTTTTTGCTGAAAAGATACTTAAAAATTGTATTATAATTGGTTTGGGCTAATTGATACTCATAAATATCACGAGTATACATGCTTAGTATGTTTTGGGTATCATAAGTTCATAACAACTATGCAACTGTAATAGGATTAAGCTGGATAACGATACCAGAAGAAATGAAATAATTACGTAGTGCTAATTTAATTAAGATATTAATAATAGTCGACATGGGTTTCAGGACAAATGTCATCGGATAAAAGCTCTTTGCGAAAAGGTGGAGGAATAAAAGGAGGACGAGTACACATGAGCAGTGCCCAATTCACTCCTTGGAAGAACGGGTGTCGTTTCACGGCCGATGCACCCAGAGACGATCCCAAGCGTCGGGTTGGGTCTTTGGCCAGTAGCTGAGAGATCAAATCCTTGGCCGCGCTTGGGATCGTTGGCTCTTTCGGGAATTCGAGGGCTCGAGCCACGACGTTGGCAAGGGTTAGCTCGTGGTCCATCCCTTTGAACGGCGTCGTTCCGTAGAACAGCTCGAACATAAATATCCCTAGCGTCCACCAGTCCACTGCACTCCCGTGCCCTTCTCCTGTCATTCACATTTACTATTGATATATAATTTACCTAAGAATCATATAACGGTTTATATCTAAGGTGACGTGGATTTGAAGTATATACCTGAAACTATCTCAGGAGCCAAGTACTCATGTGTCCCAACAAAGGACATGGACCTGACGTCCACAGGCTCGGCCACAAGCTCAGGACCGTTGTTACGGTGATCGGTCTTCTTCTTTCGCCTTCGGATTCTCGGGTGGAAGCAGGAGACGGCAGGGACAATACAATTGGGGATCATACAAGAGGACGATGTGGTCTGACGGTGGTCCATGGCTTGGTTCTCGTTCTGGTCAGAAGAGCCGTGAGGAGGTTGGTCACGGTTCAGCACAATCTGTGGTGTGGAGGTGGATTCGTCACATTTTAAGGAGAGATCAAAATCAGTTAGCATAATGTGACCATCTGATCGAACCAGCACGTTTTCAGGCTTCAGGTCACGGTAAACAATCCCCAACATATGAAGATACTCAATGGCCACGATCACTTCCGATACATAGAATCTGGAAAACAATAAGGAGATGTGATTATTAGTAATGTGAACGCAAAATGATACAAGGGACAGGAAGGAAGAATACAGGGTAGTGAGGACAATACGAATAATGGAGATTTGCAATAATTAGCAAGAGATGTTTTGGAATCTTTGGTTACATTTTTTTAGGTATTGTGACAAAACAGCATCTGTTGGATTTTGGGGACAAGAAGATGATGTTTGGTTTGATGTTAGTATGCCATAAGGAACAAAAGTGGACCTACAAGGTTGTTGGTTTAACGAACTCTTTTGTCTAAGAGAGTTCTGGTGCAAAACATATTACCCGAAATTCCTCTTTACCTTGACAAAGCCAGAGCCGACTCTTATGTCTTCTTCAAGGGTCCACATTAAACAGACTCCACACAAAACAGAGTAAATCTCTAATTCTAGATACAACATCACTCCCTAACAACAAGTTCGTGCAAAAGATAAACCGAAAACTTTTCTTATCTGCTTCATATACACGTTTCTATAGAGCCATTGTAAACAAGAAAAAATAAGATGTAATTAAGTTCAAAAGGAAAAAGCAAACATATAAACAAGAAACTAGTTGTAAACTAAACACACAATCAAGTTACAAGAGTTTAAAAGAAAAATCTCAACTAGTCCTGACCTTGACTTCACTCATAGAATCTTTAACGAGTAAACTACTACTTAACAATCTGATCTAACATCTACCAAGAAGTACAAGATCCGGTTTTCTCGTATTTCACGTGATAAGAATGGTTCCATAAATGGTAATAAGTGGCTAACTCAACTAACAATGATAACTTCATCTTACTACCAACCAAATGGGGTAAATAAATCTACTGAGCCATACTAACACAGAAAAAAAGGACCAATGTAATGTAATATCAAGTACTTGGTTAAATAAATGGTGAAATCAGTCTCTAGGTTTGGTCTCCAATGACTACCTCCAAAATGATTATTCTCATCGTGAAAACTCAAATCCAAAACCACCAATTTTTTTGTAATTTCCAAAATCCGTCCTACTAGTGGGACCAAACCCCATTAAGATTATTTGACAATTTTTTTTATATAAATATTGTAATTTATAAAAACCACCGGTTTCAAAGGGGAATGGCAAAGTTGTAAATATAATTACAAGAACCTGCTTAGCTGGGATGTGCTTGTACTGAAACCACATGCGTAATTAGAAAAATATTCAAATCTCCTCCTTACATTGCATGCTACGTGATTCAATTCAATCACTCGGTCCCACTAAGACTTACACGTGTCCTTACATGATTTGTTCTTATAACAAAGTCAAACCCCACTCGTTTTGACTTCTTTTTTTTAAAGCGTCGCACCAGATTGAAACTACTTAATTGTGTTGTGCCCTACGATGTACACACACGTGTAACTAAGTTGCACACACTTTGTTAATCGTGCATACGTCTGCTTATCAAAATAAATTTAAAACTATATGGTTTTTAATTAAATAGACTATAAAACTTATAAGTTAAAACCAAAAATATATATATTATAAATCGCCACTCTATCGATAGATTAAATAGACTTTCTAGTCCCTTTGCGTGGAGTAATAATAGACTTTTCTAGTCTAAAAACGCACATTATCGAGCACATCAATCAATAAAACAAATATGGAAACACTTTTAGTAACAAATCTAGACAATTAATTACTAAGTGAAAAACACTAATTTCCCGAAATTTTCGGATGCAATTACGGAAACCAAATATCGATTTTCACTAGTATCATTATTATAAAACTCTACATGTTAATACAAGTAACAAACTTAACGGGCCTATGATACACTAATAATTAAAAAATCGCCAATAAAAAGGCAGTAATCTTGTGATTAAGCAATAAATTCTGTTAAAACTACGAGACAGTAGACAGCTGGCGGGTCCCACTACCCCTGATTTCATCAGCCTTTCCATTCTCTTTTTACTCCCAAAAAATATTAAATTTTCAGAAAATATATTTTCGGAAACTTCAAAAATTAATTACTTGGGGAAAGGAAATAAAATAAAAATCCAAAGAAGAGAAACGGAAACTGTTATAGTTACCTAACGGCGGATTCATGAAACCGTTTAAAATTCTGTTTCTGACGGAGAACGTGAAGATCACCGCCGGGACAAAACTCCGTCAATAAACAGAGCCATTTCGGCGAATCAATCGCCGCGTAAAGCGTCGGAAGAAACGGATGGTCAAGCGACTCGAGAATCTCTCTCTCCGTCTTAGCTCTACCTTCTTTGCTTCGACTCGCTAACTCTTTCTTATCCATAACTTTCGCGGCTAAGATCGGTAACTTTCCGGCGGATTCTCCCGATTTGAATTCAGCTAAGAAAACAGAACCGATGTCTCCGGCGCCGAGACGGAGACGGAATCTGAGATCGGAGAGTGAGAGAGATGATCGGAGCGACGGAGGGAGTTTGGAAGAGGAGAATGAGCCGTGAGTTGACGGTGCCGGGGTTAGAGATGAAGAAGAGCGTGAATCGGAGGAAGTGCTTCGATTCACGGTGGTTCCGGCGGATGTGAAGCTTATACTCTGTAAATCGTCGGCTAAATCATCCGCCGACCATGGCTCCATTTCGGATCCGGTTTAGACCCAATGGGTTTTAGAGAGAGAGAAGTAGTAGCTGTGTGATTTTTGATTTTTGATTTTGCCTTATTGGGATGAAAATAGAATCATGAGATTTTGATACAATGGCGAATGGCATAAGTTGTAATTTATGGGTTTAGGCATGTATGGTTTCGTAATTAAGTTTATTTGCTTGTTTTTTAAGCAAATTATCGATAGGGGGTTTCTTGTTATTGTTTTATTTTGTTTATTTATTTATGTAATTATTACGGAATTATTTGGGAGGATCATTTGGCTCTCTTCATGATTTAAAAGATCTTTCGATCATTTGTTTCTAAAGAGAGAAACAAAGAGACATACTATAATCTAGGCCCCTACAGAAAAAAGATAATGACATATACATATTCTGTGTTTTTTTTTCTGTTTTAACTTTTAAGTTGTGATTATCGTTATTTTATTTGTAATATTATATCTTTTGGCGTATTACATTTGCCAAGGACAAGGACGGGTGTAGAGTTTATGAAGTTAATAACTTCGTTGGAAATTTAAAATGTCACTGGTAGGAGGATGTGTTACTAGTGATTTAATTTTAAGTTATGGATGTAATTTTGTTATGGGGGAGATACAAAAGTGAGTAATACCAAAATTTGGAATCTGAGTTTAATTATAAAAGCAAAATTTGGAATCTGAGTTTAATTATAAAAGCTTTTTTTAAGACAAGGAGTTTCGTAGGCAAAATAAAAACAATTACAAAACCTGGTTGAAACTAAATAGCAACAATATGTAGGTGAAACATAGAAACAACAAATGAGCCTAGCGAGCTAGGTTAATGTCTCTAATGTTGCTGTCAACTAGTCCAAGCAGAGCATAAGCCACGGTTGAGATGTAGTTGAGCAATCGATTGTTCTTTTCTCTTCAAAGGTAATAAATAGTTTATTGAGCGTTGTTGAAGCGATTAAACTACTTCAATGTACCAGCTGAAAAGGTTGATAGCCAGTTTATGAAGGCCGACCAATTCATGAATTTACAGTTGAGTAAGATATTATTAATCTTACGAGAAATTATTGCATTTGACCCCCAGAAAAAAAAAAAAAAAACGAGAAAGGACTGCAAACATATTATGGAATATCTGTCGCTAGATTTCTATTACTATGTTATAACAATAACTTCTAATTTAATTATGTTTTGTGTTCATTTTTTTTTGTTATTAAATTTTCATAGATGTTATCATTATTGTAGGTTTTAAGTTTAATCACATATCTATAGTGTACAACTTATAAATGTTACCATTAAGTTACTTTGAAAACAAAATGTTAAATCTTTTTTTTTACCAAATTCACCACACATAAGTCTATAATGATGTACATTGTGAGTTTCGATAATCTGATCGAATATGAAAATCTTAAGAGTTAAGACTATACTATTAAAAATAAAGATTGGTAATGTAGACAACAAATTAGATCGTTGACGAAGAAATTTGTAGTTTTAAGACCCTTTACATCTTTTGAGATTAAATTGTACAATGAAAATTTTTTAGATGTGAGAATTTATTTAATCAAAAAATTCGTACGTTATTTAGTAGAATAATCATATATTCATACAACTTAATTCTAGTTTTTGTGTTCATAATGGTTTGATTAATTATCTCATGAGACTACAATGAGGTTTTTACGAGTAGTTTGCTTACTTTGTAATTTTAGATCATCCCAAAATTATAAATCAAAGTACATTAAATTTGTAAGAATGATCTTCAGCCCTTTTAGGTTTCACAAGGATTGATTTTAGATTTACCGGATTCCAAAACTAGTGTTCTTGCTTGAAAATAATTTAATTACTACTTTGTTTGATGTTTTAGAATTTTTACACATATTAAGAAAACACATTAAAATTTAGTTATAAATGTCTTATTTTTTGTACTAAACATTTTTTCTTTAAGTCTAAACCAATAATAATTCACTAAAATCAATTATTATGTTTTGAAATTTACAATTTACTTCATAAAAACTGCATAGAAAACAGAGAAATTCAATATTTTAGATACAATTTTTTTTCTACAACATTAATAATAAACGAACGGAGGGAGTAATATTTATTTACATTGGTAGTAAATTGTTTACTATAAAAATTAGTATATACATAATTAGAATTCATTTAAGAGTATAAGAACACCGTCTTCAAGTGTTGTTATGCGTAAATACCTTTTAGTGGTTTTGTTTTAAACTCGAAACAAGATCTTCCTTGTATCGTAAATGAATATCTCATCTTTAAAACGGTTCAACTTCGATGCAGAATGGATCATTGGATTTTCTCTGTGTTTAGACGGTTAAATTATATCAATTTTATACCAGATGTGAAAAAAACTATACAAAAAATTAGGGACTTCAAATCATGTGTAAATCAGCTTGGTAAAAAAAAACTGATTCTAGTTACATCACACTTATTATTTACTCCTATGGTAATTTTGCTGAACTAGTACACTTGAACCTCAACAATAGTTTGGTCTGCATCGTTCTGTAATAGGCTCCTAGTTTTCAGGGAACGATGACTCCGTCACAGTGGTGTCCCAACCTCACCACTACTACACCAACAATCCTCTTATATTTACCATTTTGCCACTACACTCAATTTCTTCCTCTTCCTTGTCATTCCCCATCTACTTTCCTCTCAACCAAACCCCTTTCGATTTCCCGACAAAAACCAAGAATCTCTCCTTCCGTTGTGCGCTCTGCATCATCTTCGATGTCGACTCCGAGTCAGAGCAGCGAAACCAAACCTTTCTCTGTTCTATTTGTCTGTCTAGGTAACATTTGTCGTAGCCCTGCAGCTGAAGGTGTTTTCAGAGATATTGTCAAAAAGAGAGGTCTCGATTCCAAATTCAACATCGATTCCGCTGGAACCATCGATTATCACGAGGTAATTAGAATAATCTAATTTAGGGTTTTGGAAGAAGATTGATTGAAACAATTTAGGGTTTGATTGAATCTAATATAGGGTTTTGTTGTTGTTTACAAGTAGGGGAATATGGCAGATGCAAGAATGAGAAGTGCAGCGAAGCGTCGTGGAGTTGAGATAACATCATTATCAAGACCAATAAAGGCTTCTGATTTCACTGAATTTGATCTTATTCTTGCCATGGACGAGCAGAACAAAGGTAGAGGAGGAAAGAGTGTTTATTACTTACATTTGAACATTTTCTAAAAGAATTTGTGTGGTTTGAGATCTGTGCTTAGCTATGGAGAATTTGATGTATGTTTGCAGAGGATATATTGAAGGCTTTTAATGTATGGAAAGGCAGAGTGAATCTCCCACCTGATGCCGATAAAAAGGTTAAGCTAATGTGTTCATATTGCAAGAAGCACAATGACAAGTATGTTCCTGACCCTTATTATGGTGGAGCTCAAGGCTTTGAGAAGGTAATGATAACCAGTAGAGAATGAATTTGCCATCATCTTCTATTGAATGGCGAACTTGAATATTGATGCTAAATGTTTGTTTAGAGAGATGTTACCTATATATTCAGCTAGGTTGTCTTTAGATACGGTTGATTTGGTTTATATGACATTGAAACGACATGCCATTTTGCCATTCAATTCCAGGATTTTCTTGTTTCGTTAGAACAATGCTCGGAAACTTGAATCGTGATTCTACGTGTTTCTTTGACAAGGTACTGGACTTGCTTGAAGATGCATGCGAGTCTTTGCTGGACAGTATCGCAGCAGAAAGTTGAGATGGCAAGTTCAAAGTCACAATTCCGGGCACTTGGTTGTTTCTGATTAATGGCTTTGCACATAGACTTGATTATTTACATTTAGTGACATCCTCAATCATGTGAAGCTAAAATCATGTCCATGTTCTATTTATAAACCTTGTTATTATAAGATCAAAACACTCTATACACGATTTCAGTAATATTAATTACTCTTTTGATGGATCGTTTATTATTCAGGATTCTTTAAACTGCATATCAGGGCAACAAATATCGAGTGTAACCAAATTTGAACACACAATTAAAGGTGACTAAGATTGAGAGTCAACAACTTCTTCTTGCAAATAAAAGTCTCCTGCAGCATTCTGAATTTATTACAACAAACAAACAAGTTCCAAACATAGCATTTTGTTCTCTCAAAACAAACTTAGCAAGATAAAACCCTCCTTCTTACTAGACCGATAAGCGAGGGGCACAATAGTCAACAAGCAGAAAAGTTGTCTCTATGTTCCTGCTGTCGTTACTGTGAGTACCCATACCTGCCATCATGAACCACCTGCTTAACGCCACTTTGACAAACCGAAACCTATTCTTGTACCACAGCTTCACTGTTGCTATGTCCTTTCCCTGTATCTTCTCGACTCCAACAATGATCACGTCTCTAAGTCCAACATAGCAGGTTGCCTCACCTGAAGTGCCACAGTAAATTCCCTACCACACAAAACAAATATTAGATCAAATCTTTGTCATATAATCTCTCATTTTTACTGAATATCCAACAAACAACACTTACATCTCCAACTTCAATCTGTGGAGTGAACACATGCAGTTTTGCAGCCACCGGCTGATCCATCAACAAGTCAGATGCTTCCTTGATATCCTTCGCCTCAACCACTTGTCCTTTCATGGAAACAAGAGCAGGTGTACACGATGATGGAAGCTTGATCTTAGTTCCCAGAGGTAGCCAACCATCTACTTTCGGTATCCCTCCTTCTTTCAAAGCAAACTCAAGACAGTCCTTGACAGTGAGCTTTGTTCCTGGACAAGCTCTGTCCACCAGATACTGAGCAGAGTACTCAGTATAGACACTGTCCAGCTTAAGTGCAAGGCGTGCAGAGCTTATCAGTTCAACAGCTACTATAGCTGCAGAAGCAGATGCATCTACAACACAATACACACAAATGGAAATGACTCAAATCCCAGCGAAAGTACTTGTGTTCATCAGTTCAAAACCAAATTAAAAAAATGGTATTTTCTAGAGTGACGAGTTACCATGCTGTAGGTCACGGTCGAGCTCAAGCTCTCGTGCGAGACTGACTGACCCTCGGTAACTAGGATCATAGGGGATTGCCATCTGCAATTACTTAACCCTGAATACATATGAACACAGAATGTATAAACCATTAATAGCAAAATCAAAGAGAGAGTGAACAAAACCTAACTAGCAAGGAGAAAGATGAAGTTAAACAAAAGCATAAACCATTTTTATCACTGACACAGAATGTGATAGCTTCTCTAACACATAACGAGCAAGCTAAAGAAAGATTCACACTTGAAAAAGGTTAAATTTCACTAAAAGCTCATCACTGTGACCTAATCAAACTAAAAAGTAACACGAATCGTACTTAACCCTAACAAACCAGAGCAAGCTAGAGAATATGAAATAGCAAAATCAAAGAGAGAGAGAGAGAGAGAGAACAAGACCTAACTAGCAAGGAGAGACATCAAGTTACACAAAAGCATACACCATTTCTATCACTGACACAGAACGAGCAAGCTAAAGAAAGACTCGACATGATTCACCCTAGGTTAAAGTTCACTATCAATTTGACTTAATCAAACTCAAAAATGCCGCAAGCTAATGTAACAAATCCGAACTGTGAGCAACAAAATGCGAGGAGCAGAAAATCTTACCGGAGGTGGAATCGGAAGCACTAGTGTTGAAGAAGGAGAAAGGCAAGGAAATGAGGAACACTAGCAAGTAGCGTGATTTAGATGGTTATTTATAGAAAGAGTGAGAGAGGAACCCTAAAGTGAGTCGTCCAAGTGTCATCATCTTGTTGTATGTAAAGATCCAAGGGCTGCCAGCTCAATAACACTAGCCTTGTTCGTACAAGTCTTTGTCTCCAAGTCTCGTTCAAACGCTACTCTGCTTTTGTCAGATTGTTTACTCTGCTTTTGTTGTTGCGTTTATTTTCTTCATTTAGCCGTTATGGCTTGATTCCACAGACAAGAGATTTCGTGGGCCTAGTTTCTACTGGATCAATCTGGCCCATCTTTGCTTTTCCGTTGAAATCCACTAATGAAGTTAGACTTGATACTTTGTAGTATTTTCTGAGCCTGAATATAACATTGGCAAACTTCATTCGATAACAGAAAAACTTAATTCTTACCCATACGATTTGACATAACATAAACATTATCAAAATAGACTAGGGAAATGACTCGACATGAAGCACAACAAAAAGTACTTCACAAGAAAAAAACCAAACTCAATGAAGCTAACCAATGTCACCACCACTAAGGGTGTTTTAGCTTCTTTCGATAATACTAGAGTGGTAAGAAACAGAACCACCATTTTGTTGTCTCTATCGGATTTGCTAAATCATGGTTAGTTCCTTAACCAAAACAAACACGAGACTAGGAAAATGATGATTGCGAGATGAAATGCCCAATTCATGGTAAATATAACATATCAATTCCAAATTTATATTTCGAATGTAGTAGCGATTGATTCCATAACTCTACAGATAGAAAGTCTAATAAAGCATTCTTAATTTATTACAACAAACAAGTTTTCACAACTAGCATATTCGTTCTCTAGATGCTTACCAAGATAAAATCTCTTACTTATTTGATAGATAGACAAACGTCAGACACCAAAAGCCAACAGGTTACTTAATTAATAGATAAACGTGGGACAACAAAATCAACAAGCAGACCTGTTGGCCCTATGCCCTGAGAGCCGTCGTGTGGTGCTGAGAGAAACATCCTGCTCAAATTCACTTTGACATATGAAACCTTCTTCTTGTAACATACTTCACTTCTGCAACAGTCTCTCCCTCGATCTTCTTGACACCAAGTATAATCACATCTCTAAGTCCAACATAGGAGGTTCTATCACTTAACGGGCCATCGAGTATTCCCTACCACCAAAAAAATAAAATAAACAAAGATTAGACCAAATCGTTGTCACATATCTCTGATTGTTATTTCAATTATACTAACAGCACTTACATCTCCAACAAGATCAATTTCTGGACTGAACACATGCAGTTTTGCTCCTACGGGTTGGTGCACCAACATCTTATATGCATCCTCCAATTTCTTACCCTCAATCACTTCCCCTTTCATGGATACGAGAGCAGGTTTATACGATGATGGGGGCTTGATCTTTGATCCCAGATGTGGCCAAACATCAGCTTTCGGTATCCCTTCTTTAAACGCAAACTCAAAGCAGTCTTTGACAGTGAGCTTGAGATCCATTCCTCCCTGCCCTTCTTCCTTCTTGGGACTCGCATTGTCCACCAAATACTGAGATGAGTACTCAGTATAAACACTGTCAAGCTTTAGGATAACACGAGCAGCGCTTATCAGATTAACAGCTACCAAAGCTGCAGATTCAGATGCATCTACAAAGACAAAGAAAACAAATGGAGAAGATAAGATTAGACTTGTTTTCCAACCAGAGTAATTACTTTTATTTGTATCAGTCAAAAACCAAATCCAAGTTTCAGTGTAGTGATGCAACAACAGAGAGTGATAAGTTACCGTAATCTTGATCATTTGACCGTCCATCAGAGGAGTAGTGAGCCATTTGCAATTTACTTATTCCTGCATACATATGAACATTTACGAACAAAAATGTTCCATTAACACATTGTGAATGTAAACTGAAAATGAAAAGAACATTAAGAAGTGTAGCAAAGTGAACCGATGTTCACAAAGTTATGTCAGAGGTATTAATGAAGGAAAGGAAACGCAAAATCAAGCGGAAAGAAGACACTAAAATCTAACACAGAAAGAAGATAGAGCAAATTTCGGAGAGAGAACAATAAAACAGAACAAAACATAAGTAGCAAGAATAAACATGAATACAAGTTAGACATAACAAAAAAAACCATTTTAATAACTGACAAAAATTGATCGAGCAGGATTCTTAACAAAGAGTAACAAAAACAAGACCTAACAGTTATTGGCTAAACGAAACAAATGCGAGAGCTTCTTCAACATAAAGAAGGATTCAACATGATGGAAAAAGCGTGAGAGTGTGGAGACATAAAACATGGATTATAGGTCTGACATAAACATAAACCATTTTAATCACTGACGCTAATCGATTGGCTAAACTAAAGGAGCATTTGACATTAGTCACCCAAGAAAAGGTTAAACCCTAAAACGTAAACTAAAAATTCGTCATTGTTCACTGGAAAAGACAATGCACAAGCGAAATTCCTAATAGTTCAAAGCAAGCTAAGCAAATTCCAACTGTGAGAAACAAAATGAGAGAGACGAGAAGCTTACCGGAGACAGATAGCGAGAGAGAGAGACAACAACGACGGAAACGGAAACGGAAGCCGTCGCAAATCTCCGTCGCTTGGAGAAAGACAAATGGAAGTGTAGGAAATGAGTGAGACGGTGATTTTGGAACTCTCTAGATATTCCAAAACGACATCGTTTTGACACATTGTCTTGTTTTGGGCTTTTATTTATGGATTTTTCGTGGGCTTCTTCTAAGGTCAATTGGTGATTACTGATTAGTCTCTCTGTTCGCAGCAATTATTAGGAGAGCAATTTGTCAACAAAATCCCCAAAAAGTAGGGATTACGTTGATGCCTTATTGGTCCACGTTTCTATTATTCCTCCATCTTCATTTCTAAATGAAATTGTCAACTTAACCATGGTTAACATTTCTCTAAACCGTGATTAGGTTTTGACCATCTTCATTTATATATAAATAGGTACAAAAATCCTGCATAGGCATTTCGCAGCCCCAAATAGTTTATCCTGCCACCACTAGGAATTCTTTACTCTTCTGTTTCTGTTTCCGGTTTTAATTCCTTCTAATGACTTTTTTTAATCGTCCTTGGGTCTTGTGTTAATCCATTTTTTATTTATTTGTTGCAAATGATGAGTTAATCCCAATTGATAAAAGAAGCTCAGATTCTTGAGCAGTGTTGGAAATCATAAACTTCCATGACTCTGATGCATTTCATCAAACAAATCTCAAATTATTGAGTGATCTTTTCGGTTTTTTTTTTTAAACAATCAGTGAATATTTCTAATGATCAGATTTCTGTTTTCAAATATATTTTTCTTTGGTATACATTCTCTGACACTCAATTTTTAAGTCAGATGCGTTTTAGATTTTTTTTTTATATGGTGAACCTAAACTCTCTTTGCAAATTTTGTTTTGTTGAGATCCAGAGATATTATTGCTTGGAAATGTAAAAACATATGAACAAATGAAAATCATGATTCATGAGATCAAATAGATTCGTAATAGTAAAGTTTGTATTTTGCAGACTTTATGGAGATAACAAAATTTGATTTTCATATTCAACTATAAAACTGACATGATTTTAGAATAGTCATTATTTCTTGGAGAAAGATAAAAAAAAGTTTAGAAGCTAAACAATCAACTAGCTAGCTACCAAATGCCAAAAAGCTAATAAATTATCACTGGTTTTTTGATGTGCCCATATAAGATTAGCCGTTAAAATGTAGTTTTCATTACAATTCTCCGAAATTAAAACCAACTTGGGATTGCTATGCATCATTATCGTTGTCCCCATTGAAATACTCATCGTCCCTTTCAATCTGCTTATCCCGCGAACGCTCTGAAACAATCAAATCCGGTTCCAACATAACATCAATCACTGAGAAAAAAACGACACACTTTTGTATCTTACTACATTTTCAGGGTTGCTTTCGATACTTACGGTCCACACGTTCATCCGGGTTTTGTTCGTCTTCATCAAAATCCGGTATGTAGAAATCCGGTGGAACCTGCGAGATTCAAGCCAAAAGGCTGATCAGTCTTAAATAAATAGATTGGATCACAAACACTGCTGTTCGATGATGAGGCGAGTTTACCTCCTGCATCTGCACGCTTGGAGCGTGTTGGATGTATCGCAAATTCTCCAAAATCTGTACTTTGATCGAACTAATATACGATTTGGTATTTAGATTCTCCTGCCATTTTCAGACACAAATGATTATCAATGTCTAATGAGTAAGTAAACATATAGGTTCTTTAAGTTATAAGAAAGTTCCTTACAATGTGACCACCTGGAATCTTCAATGAAAAATCCGGCGCAAAATACTTGATGTAATCATTATCAGGAATCTCTGCGAAATAATTAACCCGTGAGTTCGAAACATTGTATCATTTTCCTAAAAAACATTAAACTTTACTAACCATTAGGAAGTTCTGTGTCCAAAAGAATGCCAGTCTCAACGGTCCAACACCTAGCTACATTCTCTTTTGTGTATCCTCCACCTCCTGTAACCTAGTAAACAATCGGAAAAACAGACTTTTCGTAGAGGAACTTAAGATTAAAAAAGGCCTAGTAGACATTACTCAAGAGAGAGAGAAAGATACCAGTAAGGGAATATTGAATTTCTTCACAAATTTCACACATTCAGCATGTCCTGAATAAATGCATAGAGAAATCTGTTTCAGAACCCGAGTCGTTTAGATACTAGCGAAAGACTGATCGAGATAAAGAAAGTGATTTTTATTACAAGAAGAGAAAAGCACCATCAATAGAGAGATTAAAGCATCCTAGTCGATCCCTGGCTAATGAATCTGCCCCACACTGAAGAACAATTGCACCCGGTTGATATATCTCAACAACCTTGGAAATTATCTAAAAGGAAAGAAAAAAGGGCAAGATCAAAAGCACGATAACATCAGAAACACCAATAGTTTGATAGTTTCGGTTAAAGAACTTACTGTTCTGAACAGACGGTTGAAACTAATGTCATCAATACCATCCTTCAGCGGCACATTTATGGCGTAATACTTCCCTTCTCTTTCTCCTATTTCCTTTTTAAACCAAATAGATCACAATGACAATTCATCCGAACACATCAAAACAGTCCTCCCAAATTCAAGAAATGAGCTCCGAATATTACCTTAACATCGCCTGTCCCTGGAAAGAACTTATCCCCAAACTTATGAAAGCTAACAGTCATTACTCTACATAAAATTATTCAAAAGATATTGGTATAAATTTGTAAAGAAAAAAACTTACAAGAAGTCTATGAACTAAGTGTACCTATCAGTAAAGTAAAAAGCTTCTTCAACTCCATCACCGTGATGAACATCTATATCTATGTATAGCACACGGGGATGGTGTTTCAAAAGCTCCAGAATTCCTAGTACGAGATCGTTGATGTAACAAAAACCTGATGCATCACATTTTTTGGCATGGTGCAACCCACCCGCCCAATTTATGGCAATGTCACAGAGTTTGTTGTTTAATCTGCGTGCAGCATCTATTGTAAAATTTCAGTCAGTCAATAAAGCTTTAAAGTGACAACCAAACTTGAATACTGACATATACTGCATGCATTATGATTTACCTATGGTTCCGCCGGCATACATTTGACAGAACTCAAACAGATCCTCAAAGACAGGACAATCCTCTCCCAGATTATCTGCATCAAAGTAATTCCATTTTAGCTAAACACATAAACTGCAAAAAACCAATTGATGAAGACATAAAACTTACATCTCGCCATTTCATCAGGAAATAAACTCTTGTTTTCTGGATTGATTCGTTGCAGGAACTCCACATAGTCAGGAGAATGGAACTGGGCCATCTCAATAGGATATGCCTTATGTGGACGCTGAGACAATAGACAACATATAAAGAGTTCAAAAGGATGTAAGCAAAAGGAACAAAGGATTCAAGAACAAGAAACAAGAAAGATGAGCAAGAGAAACTGACATAAACTTCCATCTTGCTATGGAGGCCATATGCAAGAATAAGATGATGGGTCATACAAAGCCTGTGAGGTTTCATTGGGTGATCAGGACCAAAATAGACACTCCCCACATCCCCTGCAGAAACAAAATGCATCAGGATATCATCAAAAACCCAAATAAACAGCCACAAAGGCTACAACAACAAGAGAACTGAACTCCCATCAGAATTCGCATCATGCAGAAGAAAAGGGATACATCTAAAGTCTGTAAGAGCTTCTCAGCAAGGAAGCTCAAAAGAAAACAAGTTTCAAACACTACATGTAATGACTACTACATAAGGAATACAGCTAAAGTTGACAAAAGTTCTAGGGTTTAATACTTCAGGCACAGAATGCAAAATAACCTTCCAAGAACTCAATTTCACAGGGTACTAGAGTCGTTCTCAGTACTGGAAGGCTTCTGGTTTCAAGCAAAGGAATCGAAAATCAGAAACTTGACCTAAAACCCTTTCTTCTTTTCATCAAAAAACCCTACTCAAAACCAAACCAAGGTTGAATATTTCCCAAGTAATCGTAACCCTTTAACTTATTCTAGAAATTAGATGAGAAAGATTCAACCTTTCGATGGATATAATGTGCAATTTAGTCACCAGGTGCGATTCAGGTGGATAAAAGTGCTCAAGAATTAAAAGTGAAAACTTTAGATGAATAAATACATCAAACCTCAGGAGCTTTCAGGGTATTTCATAGAGAAGGAGAAGATACAAAGGGAGAGAGGAATATACCATCGTAGAAGTAGGAGATCTTGTCCTTGGACCGCATCTCTTAAAGAAAGAAAAAGACACGAAATCAATCTGTGAGAACGATTCAGGGATGGGTTTGAGTAGTTTCAGTAGACACGAGACGATTTCTCCATTGCTCAAGCCTCAAGTCGCAGAGACGAAGCCAAAAGAAAGAGAAGAAGAGCACAAGAGGGAGAGTCCAATGTCAAACGGTGTCGTTTTAATGTTCTGATTAAATCGTCACATGAAAAACATCGGTTTAGTGTCCTTCCTTTTTTGGATCGACTGGTTTAGTATCCAGTAAACCGAATCAAAGATAACCAATTTCGCTATTTTTTTATTTCTTCATCTTCCTCTTTTGTCATAAAAAGTTGTTAAACTGTTACATTAATTAAGGAATACTAACTACTACTACAAGAACTAGCTTCTCATGTTTCAAGGCTGCACCAGAAATCCAATTTGATCTGTGCATTTATACATCTGAAGTATTTAAGAAAAGTTCACATATAATATAATTATATATAAATTTGTTGACCTAATTACTTGTTGATTTCCCATTGTAGTTACCAGAAACAAAGAGAAAAACATTTAAACTAATTAACTAGTAACAGAAAACCGACAAAAGAAGCATATCTAAGTCAACAATATCCTCAGATCATTTTTTCCATTGCCAAAACACTAATTATGGAATATTTTCTAAACCCTTTCAGACCAACAAAAACCCGAGATTATAAGATTCATCATCTTTGATTTCACATCCTAACTTGAAACTTAATCTCTTTTTCAGGAATCAATCTTGTCGAGAGGAGCTACCTCAAAACATATTTTTCTAGTTCCTCCTGTTATGCGACTTACCTTTTACTTTTGGGTTTTTAACCTGATGCAGTAATCGATACTTCACTGGAACACGTGAATCTTTGAGACGCCTACCTAACCTCTCTTTCACAGAAATACGAGGGCGAGGAGCTGCTGCGTGACCGTCATTACCAAAATTCCTTTCGTCAGCCAAGTATCGAGATGGTTTTGTGCTTGTTCCTCCTTCCACTGCATAATTCCCTAGCTTGTCTCTATAATTATATGCTACTTCATGATCGCGGAACCTTCCACTATATGGCTTCTCATAGTTGAAATCACGAGCCATCTTCTCATGGATTACCTCGCCTGCCTCGTCTACCACACCTGATCTGAGACCATTTCCATCTCTTGTATGCAGAATTTCATCATTTGAACGATACACCTCTTGTCGACCGTCTGGATATCTCATATTGTCATGAGCTTTAACATGACCACCATTGCGTAGTTGCAGGCACTCATCATCCAAGGACACTTGCTTTCGGTCATCAAAATGATATTTCATGTATCGACGAGCTTCATCATCTTGCTTACCAACTGATGATCTACTGACATCGGGATGCATCATCCCATAAGAGTCAATTTCATGGTCTTTTACAAGTTGATGACTTTCATGATGCAAGTATGCTGCCCTTTCATCATACAAGGATACTCCTCTACGCTCATCTTGCTTACCAGCTGTTGATCTACTGCCATTGGGATGCATCATCCCATAAGAATCAATTTCAAGATCTTTTACGAATTGTTGGCTTTCAGAGTGCAAGTAAGCTTCCCTTCCATCATACAAGGATACTTCTCTACGCTCTAAATCTCTAGCAACTTCCTGGTTTACCACTATCTCTGATGTGTTGACATCATGACACATCCTGTCATCAATGACAGAGTCATAATCCTTCTTCCGTTGTTGGATTTCGTAACGCATATATGCATCCCTCCTTTCCTTATCCAAGTGTGCTTCACTTCTACCATTGAATGATAATTCTCTAAGCTCTGGACCTCTAGCAACTTCATGATCTACCACAATCTGTAATCTGTTGATATCATGATACATCCTGTCGTTAATGCCAACGTTGTAACCCTTCTTCAGCTGTCGGTTTTCGTAACGCCTATATACATCCCGTCTTTCATTATCCCGATATGGTTCCTTTACATCATTGAAGGATACTCCTCTACGCTCTAGAGCTCTGGCATCTCCATGGTCTACAATAATTTCTGAACTGTTGACATCACGATAAGTTCCATCATCAATGCCATAGTCGTAATCTTTCATTCGTTGTTGGTTTCTGTAACGCAGATATCCATCGCCACTTTCATTATCCAAGTATGATTTCTTTCCATCGTCAAAGGCTACTCCTCTAAGCTTTAGAGCTCTGGCATCTTCTCGGTTTACCAAAAAATCTGATTTGTTGACATTGGAATGCATAATGCCATAAGGGGCTTTTTCATGATCTTTTAGGCGTTGCTGGCTTTCACATTGCAAATATGCTTCTTTTCTATCATTTAAGGATACTCCTATATACCTTAAACCTCTGGCATCTTCATGGTCTACCACAGTATCTAATCTTCTGACATCAGAACGCATCCTATCATCAGTGCCAGACTCATAATCCTTCTTCAACTGTTGGCTTATGTAATGCAGATAAACATCCCTCCTTTCATTATCTAAGTATGCTGCCTCTCCTTCGTTTAAGCATACTTGTCAAAGCTGCACCACTCTTCCATCTCGATCTACCACAAAATCTCTCTCATGTACATCAGAATGCATGCCAGAGTCATAATCCTTTTTCAACTCTTGGCTTTTGTAATGCAGATTAACATCCCTCCTTTCATTAATTAAGTGTGTTGCCTCTCCTTTGTTTAAGGATACTTGTCGAAGCTGCACCACTCTTCCATCTCGATCTACCACAATATCTCTCTCATGTACATCAAAATGCATGCCAGAGTCATAATCTTTTTTCAGCTGTTGGGTTTTGTAATGCATATTAACATCCCTCCTTTCATTATCCAAGTGTGCTGCCTCTCCTTTGTTTAAGCATACTTGTCGAAGCTCCACCACTCTTCGATCTTGATCTACCACAATATCTCTCTCATGTACATCAAAATGCATCCTACTATCATTGCCGAAGTGATACTCATTTCTCATTTCCTCTCTTTCATCATCCAAATAAACGACTTTTCGCACATTATCCACATATGCTTCACTCTCCCTGTTAAAGCATATCATCATACTCTGTGGAGCTCTATCATTTCAATCTACCCCAATATCTGCTTCATGTGAATCAAAATGTATCTTATCATCATTACCAAAGCGATACTCGTTTCTAAGTTCCCGTCTTTTATCATCCGAATAAATTGGTTTCATCCTGTGATCCAAATATGCTTCACTTTCTTTGTTTATGCATAACGTTTTGCTCTGTGGAGCTTTATCATAATGATCTGCTGCAACAGTTGGTCTGTTGAAATCAAGAAACATCCCACTGTCAACACCATCATACAGATAATCCTATTCTAGTAACTGGCATTTTTTATCCCTTTCTTTGTAATGAAAGTTCATGTGGTGATGAGCCTTATCATCTTGTTCGTTCACCAGGTTTGATACCAACTCTACAAAAGGATAATGATTTTTCACGAAGTCATGCTGGTCAATCGTTTTCTCTTTCGCGCAAAACTCAAGATGGGTATCAGCTGCATTAACATCAACTATCTCTGAACCACGAACATATGATTTAGATAAAGATCCTCTTGCCTGCATAAGAAGATCAGTCTCTCTAGCCAAATTATTGACATCAATCCCAACACAGGGAAGCTCTCCTGGTTCAATATCAGATCCTATTTGATAAATTTTGCAAGATTCATCTACAATCTCTTTGCCACACCTACTCAGAGATGGTGAACCATGGTCCCCACTGTTAAAATCACGAGAATAAGTAAAATCTTGCATAAATTCCCCTTGTTGATCCTTTGGTGAGTTTCTACCAACATGATCATCAAGATGTCAAGACTGTACAGCCTGAGATTCACAGCCATTCCCACTATAACTTGGTCTTGTGACTCTTGTTTCATTTACTCTATCTAAATCATTAGCAAGAATGCAACACTTGGGAATCAACTCCACTAGACCCTATTTGTGACAGAGGTGATGATCCATGTCTATTAGCGTCCATGTCTCTACCATCTTCACTGTACCGTTCACCTTTCAGAGCCACAAAGATAGCTTCGGGTTGCTCCACCTGTCTTGCCAAATCGATGTAGTCTCGAGAATTTGATTCCAATTGCTCAGTTTTACCATTCCTTAACACATTCCTCCCATGAGATGGAGAATCCTTGTAATCACGCGTTGTGATAACTCTAGAAGGCTCATGCTCATGCTCGTCGCTTAAACACTGCTTCATTGTTGATGGGAATGGTTCTGCATCATATCTCCGATGATGTACAGTATCAGTGGAGTCGGATCTGTTCGGATAATCTACGGCGGAGAAAGCATTTATGTGGAGATGAGAATGTACTTCCCTATAACGCTCTTCCTCTTCTTCTTCTCGTCCACATTCATCGGAATATCCATCGCGTTTCTGTTCGTACGGAGCGGAATACCTATTGTCTCGTCGGATTCCATCAACATCTTGTTCCCGGACCTCGAATCTACGAGAAATTCCATATCTTGAAATGGTGATCGATCGGAACGGCTTGAAACGTCGCGCCGTATAACCTTATTCGACTCGTTCGCGTCACGGTCTTTCGTCGGAGAAGGTGACGACCGTCGCGGAAAGGAATCGCGAATATTATCTCTCATCAACACAGTAACCGGAGATTACTAAGGAATCAAAATCGGAGAAAATGGAATTAGCCCCAGAAAATCTGAAACTTCGTCGAGGAGGAAGAAGAAACGAGGCGAAGAGAAATAAGTAAAAGGTTGGGCCCAAATACGGTGTTAGTTTTGAAGTGTTTGGCGTTTTGTGTTAATCTATGTTTGTAGCCCATATCATATATTAATGGGCCCCATATTGATATTAGTTGCATCCAGTGAAAGCTAATTTGTTATGTCTTGGTACAATTTGTATAAAACTGTACAAAGGTAACTCAATTAAGGATGATTGATATGATAAACTCATCCCAAGACCATTAGTGGTATCACGACAAGATTCCTCTTATATTCAACAACAATTATCACTGAATTTATATGATAAACTCAACTCAACTCAATTAGTGTTTCAACTTCATTCCCTTTAACTGAAATATCTTGCTCATAAATTCAATTTTGTTACAAATAAAGCCAGCAAGCTCCGATCCTTGTTAATCATGGAATCTAATTTTTCTTTCTAGGCATATAAAGACATAAAGAAAAATTTGAATTAGATCAAGAATGATTTTTTGGCCTTAAGTTATGGTGTTTTGACCAACACTCGTTTACTCATTTGGTTTCATGTATTTTCTCAAAAACTTTAAACAAAAAGAGAATGTACAGTACACAAAAAGAAGTCGTATATTTTGTCAAAAAGAAGAAAGATTTAAAGAGTTTGAAATCTCGAAAAATACTTTACCATTGCCGGATTTAAAGCTTCATCTACAATTGTGAAACAGTGAATTACTGCGCAAAGGAAAGAAATGCAAGAAAATCCAAGGAAAATCCACCTTCTTCTTCTTTTCTTCCTAATTTTCTCGCCGTCCACTCAAAACCAAGAAGATCAAGAACCATACTACTGCGGCAAAACCAAAATCAGTGACCCTTTTCTCTCTATAATCTCAAACCAATCTAGTAACATCACCTGCAGATCTGGAAAACTCTACTTCAAAACCTCAATCGGTCTCATCCATGTCTCCTCCATTGATTACACAACCAAAACCCTACTCCTCGAGAAAGTGAGACTGAGAGCTAGGGTTTCTATGGAAGTTGATGGTCACTTGCCAGATTTATGCAGCCCCTGTCAAAGACCAGATGGTAGTTGTGGAGTTGCTCTCAGATGTCTCTGCCATCCTAAAGAATGCAGTTAAGCCCTGTCCTTATTCTAACTTGTCTGACTTCATCAATGGAGACTATTAGATTATCTCTTTGTTTGATTGATGTTTATTTTCCTGTCTTTGTGTGTGATTTTGTAGAGAACAAAGTTGTCACCTTTGGAACTAAGTCACGAGCTTTATCTGGTAACAGTAACACGCAGCTAGTTCCACTTTTCTCCATTGCTCTGTTTTTGATTATGTAAATTTTACTCCATTTACCTTTTGATCCGTATGTCTAGTCTTGTGTGTATGTTTGTTTCCTTCTTCAATACAACTTGGATATAGCCCTTGAGATTAACTACTCTAATCCTTTCATTTAGAGACAAATGATAATCTGAACTGTCCTCAATGGAACACATAATTTTTATATTGGGTATATTGATTTTGTTTTATCTTTGATGGAGTAGATTTGATTGAATTGAATCCCAACATACATATATGATAACATTAACATCAAGCTAAATCTAGTAACACCAACGTAATGAGAAAAGTTCATAATCCAACTTTAAGACTAGAGTAAGTTGGACCAATCCAAGAGAAAGATTGAGAAATGTACAATTAAACAGAAATAATACTATACTATATTAAGATTACACTCAAATATTTGTTGCCCTGATACGCAATTTAAAGAATGCTGAATAGTAAACGATCCATCAAAAGACTTGTTAGTATTATTATTGAATCGTTCATGGCGGATCTCTCTCTTCCTCCCGATTCTCTTTTCCTCGGATTCGACAGCTCTACAAGTCTCAAGCAAAACCAATGCAAGGTACTGAATCCTCGGTTGTTTCATCATTATCCTCTTCTTTATCCCGCGGCTCGAGATCTTCTTGCTGAGAGAGGCTACAGCTACAGGTTTGGAGGAAAAACTTGGGAAATTAGCTCCACCAGCTTATGCTACTGCTGGTTTCATTTCTCACTATTTTGTTGAGAGGTTAGTATTGATTGATAGTTTTCGCCTTTTCGGTAGGTTTCCATTAGCATTTGAAACCTGTTCATAAGATTCTTGGAGTTGGTTTTGGTGTTGTTGTAGGTTTGGTTTTGAAAAGAATTGTTTGGCGGTGCAGTGGTCAGGAGACAATCCCAATAGCTTGGCAGGTACAGATTCAACAACATAATCTTGGCCAAAAGTTTTGCTACGTTTTCGCGTTTCTATCTATCTATCTATCTAATTGTACAATGGCATGTCGTTTCAATGTCTTATAAACCAAATCAACCGTATCTAAAGACAACAACATTAGCATCAATATTCAAGTTGTCCATTCAATAAAAGATGGATAAAACAGATGTAGTAGTGATCGGCGTAGTAGTGATCGCAGCTAAAGTAGGTGTAGTAGTAGTCGGCGCAGTATAAGATGCAGTAGTGGATACAACTAAAGCAGATGCAGTAGTCGGTATTTCATCTCAGGTACAAGTTTTTGTTTAGTCAAATCGAATCTGTCATTTATCTCATCCTCGCTTTGTTCGCCTTTAACCTTGGAGAAGTCCGAACATCTACAACCGGCTCATCGATAAGAGATGGACTCTTTGGACTCTCTACACCACTTACACCACAAACTTGTGCCACGTCTCTCTCCTTAGTACAAAGACAGAGCAATGAGCTGGACCTGGTTATGCCAAGATTATTGCTTGTCATGAACACCGGTACAAGATCACGTCTTCACATATCAACACGTCAAGCTCTTTGATCGATCTTGGCTTATAACCCAATGTATCCACGGCTAATCGAATTTTTATTAAACACCGCGACGAGCTTAACGCGATAAGTCTTGTGCTCGGCTTGCAACGGGTCGAAGCTTAGTGCTCGGCAATGTGACACGGTCGTACGCTCGACTCGGTTACTCGAACATGAAACTGAGATTACTAGTGAAAATTCGGCGCCATCAAGCCACGAGTCGCTCCAAGCAATCTCACACTATAACGCTAAGACTATTCCTGCTCGACAACCTCGACCAACCTCGGTCTCAATCCGTAAGTAGAGACGTCGGAACGAGGACGAAATCAAGCCAAAAAGACCTTTACAATGCTGACCTCTCAAAATCTATGATAGTCGACGACGAGCACTTGATTCTGACGACAACATGAGTTTTCTGAATAATTTAGTTGATTATTATAGAAACTAGGTCTTGTAGATATATAAGAAATACATCAATATTATTTTATTAATTTTTGTGCAAACATAATAATATACAAAATTTAAAGGAATTTTTTTTTATCATTGAAAAACATTGGAACGGTAGATTTTATGTCAACAATATTTTTATTACACACTTTTAATAGTAAAAGATAAAACAATTTCGATATATGTTACAAATAAATTGTAAATTTGATGGATAAAACGTTTACCCATTTTAAATGAAAACTAAAATAGAAAAAAGTATTATACAATTTTATAATTTAAAAAATCCCCATTTGAAAACGCGTAACTTTTCAGTTAATTTTATTTTAAATTATATTTTGAAAATGGTTAATTTTATGTCGTGATTATTTAATATTGTAAAAAATTTGAAAAAAATATATTTACTATAGTACAAAAAAAATATCGTAGAACAACATTTATACGCATTTTAAAAAATAACAAATTTGATAATGTAAATAACAAATACAACGACAAGGAAGCAACCACTGACAAGAAAATATAATTTTATATTTGGAAAATTGAATCATGTCTGTAAAAGAAAAGTTTTTCCTTCTTTAAGGATTTCACAAATTGGAACCATAGCTCTTTGTCAAACCAATAAAAGTGCGCCGTTTAAATAGATTCATTTGTAGTTTCACATCTTTAACTCGTTTAATGCATCATTCCACTCTATTAAGAACACTCAAGAAAAATCATGCCACACCCAAGTATGGTTTCGTTTACTACACACCTCTAGTTCGTCAAGCAAAGAAAAATCGCAAGAGAAAGATCGCGCTGACATTAGTTGCTAAAGCCGCTTTTGTCGTTAGGTGTGGTGTTCTTGGTGACGGCCAAAATAAAAATATGGGACTAGTAAGCCGTGGTAAGCTTGAAGCGGGGTTGAGAAATCTTAAAGCAAGAGATTTAGCTAAATCCAAAGGTAAATCTAAAGCTAAATTTGGGCTTGAAATTGGTTCAGTCGCAGTAGGTGCGGTTACGGGAGTTTGCGGAAGCAGACGAGTGCGGTTTCAAGTTTTACTAAGCAATTTATACGACTAGTGCAGCGGTTGTAAATTAGTACGTTTGTGAAATGTTTATAACTGGTTGATTAGCGGAAACGGTAGCGGTTGCACAATAAATTAACAATATAAAAATATTACATAGTAATAAAAACATCAAAACCCATATTATTATAAACAAATATAACAACCATTAATTTAATATAATTAGTATTAGAGGTTTAAAGCGGTACGGAACGGTATAAAGCGGTACAGAACGGTATAAAGCATTTTCTATAATTTTTGTCAAATGCTACTAACCGCAACCGTCCGCAAACGCAGTGTTTGCGGCTGGCAAGGTAGCGGATGAACCAATCAAGCTCAAAGCATGAGACGGTTGATGATCAATTGGTGGAAATCCCCCATGGAGGAGAAGAATAAGAGAGAGTACCAACGATGATTTTCTTACTGAATTTACGTTCACTCTTTGTGTTTGTGCGTTCTTGAATCTTGTCCAAACCTTGAAAAACCATTTTTGTTTTCTTATACTTGGCAGGGAAAAATATAGGCGAATGGAGTATCCCTTGACTACGTTTTCTGCAAGCTTTTCCCATACTCTCTAGCTAGGGAAGCAGCTTACTGGTTGAAGCAGTTGGAGCCAGGCTCACTAACGACATGGAATGCTACCAAGAACGCCTTTCTGAGTCACTTCTATGATGTGTCGCGTTCAGACGATTTGAGAGCGAAGATCTCTTCTTTCAAGCAGGGTCCAATCGAAGCATTCAAGGCTTCATGGGAGCGATTCAAAGGTTATCAGAGAGACTGTCCACACCACGGCTTCACCGATGTTCAACAGTTGAGCATTTTCTTCAGAGGTGTGGATTGGAAGCATCAGATGGCTCTAGATGCTGCTAGTAACAGGAACTTCAAAATCAGATTCCCAGCTGACTGTGTCATGCTCATCAAGAACGTGGCTGCAAGCAACAATACAAAGAAGATCGATGAGGAGAGACAAAAAGAAGCAAGTATGTCAGGTGGAGTTGAGATTGCTGAGGTGAAGGCTAAGATTGATTTGGTTCACAATCTTTTGGTGGGAAAGAAATCGGTTCATTTTGCTCAGGACGTTGACACATTCCTTCAGGATGAGGATGGAGAACAAGAAGATGTCAACTACATCAACCAGAATGGGTACCCGAATCAGAGGTTTGGTAATCAGTCAGAGAACAGGGGGTACAATAGTTACAATCAGAGGAACTCATTCTCAGGAAATCCTAGTTCTCCAAGCTATGCTCAGAGATCTCAGTATCAGAAGGGGGACTATTAGAAACCTTATGGCAGTAGCAGCGGCAACCAAAGGACCAATGGATCTTCATCCTATCAAAAAAATTCCTGCTAAGTCTTCAGAGAGCGACACGAAGGCTATGCTTGAGCAGATTCTTGAGGGTCAACAGAAGTTGACAGTGAACCTCAATGGGAAGATGGACATCATCTACACTGATTTGAATGGAAAGATTGAGGCTATGAAAATTCACATGAATAAGCTGCTCCAATTTGCACTCAGTTTGAGGCTATGAATATTCGCACTCAGTTTGCTCAGACTGCTGAAAGTGTGAGGAGACAAGAAGGTTATCTTTCAGGGAAGATGGACATGAACCCAAGGCACTTCTCCAATTCTATCACTTTGAAGAGTGAAGAACTGGTGATTCCAGCTATTGAGAAGTGTGAAGATGAGGATTGGCCCATGGTTCTTGAAGAAAACTCAAAAATTGAGGTTGCAGACCCCAGCGTCGATCGACGCAAGGTGAAAAAAGATAGAGTTCGTGTTCTGCCATTAGCAAAGCCAAAGATCAGTCTGCAATCGCCAATGAACGAGTCTACAAGCCCAAGATTCCGTATCCAAGGAGCTCATATCCTTCACCTATCAACCATGACAGTGACAAAGCACCTAAGGATAAAGGAAAACAAGCTCAACCATCATTGAGGAAGTTGCCAAAGTTGTTGAATCCAAGGATGTTTGTTGTTCCGTCCTCAATCAAAGATGTGGAATTGAAGGATTCTCTTTGTGACACAGAAGCTAATGTGAATGTTATGTGTGAGGCTGTTGCAAGGAAGCTAGAGATTTTGGATTTACAACCCTCAAAGACATATATCGAGCTTATAGATAGATATTCTACAATTTCAGAAGGCTTAATTCCTAATGTGTTGCTTCAAATAGGAGGTTGTCTTGTTTCTACAAACTTCTACGTCATTAAGACCAAGGATAATAGATGTAAACCAGTAGTTCTTGGTGCACAGTTCCTTGCAACAGTGTGAGCGATTGTGGATTTTCCTAGAAGCGAATCTCTTTCTCGATTATTAACAAGAATGTCTTCTATCCAGCAGTTCTAGTCACAGAGGCTTCTTGTATGAGTGTCATGTTGGAGATGCGCTGGGTTTAGATCCTGAAGATGAGACGAAGAATGTTCAAAACGTCCTCAAGTTGGCTCTTTCCATTGCACATCATGAAGCCAACAATCATGCGAGTTCCAAGTGCAAGAAGATCCCCAAAGCCAAGCGCAGAAAGCCCTCAAAAACCAGTATCCAAGTTCAGAATTGTCATTCCTTTAAAGTTAAGGGAGAAAGGAGAGGTTGTTATCCAGGAAATGGTGAACAATACTATGAAGCTCTTTCCAGGTATTGTTCCCTGCAAGTATGGGGGAGTGCACTTCAGAGATCTACCTCCGACCTAAGCCCCGACATAGTCAAGGTAATGATTGAAAACAAGCACTTGGTGGGAGGCAACCCTCTCCGTTGTCAAGTTTGCAGTTTGACCGGGTTTGACACGGTTTGACCCGGGTACACTTAAGCCATTCCTATAAATACTCTTATTATCATTAAAAACCTAAGCTTTTTGCCTCTCCTCTTATCCATTGTGTAAACTATAAACCTAATGTGTTCTTGAGTGATTTGAGGTGAAAAGACTTCACTTTTTATGATTTAGCAAAGTTTTCTTATTAATTTCTTTAAGTTTTTTCATTATGCATCTTTATATTCATGCTTTATGTGTTTTAGATATGATTAGTGAGTAGTTTCCACAATGGATCTTGAGTAGGGAAGATTAATGTTCATTCATGTGAGATTAGTGATGCTATGTTGTTAGTCTTTCATATTTCATTAATTAGAGAGTTTTTAAAGCTAGATTAGAAAGTAATTACCCCAAATCTAGATCATGGTATTTTCATGCCCGGAAGGTGTTTGTGAAAAAATTTAGGAGACTCTAATCATGTATTTCTCATCTTAGCTAATGGAATGTGATGTCTAAGGAGTTTTGTAAGATTTTATGAACATGTTCATTAATGATTCTTGATTAGTCTTTAACAAAATGGAAGTTTGTGTTAATTATTGATTAAGAAATAGATTAGTACCATGGAAGTGGATTAGTCTAGATTAAATGGATTCATGCTTTGAAATTAGCTATCTTTAGTTGTTGTGCATCACTATCTTAACTTGTTTCAACCAAATCTATCACCTTTACTCAAGACCCATGCTTTAATCATTTTGATCATCTTGCTTAATTTTGTTGACTTTTGCATTGACTTTCGTTGACTTTTGTTGACTTTTCTTAAATTGCATTTTAATCTTGTTTTACTTTTACTTATGCATTGTTTTGCTTCATTTTAGTCTTTTACTTTGTTGAAGCTTTTGCATTTCACTTATTGCATCATTACATATTGTCATTTACACTTAGTAAAAATCGAAATCACCTTTGAATTTGCATTTACCTAGCTTCATTAGTTTCTTGCATTCCAATTGTTTAATCCAACCTTATCCCTGTGGAAGAATGAACCTTCATTACTACATTGATTGCACCAAGCACTTGTGGTTAGTTAATTGAGGTTTTAGAACTCATAGCACTTCTTGAGCACTTAAATTTAGCATTGATCATTTAGTGCGCATCAGCAACACTCTTGGAATCTTTCAAGACATCTTTATCAACCTCTATTTCTTCAGATTTCAGAATACGCACCAGTTCTTCAAAGCTCATGGAGTATATTTCCAGAAACTCACATAATAGCTTTGTGAGCAACAAACATCTGGGAAGACATCTCAGGAGTTTTTTTAACAAGTTTTTGATCCTTGTATGTAATACCAAGAACTTCAGCTTCATTTGCAATGACACTTATCTTGGAACTGAACTAGACAATGGTGTCACTCTGGTCCATCTTGAGATTTTCGTACTTAGAGGCTAGCTGATCAACTCTAGTTCTTTTTACACTCGTTGTACCTTCATGAGACATTTGAAGAACATCCCAGGCTTGTTTAGCTTACTTGCATCCTTGAATGAGTTTGAAGCCATCTTCATCGACACCACCAAAGATAGCCTTCATGGCTTTAACACTGAATTTATAGAGATTTTTCTCTTCTGTAGTCCATCTTGACTTCGGCTTTGGTGATTTAGTTCCATCTTCAGCAAGATCAAAAGGAGATTCCCAACCGTCTTCAACAGCTGTCCAAGCGTCTTCTCCTTAACCTCTGATCAGTTGTGTCATACGCACCATCCAGTAGTCGTATCTTCTAGTATCGAGAATTAGAGACTTACCAGAGGTAGGCTGATTGTTTGAGGTATCCATGGTTAACGTAGGATCACACCAGTAATGAAAACACAATTTCACGGTTGATGTACCGCTCTAATACCAAATGAAATAACCAGAGACTTCCAGAATCGAACAAACAGAGATACAACAGTAATTATTTTTGTATTTAGAATATCAATTGAACAATCTTTTACAATCTGCTCAACTTATAGTTACTCAACACCACTCACTGTGACTTGATCTTGAATCTATTCCTCAACTACCCAAGCTAAATAAACACCTGCTGATATCTCCTTTTTCACTCACCAGCTCACCACTCTCGGTAACTCTGAGTTCTAAGTTCATGACCCTTTCTATTTTTCTGTGTGAAAGGCATAAACAACAAACAACTTGAACTTCTTCATTTTATTCAGTTCAAGCCGACATCTACAGTACCTCAGCTACGGTTTTGCTACATGCCTTTGTCCAAAGGTCAAACCACCATGCCTTGTTTGTGATGATGACTTGTGTAGCCTTTCCAAGTCTACTCTGCAGAAGATCCCATTCGTTGCAACAGTAGAATCCCACTCAACACTTTGATGGGCTCAAGACGCCAGCTCAGCAACTTGATTTTTCTTTCTATTGACTGGCTTTACTCTTCACTTGAGTGACTCACACGAGAACCTGTTGCACATGTTCTTTTATATTGCAAATAATTCGTTAAATGGTTTGAAGGTTTGACCAAAATTACTATAAATTCGTCGGTGCATATATTGGATTGGTCAATACACCGTATTGAAGAAGTTCTTAATCTACCACTCTTTATCAACAACTTTTTTGCGGATACATGAGAGATACCTCTTTCAATCTGCATCAAGAGCTTGTTTTCTGTTCTTGATCTAAGCTACAACAAATTTACCGGTCCAATTCCCCAATGTCTGAGTAATTTCACGTTTGTGAATCTTCGGAAGAACAACCTAGATGGAAGTATTCTATATAGGTTCATCTCTACACACTCAATGTTGGCTACATTCGACTAAGTAGAAAGCTTCTAATGTCTCTTCTTAGTTGCTTATCTCTAAAGTTTCTAAGTGTGGAAAACAACAAAATCAAAAATACATTTCCTTTCGGGCACAATGCATTACCAAATTTGCAAGTCCTTATCCTTCGTCCAAACAAGTTCTTCGGCCTTATATCTCCTTCTCATCAAGGTCCTCTGGTATTTCCTGAACTGCTGATATTTGAAATATTTGTAATAAGTTTACTGGAAGCTTGCCACCAAGTTACTTTGTGAATTG
The DNA here is from genome assembly GCA_900128785.1 of Arabis alpina. Classification (NCBI taxonomy): domain Eukaryota; kingdom Viridiplantae; phylum Streptophyta; class Magnoliopsida; order Brassicales; family Brassicaceae; genus Arabis; species Arabis alpina. Next base: position 9,669,031 of record LT669792.1, read on the forward strand.
GAAAGCATCATCACTCACGATGAATGAAGATGAAGGTCTATATATGTAATATGAGACAAATATTTACGGTGTATTTTACTAAGATTATAAGGATTCTATAGATCTGCGATACAAAGGTCTAACTATGGAGCAAGAGAGTGTCCTCACTTCCTATGCCGCCATTGATTTTTCTGGGAATAGGCTTGAAGGAAAAATTCTTGAATCCATTGGTCTTTTAAAGGCACTGATTGCCCTCAACTTATCCAACAATGTCTTCACAAGTCATATTCCTCCGTCTTTTGCCAATCTGGGAAATCTTGTGTCACTAGACCTATCAAGTAACCAATTCTCAAGGACTACTCCTAATGGACTTGGGATTTTGCATACGTCAATGTGTGTCACAACCAACTCAAAGGTGAAATACCACGAGGCACACAAATTACCGGACAACCTAAATCGTCATTCGAAGGGAATGCAAGGCTTTGTGGTCTTCCTCTCGAGGAAAGTTGCTTTGGGACTAATGCACCACCAACACAACAACTTGAGGAAGAAGACGAAGAAGAAGAGGAAGAACAAGTGTTGAACTAGAAAGGAGTGGCAATAGGGTATGGGCCTGTAGTGCTTCTTGGATTGGCAATAGCACAAGTCATTTCTTCGTGCAAGGCGCAATGGCTCGTCAAGATCCTTGGTTCGACTAAGCGCAAAAACCGTTAAGATTTGTTTCTGTTTTTGATTTTGATCGATCCATGTCTGTTATGTAGTTGTTGCTCTTATGTCGAAGCTTTTCCTTGGGTTTGTTAATATCTTTATATGAATATTGGATTATATCAGTAAAGGTAAGAAAGGTGAATTCTCACTAGTCTCTGTTTTTCCTAATAAACTACAAAACAAGACGGGAGATTGAAACCTGAGTCGCCACAAAACAAAAGCAAAATCGCATAAAAGCCTTCAAGGTGGTATATACTGACACTTTAAACTTACAAAGTTTATCACTATTTCTTTAAACCTCGAACATGACAATATTCCCAATATAAACCACCAACATGACACTTTGGAACGCGCCGTCAAAAATTTTAACGGAATACTAAACGTTGTTAACAGAATAGTAACTCCGTTAAATAATTATTTTTTTAAAATAAAAGAAAAATGAAAAATGCAATTGCTTGGATTCGAACCCGTGAAATCTAAGTAAAAACCCGCAACACCCTACCACTTTGCTACTTGAAGCTTTGTTAAAAAACCAAACATAAACATATATATAGACGTTAATATATATAAAACGAAAACGCAGCAAGAACAAACCTCCGATTTCACAATCTCTCAAAAGCTCAATTTTATCAAAGTACAAAGAGTTGTGTATATCAAATCGAAGCCCACGCGACATGGATTACTGATGTAACGTTACAACTTTGATATTATAAATTTTGTGACTGTAAAGACTCTTCAAAGATTTGAATCTGAAAGTATATGTCCCCAGAATTTAAGAAAATCTGTTTGAAAATTTTACGAAATCATGTGAATTCGATTCCGATTAAGCTAGCCCAACGTTCATGGAGCAACAGCTGCGGAATCGGGGCGACGATGGAGGAAGATAACCATAACACCGTCTTTGAGCAAGTACGATGCAACAGATTCATCCACAATATATATTGTATTATATACGTTTATGTTTAGGAATGAAATAAATGTTCTCGTGGCAAAGTGGTTCGGGTTATGTCCTATTGTTCACAGGTTCAAATCCAAGCAACTGGAGATTTAAAGTGTCAGTACGTGCCAAGGTTTTTTATGCGATGTTTTTTGTTTTGTTTCTTACAAGTAATTATTTTGCAGAATACAAGTTACAATCAATCATTTGTGAATCTGACCACACAACACAAATACTATATGTAGGAAAGCATAAACTGATCAAATTTGCTTCGTAATCTCATTCACTACTTTCTTCTTATGGCTCTGCGGCTCGCCAGCTAGCCCCGCGGCTAAGCACTGCTTCAGCTCTGCGACGATTTGGTTCATTGTTGGTCTGTTGGATCCTCTGTTCCTGACGCAATACATTGCTACCTCCATAAACTTCCAGGCTGAGTCCGGTGAGACGCTGCCACGAAGCCGCTGGTCCACCAGGCCGTCAAGTTCTCTGGTCTCGATGAAAGGTTCGACGAAGTGGACGATGTTGATTTTGTCTCCGTCTTCCATCTTCACGATGGCTCGCTGGCCGGTGATGAGTTCAAGAAGGACGACCCCGAAACTGTACACGTCGCTCTTCTCGTTCAGCATAAACGTGCGGTAGTATCTGTCACCCACACGCAAAGTTTATGAATTTATGACTCCCGAATACTAATTTTCAATGGTAAGATTAAACCCGTCATGTGTATGGGAAACGTACTCAGGATCGACATATCCAGGAGTTCCCATGACATCGGTCATGACGTGGCTGAGATCGTCCGCAGGGAAGACCTTAGAAAGACCGAAATCAGCAATTTTGGCTTCCAAGTTATCGTTTAATAAAATGTTTGCTGTTTTAACGTCTCTGTGTACTATTGGTGGCCTGCAGCCATGGTGCAAATACTCCAATCCTGCCGAAGGCAATAAAGAAAAATGGGTTTAGAACTGAAACATATGAAACCGGATTTGATATCTCTGTTTCGCTTTGGAAAATGCAAGAAAGATGGACCAACCTTGTGCAGAGTCTATGGCTATGTGCAGTCTCTTTTCCCAGCTAAGACCCTCTGCATTCTCATTTGAAAGATAATCCTGCAAATTTCCATTGGCCATGTACTCGTAGATGAGAGCCATACTACGACCATCATCGCAGTATCCAACAAATGAAGCTAAGTTCCGGTGATGGACTGTCAAAAGAAGCTCCGCCTGCGAAACACTTTACAATTCAGAAACCATAAAACAACATTGTCTGAAATATCTTTGATCATGTTTTTGGTGGTCTTTAGATCACCTCGACTTGGAATTCTTTCGAAACTCGAGATGATGATCCTTTCGATTTTTTCAACGAAGAATCCTTAATCATCTTGACAGCAATTTCAGTCCCATCTTCAAGGCAACCGAGATACACAATACCAAACCCTCCTTTACCAATCACTTTATTGAAGTTGTTTGTAATGCTAGAGACTTCATTATATGTGAACCTTCTCTTCCCTGGAGGCAGAAGTGGTCCTGAATAGGCTCCTAAAATCCAAAAATCGTTTTTTTTCAGTGAAAATGGAGTGTTATATATCTGGCAACGAAATGAAAATCCAAGTGTCTCACGAATCTTTCTTCCTCTAAGTATGATCCATATGATAACCAAGACGAAAAACAGAACGATCACTGATGTGGCTACAACTATTGGCACGATGATTTTGTTCTTATCTCGACATGAACTTGAGTCACAAAGGTTTTTGCCATCAACACTGGAAACAGATGTAGAAAGATAATCAACAAAATTCTGATAAAGACATGATTTATATGCATAAGATCACTAATGGTACCTGAGTGTGAGTAGACCTGCCTTTGATTTTTTCATAAGAGGTTTTGGGATAACTCCAGCCAACTTATTTCCTTTCAAATTCCTTGCAAAACAAAGTAAATGTGTCAAGATGCAAAATCATTCTTAAAAAAATACAGAATATATATTTGTACTCACTTACAGGAATCTCAAATGTTTTAGATCAGCCAAAAACTCAGGCACATTTTCTTGTAGGTTGTTATTTGATAAATCCCTGATAAAAACAAGGCACACCTCTGTTATAGTTAATGTGAATAAAGTGGTGGATTGTATTTGTATACTTACAATGACTCAAGAAGGGAGAGATTTCTGAAGGCCAAGGCTATTTGTCCTTGTAACCTGCTTGAGCTAAGATTCCTTTTCGCAGCGCAAAAAAAAACAGGCTCATCAGCAAAACCCTTTTCGAGGGACAAATAAATTTTTAGTTTTACTTTATTCGAAATGAATGACTTACAGGGACTTGATTTGGTGATTAGAATTGTTGTAACTGCAACGAATACCTTCCCAAGGGAATAGTCTTGGGGAGCAAGGATCACCACTCCAAGTCTTTCCCACTTGATACGTTGATTTTATGCTTTCTATGGCAATAACTACATTCAAAAGAGAAAATTTGATTTTCAGTAGAATCAAGGATCATTAATCTAACAGAATCTAGTCAGAGATGAAACACACCGTCTTCTGTTGCAGTGAAAAATTCATCAAGAGATTGTGCGGTAAAGATCTCGATAGCATTGAGAACTGGTGGAAGCGTTGAATCTGCGGTCTTCTTGTGGGCTAATGGACCCAGACAATCACATATGGGCTCTGAAGCCCGAAACATTAATAGAAGGTTGAAGAAGCTACTGGGCCAGAACATGAGGCCCATATACCTTATGGATAAGGTTGTTACAAAGTGAGTAAGATCGATCAAGTGAGAAGAAAAGAATCAGAGACTCCATCTCCAAGAAGAAAGAAGACGATCGAGATCAGAAGAGAAGAAAAAGAAGCTTTTCTCTTTGATCATAACCTTGTATAAACCTTAGACTAGAAGAGGACGCCATTGATATAAGGCGTGTGTATATCTCTCTCTCGTTGTTCTTTTGATTCTAGTGAAGCTCCGGTGAAGGATTCACCGGCGAGTTAGGGGCCGGAACTAAGCCCCGAAGCTCGAGTGATCGTGTTCTTACTTTCTGCAACTTAGAATCAGTAGGATAAGCAATCGTTAGTTTAGGAGTTGATTTGATAATCCTCAAGAAATTAACCTAACAAGTGGTATCAAGAGCTCCAGGCTAGGTTCTCAAAGGCTAGCGAGATAGAGAAAGAGATCGGAGAAGGAGATCTTACCGGGAAAACAGCCTTGAGTGGTTCGATCTTATCTGTAGAAGTAGATCGCATCAAGTCAAGGTCGAAGTGATTCTCGTTGACTATTTCTAGGTCAAATCTGGCACAAGAAATTGTTAGAGCTCAAATCAAAGAAGAAAATCTGTTTAAAGAATTCAGTTCAAGTGAAGATTAAGGAAGAAAGAACTAAGGGAATCTGAGTACCTTAGTTCTCAGGTTATCTCTGAACTAATCTTGTGAATCTTTAAATTTGCTATCTCTTTGTTGGATTCCTTGGCGTTGCTTCTTGGTTGGTTCTTGTTTGTAATAATCTGCAGGTTATATCAAAATAAACATATTAGCAACGATGGATCCAACTCCAGGAAGATTTGAGATGAAAAGTTTGATGGTTCTGGTGATTTTGGGTTATGGAAGTTCAAGCTCCTGGGACAGCTTGAAATACAAGGTTTACTTACTGTGTTAAGTGAAGATTGGTCAGTCACCACAACAAAGGAGGTACTCAAAACTGGAGAGGCTTCTTTGGCTGTAAGAGAAACTGTGATTGATCCAAAGAAACAAGCTCAAGATTTGAGGTGTAGAAACTTGATTGCGACTTGCTTAAGTGATCGTATTCTGAGGAAAGTGATGAAGGAAAGTACTGCTTTGGGTATGTGGAAGGCCCTGGAAATAGAACATCAAACCAAATCACTGCCAAACAGAATATATCTAAAGCAGAGATTTGCGAGTTTCAAAATGGAAGAGAATAAGAGTATAGAAGACAATGTGGATACCTTCTTAAAGCTCATAGCTGACTTGGCTAGTCTTAAAGTGGAAGTATCTGAAGAAGATCAGGCCATTCAGCTCCTGTCCAGTTTACCACCTGCTTTTGAACCTCTGATGCACACTTTGAAGTATGGAACTGGAAAGGAAACAATAACTGTCAGCGAAGTGACCAGTGCACCATATGATAAGGAGATGGAATTAAAACAAAAGGGAAAATTACATCGAGGTTCTTCTAACGCAGACAGTCTATTTGTGAATTCCAGAGGCAGGTCAAACAACAGGCAAAATCATAACAAAGGGAATGGGTACAGGGGCAGGTCCAACAGCAGAGGTAGGTCAAAGTCTAAACCTAGGTTCAACCAGGGAACAAAAGGAGCCTGTTTCATATGTGGAAAAGAGGGTCATTGGAAAAGAGAATGTCCTAACAAAGGAAAAACAAGCTCAGAAAATTCAGTAAATGTTGTTTTTGAGTTACTTGAACCTATGGTACTCACTGTGAGTACTGAACCAGCTTCAGGAGAATGGATACTAGATTCCGGATGTACTTTCCACATGACACCAGACAAAGACATCTTATATGACCTGAAAGAGTTTGAAGGGACTAAGGTCAGAATGGCGAACAAAAGTATCAGTCAAGTTAAAGGAATGGGCAAGATTAGAATCATAAATCCTGATAAGACTGAGGTGATACTTAGTGAAGTCAGGTATGTCCCTGCGTTTGACAAAAGTCTAATCTCAGTAGGTATGTTGGATCAAAGTGGGGTCACATATGAAGGTGGTGATGGTATTCAACAGTACTACAAGGATAAGAAAAAGGTGTTCTCAGCAAAATGGAAAAATGGTCTCTATTTCCTACAAGCTAAAGTAATTAAAGCAGAAGCTAATGCAGTTAATATAGATGAGAGTGATGCAAATCTATGGCACTCAAGGTTAGGTCACATGAGCTCAAAACAGATGACTATACTGAAAAAACAAGGTCATCTAACAAAAGTAAAGTTAGAAGGACTTAGCTTTTGTGAAAGCTGTGTGTTTGGCAAGGCTCACAGGTTGAGTTTCCCTGCAGCGAAGCATACCACCAAGGATGTTTTGGAATATATTCACTCTGACCTTTGGGGTTCTCCCTCAAATCCAGAAAGTCTGAGTGGTAGCAGGTACTTCATCAGTTTCATTGATGACTACTCCAAGAAGGCTTGGGTATATTTCCTGTCAACAAAAGATGGAGCCTTTGATAAATTCAAAGAATGGAAGAAATCAGTAGAAACTCAAACAGGAAAGAAGATAAAGTGTTTACGTACCGATAATGGATTAGAGTTTTGCAATAACCAGTTTGATGAGTTGTGTAAAACTTCAGGTATCAAAAGACATAGAACTTGTTCTTACACCCCTCAACAGAATGGGGTTGCAGAAAGGTTAAATCGGACTATCATGGATAAGGTCAGAAGTATGCTGGCTGAGACTGGTTTGGGAAAGGAATTCTGGGCTGAGGCTACTTCTACTGCTGTCTACTTGATTAACAGGTCACCAAATTCATCTATTGAGTTTAAGGTACCGGAAGAAGTTTGGACTGGAAAGAAGTGTGATCTATCTCACATCAGAAGGTTTGGGTGTTCTGCCTATGTTCATACTATACAGGACAAGACAAGTCCAAGATCTGAAAAAGGAATATTCATTGGCTATCCCAGAGGGACTAAAGGGCATAAGGTAAGGTTTGTTAATGAAGGTAAGACTACTGTAAGTAGGAATGTTGTTTTTCATGAGCAAGAGCTCTACAAAGACACATTAACAATGTCTACAGAAACTGCTCCAGAGGTTGCAAACTCAGGGAAAGTTTCTAAGGACAGTCCTAAGAAAAAGGTTTCTTTCAGTGACAAACTTATAAGGGGACCTTCACCATCTACATCAGACGTAGAGTCATCAGACAGAGGTGAAGAAACTTCAGAACCAACAAGTCCACAAAGTGAGGATCAGGATCAGGGATCTGACTGGGAACCAGGTACAGAGAGTTCAGGGCAGTATGGATCAGATTCTGAGGATGACTATGAGCCAAGTACAAGCGAATATGTTCTAGCCAGAGACAAGGTTGCTAGAAAAGACAGGAAGAAGCCATCTAGGTTTGATGATGCTCATTATGTTGCTTATGCTCTATCAGCAGCTGATGATATTGAGGTTATGGAACCTAAATCTTATACTGAAGCTATGAATAGTATGGAGAAGAAACTATGGGCTTCAGCTGCTAAGGAGGAAATGGTTTCCCTTTGGAAGAATGGTACTTGGGAACTTATTGAGTGTCCTCCTAATGCAAAACTGGTTGGATGCAAATGGATATTCAAACTTAAGGCAGGTATTCCTGGAGTAGAAGATCAAAGGTATAAAGCAAGACTGGTTGCTCAAGGATTCACACAGAAAGAAGGCATTGACTACAACGAGATTTTCTCTCCAGTAGTCAAGCACGTTTCAATCTGGATCATGTTATCCCTGGTAGTTAATCTGGATTATGAACTAGAGCAAATGGATGTTAAAACAGCGTTTTTACATGGTAAACTAGAAGAAAGGATTCTAATGAGACAACCTGAAGGTTTTGTAAACAAAGGGGATGAGAACAAGGTGTGTCTTCTAAAGAAATCGCTATACGGATTAAAACAGTCGCCTAGACAGTGGAACTTAAGATTTGACACGTTCATGAAATCTCAGAAGTTTCACAAACGTGATTATGACTCATGTGTCTACATGAAAAATGTGAATACAGACAAAGCTGTGTACTTACTTCTTTATGTGGATGACATGCTTATTGCGTCAGGAAATCAAGCTGTTATCAGAAATCTAAAGGACAGTCTAAGCAGGGAATTTGAGATGAAGGATTTAGGCAAAGCTTCAAGGATACTGGGTATGGATATCATCAGGGATAGACAGAAGGGTACTCTAATCTTATCTCAGCAAAACTATTTGGAAAAGGTTTTGAGAACGTTTGGAATGATGGATGCTAAGTCAGTTTCAACTCCAGTTCCATCACATTCCAGGTTACACAGTGTTCCTACAGATCAGAGAGCAGAAGAAGCTATGCACATGAGGGACAGGCCCTATGCCAGTGCGGTTGGTAGCCTAATGTATGGAATGATAGGCTCTAGACCTGATCTAGGTTTTGCTTTTGGGTTGATAAGCAGATTTATGTCTGCACCCAGCAGAGAACACTGGGACGCAGCTAAGTGGGTACTCAGATATTTAAAAGGAGCGTTGGACAGAAATTTAGTGTTTAAAAGGAATGGTGATTTTTCAATTGAAGGATTTACTGATTCAGACTACGCTACAGATTTAGATAAAAGCAGGTCAGTTACTAGATATGTTTTTCAGGTTTGGGGTAACACATTATCTTGGAGATCTAATCTACAGTCTGTAGTGGCCCTGTCCACAACCGAAGCTGAGTACATGGCTCTATCAGCTGCTACTAAAGAGGCGTTATGGTTAAAATGGTTTTGCGAAGAGCTAGGTTTTGAAGTAAACAGTGTGAAGCTACACTGTGATTCACAGAGTGCCATCGCATTAGCTAAGAATGTTGTACATCATGAGCGTACTAAGCATATTGCTACCAAGTACCACCACATCAGGGATGTGGTAGCAGCAGGAGATGTTACTATAGTAAAAGTTCACACAAGTAAAAACCCAGCAGACTTCTTAACTAAAGCCTTACCTAGGCCAAAGTTTGATCTCTGCTGTGAACTATTGAATATAGCCTGAGGGCTATTTCATCCCAGGTAACTCCACATCAGTGCTCCTCGCAACACAGAAAGACAGGTGGTGGTTAGTTTTTCTGTTGTCACTGATTAAGGAAGAAACGCTCTTCAAAGAAAGTTTCAGGAGTTATGAGTTACCTGTGGATGTAGGAATTGAGGAAGTTTGGTCTTCAGTTCCAGGTGGTGTATATGTAGAACAAACTCAGAGAAGTTGAAGAGGCATAAGTCTCTGAGAAATGAAATGTTTTTGTTCGAGTATCAGATCAAAAGGAATGCGAAAGGTTACCTGTTTTTGTGTGTTTTCGACTAAGATCGAAAGGATCTGAAGTTGGTTGGTGGTTGTTATGTTGGTCACTGAGGCGCAGAGAATCAACTGTGTTAAACTCGATTCAACAGAATCTGAAAGGTTAGTCTGAGACAAGTCGATTCAGATTCTAGGGTTCTTCAGACCTCGTTTCAGGGACATGCATCATCAACACTGAAACAAGAGAAGTCAGAAACAGAAAAGACTTCAGAAATCTCGAGTTCCAGAACCTCTCGAAGATGAACAGTCACAGCTGTGAGTGTTTCATCAGAAATCTAAAAGAGAAGAAGAGAGTGTTACCTGATGAGTTACCGAGATGAAAGCTACGACTCAAGGAAAGAGTAGAGTCGTCGAAGTCGCAATCGGAACCGGAAAAGCATCGATGCGCTTCGTCACGAGTTTCAGAATCGAGAGAGAGAGAAAAGGAGGCTAGGGTTTTCGTTGGCAAAGAGGAAATGTCAAAAGTGTTTGTGTTTTGTCTGGTCCAAGGTGGTGTTTGTGGGCTAATGGACCCAGACAATCACATATGGGCTCTGAAGCCCGAAACATTAATAGAAGGTTGAAGAAGCTACTGGGCCAGAACATGAGGCCCATATACCTTATGGATAAGGTTGTTACAAAGTGAGTAAGATCGATCAAGTGAGAAGAAAAGAATCAGAGACTCCATCTCCAAGAAGAAAGAAGACGATCGAGATCAGAAGAGAAGAAAAAGAAGCTTTTCTCTTTGATCATAACCTTGTATAAACCTTAGACTAGAAGAGGACGCCATTGATATAAGGCGTGTGTATATCTCTCTCTCGTTGTTCTTTTGATTCTAGTGAAGCTCCGGTGAAGGATTCACCGGCGAGTTAGGGGCCGGAACTAAGCCCCGAAGCTCGAGTGATCGTGTTCTTACTTTCTGCAACTTAGAATCAGTAGGATAAGCAATCGTTAGTTTAGGAGTTGATTTGATAATCCTCAAGAAATTAACCTAACACTTCTGAACAGAAATCAAGTGATCTTTCCCAGTGAAAGCTCTTGAATTAGACAATGTCACCGAATAATTTGATGAAGAAATGAAAGAAGTTTCAAAAACAGGGGAACCGTTCCACAAAATTTTCATCTTTCTACTATCATTCTTCTCGAGCTTTCCGAGTTCCGCGAAATAAAGATATGCGTAGAACCGAGCATTTGGATCATCTGATGTCCAGAACAATTCCAATGGACCATCACTGCTTTTAGGCGAAGCAGCTGTCTTAATAACTTCCTCCGGTGGCCAATAGCCGTTCTGAAAAACATCGACATACGCAGATGTAATAATTGAGTCCCAATAGACTGAGGAGTACGGAGACCAAATACGATCAAATTTATCGTTTTGGTACCGTCCTGTTCCGTTTACATTTCCCATGTCCCATCTTTGATAGAGTACCAATGAAACATTTCTTCCAAATTCAGTGCCATAGATTGAGCTGTTCATCAATGGCCGGAGCTCCAAAGCCGAAATAAAAGGAGTTCCTTTACCTTTGTTCACAAGGCAAACGTAAGTTGTCTCTGACTCTGCAAAGCTTATGATCTCTTTGATGACTTGCTCAGAAGCATTCTTGAATTTCACTGTCGACCAGAAATTCACGTTTAGGTAGAGATCGAATTCGGGCAAAGCTTTGTCACCATTGAGCTGGTCATAGTTTCCGTACATAAAGAAAGCTCTGATAAGATAAAGTTTTTTTATTCCTTCTGTAGCTTGTAAGGAGTAACAGTTTCTGCTTCCTTGAGGAAAAGCTCTTACATCAGCAAGAGCATAAGGTAGAAACGGGTTTTTCGGGTAGCCGTATTCTTCAGAGACCTCGAAATTTACCCCAGTGTTTATGTAAGCATCATCGGAGGTGTAAAATATATTAGTCGAAGAGCCGGTTTTGAAAGGAGGTGAGCCACAATCGATGCTGATGTAGCCTGGATCAGTGGCGAAGAGCAGATATTACTTCCAACACAAGAAAGTTATTACGACGTTTTACGTTTAAGCCAAAATTACCAAATCCATCTCGATATCGGCACAAGTATTTATCACAAAACTCAAACTTCTTAAAAACATTACTCAATTTCGAATTAAAAACAAAACAGAGAGAAGAGAGAATTTGTTATTACGTGCAATATAAGATATCATACAACGTTTTTTGTCTAGAATTCCAAAACATGGTTAAAGATTCGCAATTCATAGTTATCCATCCACATCCACTAAGATATTTATATGAAAAAAATCAAACTTCTTCAGTCTGAACATCGCTCAATCTCAAAATCAAAACAGAGAGGCAAAGAGGGAACCTGATTGGGCTTGGCCGTGAACTAAAAGGGCGGTGGCTAGGGCACAAAAAAGGCCGAGTAAGAGAGAGTAATTAGCTTCCATCCTCTTCTATTTTTCGTTTTTTTCCTCAAGTTCTTCAGCTAAACAGCTATTCCTTATTGTATTAGTTAGCCCGGTTTAATAGATGTTCTTCTTTTCCAAAAATTTTGAGTTGTTTTTTTTTTTTCAATTTGGTGGTGGTTTGTATGTATGGAAGAATAATGGAACTGAAACACAACAGTTGAATAATTTTATAAAACTAAAAAAATATTTAAATGAATCAACTTCTTTTTTTAGTGAAATGTTTTTTATCTGACGTAAGTAATTTATAGATAAAAATATTTAAATGGTGGATATTATAAATACATAACATAGGGACAAAGTCACGTTTTGAAAAGGCAAAAAAGAGAGAGAAAAATCTGTGATCTCCATTCTCCAATGTATGATATTATAAATGTTAATTTGGAATAAAAGTTTTCCACTAGGGCTGTCTTTTCAACTAAAATATGGAGATAGCATTACTTCATCTTGGAATTGGACTTCTTTTAATTGCAATACAGTCCTTCAAATTTAATATAACAGCAACTGGATTGCGTCTTAATTTACAAACTTGACTAAGTGAAGTTTTGGTGATGTGACTGTGACTTCAAAATATTAGGCCGAGATTGAATTGTGTCTTCAGAGTTAAGAGCTTGAATGGGTCATCTTTTGGGAAGGAAATGTGTATGTAAAAAATATCCAGTAAAAAATGTTTTTCTTAAGAAGAAATTACCCACTAAAAACTGTTAAAAAAGTGTCGGTAATATTTTAGCGAAACCATCGATTTTGACATTATCCAATACAAAATTGTTGACTTGTTGTTTGGTTGGAATTCAAGAAAATGAAAAACTATATAAACATTTGTTTCGTTTTCTCAATTCCGTTACCAAAATCATTGACTGTTTCTATATGATAATACAAGTTACAACAACATACTTTAATATGAAATATAATGAGATAACGATTTTATATTAATTTATTGAAAAATATCATTGATACATTTCAGTTCCTATACAATTATATGATTTTCTTAGGAATCCCACAACTAAAAGAAAAGGGGACTAAAATAAAATACATAGGTCAATCCATTACGGTTTTGACTTGAAGACCTAGGCTTTTTATGATTTTTCCATGCAAAAACAAAGTTACAGAGTCTACAAAGTTGAGAGAGAGAGATATGAGTCACCTGATAAAATGATCAAGAAGTAGAAGGGCTCATCTTAGTTTAAAGAAGCAGATACTTTGGGGCCTTCTTTTGTTTGAAGACCTATGTTTGTTCCAAGGCCATCTTTTGTATCTGCTTTGCTCAGAGCGAGATTCGCCTCCACGACAGCCTACTTCCTCCCACATGCGGTTTGAGGATATTACCTGCGCAAGTTATATCTTATCAGAATTTTAACTAGAATTAGTTACAAGAAATGTCACAAACAATGTAACAAAAAGAGTCATATGATAAGATCATAAGTGAAGAAGTAGTTGCTTTAGAGTGAACCATTTGGTTTAATAGTTGGTTATGTTGGTTAACCATTTGGATAAGGTTTGTTATTGAAACTTCTTATATATAAAGAAGTATTCAAGAGAGAAAATCATTCATTCATTTTTTGGTAGAGATTCTTTCACATTTTGTAATCGGAATTTGATGCAATGAGAGTTTTACAGAGAAATTGTTACTAAACTCTTATCATCATATTGTTTCACTACTAGCTGATAGTGTTATTATAGTGGTAAATAGTTAAATCGCATAACCACATGTTAGATATGAACAAATCCGAGCTAAAAAATTACCTATCCCACTGAAGAGAATGCCATAATCCATTCCGTTGTACATGGTTGGTATCACTAGCGAATAATTATATATCGTATAATTATTGTACAGTCCCTTATTGTATAGCGTATATACGGCCGTATAAACCGTATTTACGACACTGCTCAAAAGCTATGGAGAATAGCAAAGATCGAAAACACACATTGTTCAAACCAAGATTGAATCGATTAGATAAAAACAAGCTTCTTTGTCAAAACCCAGAAAACGATTTCTTAAAAGCTATGGCTAATGTGAGAGATGAAGGAAGATAATCTAACCTGTAACGATTATGTTCTTCACAGAGCTCAAAGCTTTCTTTTTTTCGGATTCGAAGACTGATTTCACAGAATTCAAGCTGAACTTGCTAAAACTCGAGAGAATTTATCCGCTAAAAGAAAGGTTTGATCTTTCGGATCCAATTTATCCGATACAAGTATATGCCCTTGCTAAAACTTAGTACTACTTGGGCCCAAAACATTTGGAATTGTTTTCTGGCCCATTTATTAATTTTAGAAAGAAAAAAAAAATTTATCGGATTCGCAATGTCAATCAGTAGAAATACTAGCATTTTTATTAAAGATATTGCCATGAATTTAAATAAACCCTCAAGAATAATTGGGTATTTAAGATTTTTTTTTTTGAGCAGGGATTGTTTTTAAGATGTCAAGCTACTTTCATTAGTTTGCTGATATTTGCAAAAGATAAACAAATATTTTAGTTGTATTTTTTTAGAAACAATTATGTATTTTTATTATTTTCCCATTCAATTAATTTTATTGATTTTTTTAGTGGAGATTAAGGGTAGTGGAGATCGAATAACTACATATTAACCTTATTTAGACGATAGTATCATATTTGTTATGTGTGATAAATATCTGAAATGCAGGTTCACCTTTGCTTTGTGGCCTATATGGGGCTTCTTGACTCTCCCTCTTATGGTATGAAACTCAGTCCATAATACAAATCATCATCCTTGTAGACAAATCTTATCTAGTTATGGTAACATTGTTGGTGTTTTTGATGATATAGTTGTTTGCATTGTTCATGGCTTGCCTTGTTGTGTTCCCACATCTGATGATCATCAAATTCAGGCCTCAATACTACGAGCTTCGCATAGATTGACCTGTGGAGACTGGAGATAGTTAATTTGGAAAATGAATGATAGATACCCTTTCTTCCTTCAGAAATCTGAATACTGTAAAGGCAAATATACAATTTATAAATACTTGAGTATCAAGTTATCCTTAATAAGAGGTGTGGTTTGTTTAAGGTATATACAGATGATAGATGCAACTTCATTGGTCTTTAAATGTTTTTGATCACTGTGATCATTCATTGCTTGTTTCATTTCTGACTTCAATGAAGTAAAAAATACTATTCTCATCAGTGGCGAAGCCACGTTCATGGAAGGAAGGTCAAGTGACCCACCTTAAATAATATAAATGATAATGCTTCAAAAAAATTCTAGCTCAAATGGATATATTTTCATTGTTTGACCCATCCAACCCAAGCTCAAATACTTATTTTGCACCTATTTGTAATTTAAATCTATTTTATATGGTCCTAAACCCCAACAAAATAAATAATTAAAACTTTTGACCTATGTAATTTTTTTTCCTGGAGTCGCCACTAATTCTCATTCGTCTCTAATGATGTTAATTATGGGTTAAAACTTAACATTGATGGGTATTCGATGCCCGTGTAATGTTTGAGATTAAAAAACACTAAATCGGGTAGCTTTTATTAAAACACTAACCCATCTGGGTTTAACCCGATGGCTTTCGGGTATCCATCGGATTTTAACCCATGATTAAATGGATATTGAATTTTTGAATTGTTTAAAAAATGTTGTTTAATAAAACCCTAATATATCTATCTTCTCGACAAGAAAAATCTCAATCTTCTTCACCGTCAGCTTCTAGTATAGCCAAAAATTTAAGAAAGCTTTGACTGGCTCGCATTATTGGTAAATATGCGAGAAAGTGGTGTTGAGTTTAGGAACTTTTGCTCTCCATAACTTATCATAAAATGCTTTTAAGAAATAAAATAGTGTTTTGATCAATTGAGTAAACGAAGAAGAAAGAGGGAAAGTGTTGTTTTCTCTATTACAAAGTCTCTCTTCACTGGCTTGGTTCAATCCCACACACAATTACTCTTGTTATCTAAACTTGTGCACTACTAGCTTATGATTATGATCGGCTATATTTTTTAATTTATAATTTCAAGTAAATGTTAACTTCAGTTAATCCTTTACCCCAAAAAAAACCTTACATAATTGAAAATAATGTTGAAAAACCTCAAGTTAATTTTAGGCTTTTAGCCCATGTAATTACTATTAGTGACTACATTCTACAAAAAAAAAAAAAAAAAAAAAGTAAGGTACCCGCGGATAAACCCGAAATATAATGAGTTTTTTTTGGGGTCAAAATAGAACTTTAATCATTAAACCGGAAATAAAACAGAACCGGGATTAACCGATTCACAGTACAAGGCGAGTTTGGCCAGGCCATCAGCCTTGGCATTGTTGTGGCGAGAAACGAAAACAAAAGATGAGATTTTGAATTCTAGAGAGAGATAAAAGATATCCTGGACTATTCCATAGATTTCTTTGTAATAGCTTCGCGAATTGATGAGATCAATTAGTTGCTTTGAGTCTGATGCGACGTTTGGAATCGGAAGATTACGATCTATCGCTTGGTTCAAGAGTTCCCGAATCGTCATTGCTTCAGCCATCAACGGCAACGCAGTTTGATCTGTTGTTGATCCTTGCGTTACAACCGATTTGTCTGGCGTAACGATGACCCAACCTAAACATGCTTCCTTTATCTCACTTCTCCATACCGTATCGGAGAAGCCGGGAAGTCCAGTAAATAGTTCTGGTTCATGAATCTATGTGTTCGATGTCTCCTTTGGTGTTGTTGTTTGTGCATGTTCCCATTCCTTCGCATCGTTGATAGTTTTGGCGATTGTATCATGTTCCGTAAAGGAAAGAGAGGAGATGAAACGATTCCAGTAGTGAATTTTGTTCAGGCTCAATTTTCAAGTTGATAAGTTTTACTCATTTCAGGTTTTTGATATTTTATGGACCGCCTCAATTCGGGTTCGGATTGGGCCGGGTTATTTTACCCAATTTAACATCTCTAGTCTGTCTTCTTAAGTTCTTAGTTTCAACAAATTTTACGATTCATTGTCAATTGTCAATCAGACTAAAAGAACAACCAGTAAAAGCATTGTAGTAGCTACAAAGCCACAATTTTCACTAAAGAGATGGAATTTAAACCATACAAAGAGTAATAAGCTACGAAACTAATCATGTAAAACGATAACCTTTTTGTGGTCATTAAAAGACAATCAGATTCAGAAATGTAAAGAGAAATTTGGTTGGGATAAGTGAGTAAGAATGTGGTTGCTGATAAACCCTTGGTCTTCCTCGCCTCATCTCCACCTCCGTTTCGGGACACTTGACACCAACTCCCTGCGAACTTGGATTACCAAAAGCAAGAAACGTTTCTCATGTCTTTTCTCCGGCAATCAGAGGGAGGTTAGTTTTTTACTTATTTCCCTTCCATTGTCGAATCATAGTAATCGAATTGTCTTGGCTCTTTAGGGGTTTCTGTCTAAGGTAAGTAAGAAATGATTGGACTTGGTTTTGTAGCCTGGAAACGAAATTGATTCCACTTATGACTCTGAATCTGGAGATTCTCCAGGATACTGAAATTGTTGTTTATGGATCCCAATCTAGTAAAGTTCTCAACTTTGCAAAGGGAAGCATATTGATCAGGTTTTGGGGCTCAACTCTTAGCTATAGGTCTACTGTATCTAGCCTAGGAGTAACTGTAGCAGATTAGAGCTTGGTTGAGACTCTAAACTGCCATTTGCCTGAGAGTTTAGAGTCTCTTTCTGGTTTGATGAATCGATTTGAGAATAGCAGTTTCGTAGCTTTTGTTCTTATCATGTCCATAGTGCCTCCTCCATCTATGCTTCTCTAGATATAGTTTATGCTTGCTTACTAAAAACTTCAAATAGGAACTAAAACATGATTTTATTTTGTTGTTGCTGATAGATGAAAACTCAGGCTTCCTTGTTTCAGCTCTCCCAACTCTCTCTCTCTCTCTCTATATCTCTCCCAACTCGCTTTGCTTTGGTTTAAGAACCCAACTCAAGGTATGGACAAGCTTCAATATGCTTTTAAAACCTTAGATGAATAGTGAGATTGCAAATGAAAGAGGAGAGGTGGACGTATACATTGTACATGAGTGTTCAATGATGAGATTGGAAGGTATAAAGCTTGGTACTCTTTCTAATGTTGAGACTATTGGGAAGAATGACGATGAAATATGCTATGGAGCTGAACTGATAAGATCAAATCCTGGCATCACAAAAGAGATTCTACAATCCCTCTTAAAGGTGAGCAAGTGTTCGATCGGTTCTACATATGATTTAATGAACTAAGGGACACTTGGACGACATGTTGCAAACCTGTGATCGGACTTGATGGATGCTTCTGTAGATGTGATTTTCAAGGTAAATTACTTGCTGCTGTTGGTAGGGATGCAGAAAATAGGATCTATCGAATAGCATGGCCTATTGTAAGAGGTGAAAAGAATGAAAGTTGGGCTAGGTTTGTGAGCAAGGGTAGATGGGAAATATTGCTCTACTAGCGAACCAAAGAACACCCAAATCTGCTCGGAACTGCAGTGGAAAATAGACCAAAGAGGAGCCGAAGGTGGTGGGGTCCCTCTCACGATGGCGGTGAGAAAATCTGGCCACTGTAGAGGGAGATCGGATTTCTTTGTTTGTCGGCTAGGGTTTTGAGTTTGAGAGAAGATGCCTCTCAAAGGTTAATTTTATATATTGTTGATACTATATTTTGATTGGCTAGGCACTTTGTGGTCAGTCACTATCTTTGCTAAAATTGTTGCCAGGTGAGTATGAGATGGGCGTAGGAGGAAAGAGTCAACATGGTAGTGAAAAGCTTTACCAAAGAGAGATTAGAAGAGAATCTGAAGATACTTGATTGGTCTTTGACAGAGGAAAAGACACGGAGAATCTCGACCAAGATTTCTTAATGCAGGACCGTTGCCAGAGAGGTTACGAGAGATCGATGGCTCTTGGAGGCTGTGGCTAAAGCCGCGAGGTCTAGTTTCGAGACCTGAGTTAGGCAGTTCAAAGCTAATGCGTTTGGCAGTGACCATAAACCAGAAAATGATGATGGAGACGACACTTCCTCCTGTCTTCTTCCTTCTTTTATTTTCCGGTGACACTTCAGGGACGTAACCTGACATTGACGGGTTAATTCTTCTTCAAGTTAGGGTTTTTTGTAAGGACTGAGAGACTTGAACTATCTTATACAAAAATTAGGTTTCTTTTTCCGGAAGTAACAGGATTAGTAAAGCCGTGATATCCTTTTTTCCTTCTAGAAAAATTATGCGTTTTTATACATATATAAAACAAAATTTAAGGCTAATTTAAGGTTAAACCAACAAAGCTAAAATGCTTAGCAATTTCTATACATATCTTTTTTACAACTTCTACTACAAGAAATTAAAAAGCACATAATACAATTGTTGCTCCTTAATTGGGTTAGACCTCTTCGATGAAATCTACAGAACTCATGGAGCCTGTTCGATTCAAGCCTTGTTTCTCTAACCAATAAGTTATTAGAGCCTTAACCACTTGCCTGAACCTTCTCCGGTAAGTCGGAAGCTTTGATACGCTCCGTATCATTCCCATTATTCTGCATTAACACACAAGTTTCAGACAGAATCAAACAAGCCATAAAGGTTAATCTTTCCTATGTCCAAAAGTTCTGAATCTTTTTTTTTTTCTTGGATTTGAGCAGCTCTAAGGTTTTCTTGAGGCGTGTAACTGCGATTATCCAAAGCTTCTATCCTTTGTTCGTGGTTTCCAAAGAGAACAGTTTTCTCTAAGTACCTAACTTCACTTTCTCCAAGTTTAATCACACAAATCTAGTCTTTCAATACCATCATTGGATTAAAGATCCAGTCCAAGAACTTGTCTTCCGGTCTATTCAAATGTGTTACTTCCGAGCCATCAAGCAAAAGCACACCATGAGCACCAGCTTTAATAGAGTTAAGCAATGTATAGAGCAAAGCGTAAGAAGGAATCCCGACATTGATAACCAATGATTCATTTCGGTGTTTCCCTTTTAAAGACTCATATAGATCAGCTGGTGTTATCACTCCTGCGTCTAGTAGTTCTTTGCCTTGCATCTCAAACCACCCCATCATATGCTCCCAAATCTGTTAATGGGAATTGTGAGTGAGGAATGTTTAAAGAAATGTGCGAAATTCGGAATCAAGATTGAAATTTTCGACATATACCTGAACCATTCTAACTTGTTGAATTGCTCCTCTTACCGATACAGAGTGAACTAGACTCGGTACTAGCATAGTTGGAGCTTCTACAGCTAATTGGAAACAGAGAATCTAGGGCTGTGTACTTGAGTTTGAGCTTGGATTTGAGTTGCTGAATACTTGAGCTTGGATTTAGGGCTGTGTATTTGAGCTTCCATTTAGTATTGATCAAACTGGATTTTGTCTTAACTTGTTATTGCTTGGATTTGAGCTTCTGAATACAATGTGTATGTGTATGTTGCAGTGTACTAGGTTCAATCCCAAGAGTAACCCTTATGGAATGGGTCAACTCTCACAAGAGCTTGAGGTAAGGAATGGGAAAAGGAAGACCTGCTACGCTGAGTCTTCTACGTCATCTCTGTTAGAGATCCAGGACGGCCTTAAAGAAGCTCGTCAAAAGCTTGTTGCACAAGATGAAGATAACAAGCATCGTGATGCGGAAAATTTGCGCCTTTCTACTGAGCTCAAGGAAAGCCAGTTGAGGATCGCTCAATTAGAGAAGATGGTTAACAATTTCATGACGAGCAACGGTCACTCAACCAAGTCCACTGAGCTGGAACCAAATGCACAACACACAACAACCTCTCCGGAAGGTCAATAAACTTGACAGTGTTAGCTCTAATTCTCTCTGGAACTCTCTAAGTCTTTATGTCTTTATGTCTTTATGTCTCTGATTCTCTGATTCTCTCTTGAACAAACTTTAAATGTTTCAATCGTTTTGTGCTTTTGTATAATTATATTTTCTACTCCCAACACTTCTTTTGTCAAGCTAAATGCTTGAAAACATATGCTTTCTATTATTTACAAGAATTTTAGCTATGATTTTGATTTAGGCTTTTCAAAACACTCAAATCAAAATAGTATCCGTACCAAATTTATAACTGAAAAATGACCAAAAACTTTACAAGCGTCGCTAAGTAGTGGCTTATTAGTGACGCTTCTGAGACTAATTTGTAACTACTGTGACCTTTAGGCACTACAAAGATTGTCACTAATCAGTCGCTTATTTGTGACTACAAAAATCGTCACTAATTAGTCGTAAATTAACGATTGATAAGTATAGTCACAAATACGACGCGTCGCTACTTCTTCGTCGTGTATTTCCCACTTCCAAAAGTTGTCGCAAAATCGTCGGCAATTTGCAACGACAAAGACGTTGTCACAAAAGTGTCGCTAATTTGCTACGATGTAATGTTGTCACAAAGTAGTCGCTAATTTGCGACGTCCAAAATAGCGTAACAATGTAGTCGCTAATTTCCGACTACTTTGTGACTGCATAAATTAGCGACGACATTTTTGCGACGTCCCATTTTCGTCACTAAGTAGTCGCAAATGGGTCATTTGTGACGATTTTGTGACGAATGAGGGTGTCAGAAATTATATGTTTTCTTGTAGTGATGTAACTTGAAACTAACTAGCCATCAAACCCGCTTAGACGCGGTATCCTTCAGATATTTGAGCTAGATCGATGCGTTTGTGATAAGATTTCAGAAAGCTGCAAAAAGAAAGCCATATTCAAAACGCCAATAAATCAAAGTTTAAAACAGAAAAAAAAATTCTTGATTTTTCAATGAGTGATTCTATTATACGTACATTGATTGGCACCTCCGGGATGATAATGCCGCTGCTTTCTTCGAGTGTTATGCGAGTCGCTACTTCACCTCCAACAACCATGTCTGTGACAATCCCACCTTAGAAAGAAAAAGGTTTCAAATTAATATGTTAAAAGTGTCAATGGAGTTAATTTGGTTTGAAGAACAAAACCTGAAGCTAAAGCAAGTTGTTATACGCCTTGTGTATGTTCCTAAAACATGTACATTACAACAAGTACTCCCTCCGTTTCTTATTGTTTGATGTTTTAGAGCTTTTACACATATTAAAAAAATACTTTATAAATGTTTTGTGTTTTGCAATGAACAACTTTCTATAATTCTAAACCAATAGTAATTCAATAAAACCAATTATTATGCATTGAAGATTACAATTCACCATTATTACTTCATAGAGAATAGAGAAAATCAATCTTTTAAAAATAATTTTTTTCTTTCTAAAACATCAAACAATATAAAACAGAGGGAGTAAATGATAGCGAAGAAAGAAAAAAATATCATATCTATTTGGAGAATTTCTTTTGATGTCCACATCATGACAACAAAAATGTTAAATTAAAATTATTAAAACTCCAATGAATATTCATTTAATTCATATTTATGTATATTTATAGTTACAAAAGATTAAAAATAATAATAAGTAAATAAAAGGTAATATTAAAAAAAATCCGGTAACGATAACAATATAGGAATGTGAAACAAAAGTAAACGTGGCGAGACACAAAAATGCGTATTGGAAGCTGATCATATACATGTTAGTGAGGCACACGAAAACTTAACTAAATTTCGGAAAGATATACTCACAAGACTAACAAAAGTTTTTTAAATCGCATCCATTATCTGAAATAGTTTCATAAAATACATGTAATTATTAGACCTGATTATCATATTTCAAGTCGAGCTAATTCGTTTCGTTATGTAAACGTTATAAGTGAGATGAAATACCAAAAAAAAACAAAATTGTGAGAAGGACTTCCTAGATTGAACATCCCTAAAACAAACTAACAAAATATAATAAATTTATCCATCAAGGCCATATATTTTCTTTAATATATAATTAAGATGAAAACAAAAAAGAATATACCCGAAAAGGAACATCACTCCACTTGGCTTTTCTCTCAAAGCAGCCGCTACCTGGTCCTTCTTTCATCTCATTTCGTTTTCTTTTTTGAATATTCTCTCAAAAGCATCTTAATAACTAGATTAGGACCCGCATATATGTACGTATTAAAGTATTAAAATTGATAATTTATGTAGTTATACACATGTATAATTATATTCTAAATTTAAACCCCGTTAATATAGTAATAAAATATGTTTTGTTAACCGTGAGTAAGATAATTAATAATGAGTTTAAATCTGTAAAACATTATAGAAATAATTCTTCTAAATGAATGATAAAGTTTTAAATAATATTCAAAATCTTATATACTTTGAAACTGAATCTATTTTATAAATTAACATCAATTTTTTTTTAAAGTAATTCTTTAAATGAATTTCCTTACATGACAACATGAATCTAGTAACAAAAATAATTTTTAAATAAAGATCGAGTTACAAAAATAATTTTTAAATAGAGATCGAGTTACAAAAATTTAAACTTGAATCTTTACATGACAACATGAATTTCAGAAAATATAATGACATACACTAACAAAATATTCTGAAAATAATTTCTAACCTCCCACTTTCGAAGAATTCATGCAATAGTTCGATAGTAATCACGATTTCAAAAATTAAATAGTTTTTACTAATTTGTGGAACAGTGGTATTCATGATTTGCAAATAAAACTAAGGATTTGGGGTGTACGTTAAATTGTGGGAGGTATGTGATTATATAATTTTTGGATTTGCCTTTTCTGAAGTAATAACATTTTTGGAATGTTGAACGTATGTTTACTTTGTCTTTTTATGTTATTTATGGTTTAACATTTATAAGGTTGAACATATGTTTACTTTTCTTTTTAAAATAATTTATGGTTTAACATTTTTTTTATATATATAAAGTTTCATTTTTATGATGTAACGTTTATTTTCTTTAACATAATGGTATTTATATTTCGCTTTTTTTAACAACTTACATAACTTTTGGTTTGGCTATTAGAAATATGTTAATGAAACAATAAGAAATTTTTTAATGTGTCTTTATTTTATTGGTTTAACATAATTATATTTTTATTTTTCTGATTGCTTGATTTTAAATAAAATATTTTAACATGTGTCATCATCTCGATCGATAATAGATACATGTTGAGACCCGTGAGTTACAATTTTGAAGAACTCTCTTTTATATAATAAGATGTAAGAGACCTCAAAACGGCCGCCTGATCACACGTGATATTTTCTTGGAAATAAATGAAATTAGTATGTTCGATCTTTATAAGCATCAGTCAGGTGGCTAGTGAGAGTATAGTTTGATATCCTCGTGGAGCGAATTTTGTTTGACATTTCTACTGCAGTTCTTTTGACTAATGTCTTCGATCACACTCCCTAGACTCCCTATCGGATCCGGCCACGAGCTGATGTCGGTGCTTGGTCTAGGAACTGCTGCGTCTCCGCCGCCTAAACCGATGGTAGTGAAACAACCAGTGCTTTCAAGCTATTAAGGTTATAAATGATGATCAGTTAGAGTGGTTAGAGTTAGTTAGAAGAAGATAAGTTTCCTTTTGCTTAATCTTGAAGTCTATATATATTTGTAATCATACATTTTACACATTAATGAGAAATACAATTTACACATCAAAGTGTTAAGATGGTATCATAAGTTTTATTTTCTCTCATTCAATTTCTTCACGAAACGGAATCTCTAACTACTTTTTGAGCTCACTTTTTCACTTCACAACACAAATTTCTTCGTCATCTTCACCGATTCACAACGAATCGATCTTCATTTTGCCATTATCATCTTCTTGAGCTTCGATTTGAGCTCAATGAGTGTTCCGATTCACCATTTTCCTATCATTTTCTTCCTTTCTCTTTATCGCACCATTGTTGAGCTCACGATCTTTGCAGTTTCGTTTCTTCTATGGATTTCTCGCTGATTTCATCAGAACAACGCTCGATTTCATCAGTTTTGGAGCGGATTAGGTTTCCGATGGCTTCCGATTCTCAGAATCCAACTTTTTCTGAGTCAAATCTGACTCGTCCTGTATCTTCCTTCCCGATTGATCAATATTACTATCTCCATAACTCTGATCATGATGGATTGGTACTAGTCTCGGATCGTCTTACTTTAGGTGCGGATTTTCACTCTTGGCGCCGATCTGTGCGTATGGCGTTAAATGTCCGTAACAAATTTGGATTTATCGACGGTACGATTGTTAAACCTCTTCCTTCTCATCGCGAATTTGGTTCATGGTCTCGTTGCAATGATATGGTGGCTACATGGATCATGAATCTGTTTCCAAGAAAATTGGTCAAAGCTTGTTGTTTATCAATACTGCTAAAGGAATTTGGAACAATTTTGTTGTCCCGTTTTAAGCAAGACGTGCTCCACGCGTTTATGAGATTGAACAAAGATTGAGTAATATTCAGTAAGGGTCTATGGACGTAAGCACGTATTACACCGAATTGGTTACTCTTTGGGAGGAATATCGCAACTATGTGGAGTTGCATGTCTGTACTTGTGGTAAATGCGAATGTAGTGCTGCTTGTTTATGGGAGAAACTACAACAGAGGAGTCGTGTAACCAAATTTCTGATGGGTTTGAATGAATCTTTTGAGTCTACAAGGAGACACATTCTAATGTTGAAGCTGATTCCCTCTATTGAAGATGTATTCAATCTTGTTACACAAGATGAGAGGCAGAAGACTATTAAACCTCTTAATCTGATACTGTGGTGTTTCAGGCAGGGCCGGTCCTGAGCACAGCCCAAGGAAGTGTGGGCCTTGGCCTCCGAATTTTTTCAGTTTATTAGTATTACAAAAAGGCCCTTGAATTTTTTTTCTTGCAAAATGACCTTCAAATTTAAAAATTTCTTTACAAAACCTAAAAAAAATAACAAATTTGACTTTAGGTCTCCAAATTTTCAAGCCCGGCCCTGATTTCAGGCTTCTGCTCGACCAATTCAATACTCTGGTGTCTATGAGAATGTGGCTTAGGTTAATACTCAGAATCGTTATAAGACTAACCTTAGATATCCACTACAAACAGAAGCCCACAAAAGTCCATAACTAAAAGCCCAAAACGAAGACAAATGTGTTTTCTGTCTCAAAGCGATGTCGTTTTGGTCTTGCTTTTTGAAAATCGAGAAAGTTCCAAGGACTCAAATCTCCGTGTCACTCATTTCACTTTCCGACGAACTTCTTCCGATTCCGGCGTTGGTGTCACCGGTAAGCCTCTGGACTCTCTCATTTTGTTTCTTAGTTCGGATTCTTTACTTTAGCTTGCTTTTGGTCTTTTGCTGATTCTGCTTCTGAGTTTCTATTGCAAATGCGATTAGTGTTACTTTTTTTAGGGTTTCTTATTTTGTTTCTCTGTTGGATTTGCTTAGCTTTCTTTGAACTATTATGAATCTCGCTTGTGCATTGGCTTTTTCAGTGAACAATGAGGAACTTTTAGTTTGCGTTTTAGGGTTTAACCTTTTCTTGGGTGATTGATGTCAAATGCTCCTTTAGTTTAGCCAGTCGATTATTGTCAGTAACTGAAATGGTTTATGTTTATGTCAGACCTATAATCCTTGTTTCTGCTTAACTGTTAGGTTTTGTCTCTCTGAATCTGTTTTCTATGTTTGATTTGCTTGATTTTCCATGTATCTGACCTAATTAGGAAGCAAATGTCTCTACACTCTCTTGCTTTTTCCATCATCTTGAATCCTTCTTTAGGTTGAATCGTGTTGAAGTTTGCTCTATCTTCTTTCAGCTTGATTTTGCTTTTCCTTTCCTTCGTTAATGCCTCTGACATAACTTTGTGAAGATCGGTTCACTTTGCTACACTTCTTAATGTTCTTTTCATATTCGGTTTACATTCAGAATGTGTTTATGGAACATTTTTGTTCATGTATGCAGGGATAAGTAAATTGCAGATGGCTCACTACTCCTCTGATGGACGGTCAGATGATCAAGATTACGGTACCTTATCACTCTCTGTCTTTGCATCACTACATTGGATTTGTTTTTTTTACTGATGCAAACAAAACGGTTGGAAAACAAGTTTAATCTTATCTTCTGCATTTGTTTTCTTTGTCTTTGTAGATGCGTCTGAATCTGCAGCTTTGGTAGCTGTTAATCTGATAAGCGCTGCGCGTGTTATCCTAAAGCTTGACAGTGTTTATACTGAGTACTCATCTCAGTATTTGGTGGACAATGCGAGTCCCAAGAAGGAAGAAGGGCAGGGAGGAATAGATCTCAAGCTCACTGTCAAAGACTGCTTTGAGTTTGCGTTTAAAGAAGGGATACCTAAAGCAGATGTTTGGCCACATCTGGGATCAAAGATCAAGCCCCCATCATCGTATAAACCTGCTCTCGTATCCATGAAAGGGGAAGTGATTGAGGGTAAGAAATTGGAGGATGCATATAAGATGTTGGTGCACCAACCCGTAGGAGCAAAACTGCATGTGTTCAGTCCAGAAATTGATCTTGTTGGAGACGTAAGTGCTGTTAGTATAATTGAAATAACAATCAGAGATATGCGACAAAGATTTGGTCTAATCTTTGTTTATTTATTTTTTGGTGGTAGGGAATACTCGATGGCCCGTCAAGTGATAGAACCTCCTATGTTGGACTTAGAGATGTGATTATACTTGGTGTCAAGGAGATCGAGGGAGAGACTGTTGCAGAAGTGAAGATATGTTACAAGAAGAAGGTTTCATTTATCAAAGTGAATTTGAGCAGGATGTTTCTCTCAGCACCACACGACGGCTCTCAGGGCATAGGGCCAACAGGTCTGCTTGTTGACTTTGTTGTCCCACGTTTATCTATCAATTAAGTAAGAGATTTAATCTCGGTAAGCATCTAGAGAACGATATGCTAGTTGTGAAGACTTGTTTGTTGTAATAAATTAAGAATGCTTTATTAGACTTTTATCTGTGAGTTATGGAATCGATCTTTACTACTTTCGAAATATAAACTTGGAATTGATCTGTTATATGTATCACGAATTGTGCATTTCATTTCCCAATCATCATTTTAGTAGTCTCGTGTTTGTTTTGGTCAAGGATAGGGGTGGGCAAATTACCCGTAACCGAATTACCGAACCAAACCCGACTCAAATTACCCGATCCGAACCCGACCCGAATTTATAAAATACCCGATCGGGTTCTATGTTTCTAAACCCGAAAACCCGAATCCGAACCCAGACCGAACCGATAACCGAACGGATATCCGAACTAACACAAATATAAATTAAACCAAAGATAATTGGATGTAAGGTTAGATATGTTTATGTATTTTAGATAATTTCTATAACTTTTGGTTCATTTGAATAGTATGGATTATATTCGGATAAAAATAACTAAATTATCAACACTATTTGAATTTTTAAAATTTTGTTTTTGATATTTTCTCGGGTATTTTTAGATAATTCATGTAAAAACTAATAAAACCGAATTTCTTTTTCGATATCTATGTTTATTTGAATTTTTGTTTTGAAGTTTTTGATCAATTTGAGTTATGTTCAAATTCATATTTGAAGTATATTTTTAAATAGATTGCACATCGGATATAACCGAACCCGAAGTCATTTTATCTGAACCCGACCCGAATTTATAAAATACTCGATAGGGTACTAAACCCCATTACCGAAGTACCCGAAAAACCGAAATACCTGACCCGAACCCGATCGGATATCCGAATGCCCAGCCCTAGTCAAGGAACTAACCATGATTTAGCAAATCGGATAGAGATAGAAAAGCTATAACACCCTTTAGTGGTGGTGACGTTGGTTAGCTTCATTGAGTTTTGTTTTTTTTCTTGTGATAGCACTTTCTTTTGTGCTTCATGTTGAGTCATTTCTCTCGTCTATACATAATAATGTTTATGTTATGTCAAATAGTATGGCTAAGAATAAGTTTTTTTGGGTTGTAGAATGAAGTTTACACTCCTTGACATACTTCAAAATTCACTACGAATCGCAACCCACAAAAGTCACAGGTAAGGTAGTGTCAGTCTCACTCAATTTAATTGCTCCCCTTTATCCTATTCCTATCAAAGACAACAAAGCTGTCTCAACCGATATATAGCACAAAAGAGTCCAGAATGCTTAAAAGTTAAAACAGAGACTTGGAAACCACCTCTAAAAGCCAAAACACTGAGTTCAGTAAAGACACAATCTCGATCTCAGGCCTTGCAACAGAAAAGCCCATGAAGAAGCTCTCCTTCCCTCACAAACGGCTACATAATTCAGTTTTGCTAAAGACAAAACAAGCTTTACAGCTAATGAATTCATGGTACAATTGCAGCATCATGTTCGATGACTGCCACGTAGCTAGGATTAAGAATGATCTAGAACAATCTCTCCTAGTATAAAATGACACTAAGATGTAATCGTGAGTCATCTTTATTTCTCCCTCAAAGCGGCGGCTACTTGTTTCTGGTATGCTTCTCCACTCCTTTTGTTAAGCTTCTCGACTCCTCTAGCTTGCTCTGGTTTGTTGCTGATTCTGCTTGTGCTATTAGTGTTATATTTTCGGGTTTCTCTGTTTAGCTTGCTTTGATTTGTTAGGGATAAGTTGATTCTTGTTACCTTTTAGCATTTTTCAGTTCGATTAGGGTAACAGTAATGACCTTTTAGTGAACTTCTAGGGCTTTTTCTTGGGTGAATCTTGTCGAATCCTCCTTTAGCTTGCTCATTCCGTGTTAGAGAAGCTATCGCATTCGTTTGATTTAGCCAGAAACTATATTTGTTCAGTGATAGAAATGCTTTATGTTTTTGTCCAACTTGATGTTTTCTCTCTGATTTTCACATTCATTATGAAAATTTGATGTGTATTCAGGGTTAAGTAACTGCAGATGGCAATGCCCTTTGATCCCTATTTCCAATCGCAGCCACAGTCGGACGGCTTGATGAGACTGACCGTGACCTAGACCACGGTAACTTGTCACTCTATTTTTCATATGGTTAATTGATGCCTACATATTGTAAGAGGAAACTGACATGGGATTTGATTCATTTCCATTTGTGTGTTTGTGTTGCAGATGCATCTGCTTCCGCAGCTATAGTAGCTGCTGCTCTCATAAGCACTACACGCCTTGCACTCAAGCTGGACAGTGTGCATACTGAGTACTCTGCTCAGTATCTCTTGGACAGAGCTTGTCCCAAGGAGCCAGGAACAAAGCTCACTGTCAAGGACTATCTTGAGTTTGCTTTGAAAGAAGGAGGGATACCGAAAGTAGATGGTTGGCTACCTCTGGGAACTAAGATCAAGCTTCCATCATCGTGTACACCTGCTCTTGTTTCCATGAAAGGACAAGTGGTTGAAGCGAAGACTATCGAGGAAGCATCTGACTTGTTGATGGATCAGCCGGTGGCTGCAAAACTGCATGTGTTCACTCCACAGATTGAAGTTGGAGATGTAAGTGTCGTTAGTTGAATATTCAGTAAAAATGAGAGATTATATGCAAATATTTGTTTTGTGTGGTAGGGAATTTACTGTGGCACTTCAGGTGAGGCAACCTGCTATGTTGGACTTAGAGACGTGGCGTTAAGCAGGTGGTTTATGATGGCATGTATTGGTGGTAACAACAGCCATGACATAGAGACAACTTATCTGCTTGTGGACTTCTGTGTCCCACGCTTTTCAGTCAATTAAGGAGGTTTGATGATCTTGATTTGTTTTGAGAGAACAGAGTGCTGCTAGTTTGGAACTTGTTTGTTGTTTTTAAATTAAGAATGTTGTTTCAGGAGACTTTTATTTGCAAGTTAAGACATTGTTGATCGCTGAATCTTTGCCACCTTTAATTGTGTGTTCGAATTTGGTTAAACTGAGTTATCTTATGTAGTAGGGAATAACCATGATTTGGCATATGGGGTAGAGACGATTAAGCATGTTAATAAGAATCCAATGCATAAATTAAGGAACACTAGTGCTTTAGAGAATTGTGATGGTTTTTTTATCAGTTTCTTTTTCCTCGAACCTCCGTTTCTTCAACATTCGTAGAAGTCTTCCCATGTGAATTCCTAATCAAGCACAGATTGAAAATTAACAATATTAATTATGTATGATAGTCCAGATATAAATGTGACAAGTATCACTATACAAAAAACTAAGGTTAATTTGCTAGATGACCAAATTCTACAAGTTTATTTGCAGGGACAAAACTTAAAGTAAAAGTATGCTGATTTTGTGTTTCATTTCACACAAACATTATTTTATCCAACATGCAATGCTAATATATATGCGAAATCAACGTCTATTTATTTAATGTTAACCACCACATTATTTTGGGGAATAAACTTTATTTGACTAACAAATAAGCTATTATATCTGAAAGTAGTTTTTGGACCACCACATCCGATCTTACAACGTTCATAGCAATTTCCATCGGATTCGAAGCAATTGCGAGAACAATACCGAAAGCAATTCATCCATTTCATCTTGTCTCTTGCTTCTCCTCTTATCGCACCAATCATCACTATCATTATCACATTCCATTTTCTCTTCTTTTTTTTTCACCAATCTTTTTTCCTTTCTCCTTTTTCCTTTACAATTGTTGAATATCCTTTTTATTTGAAACTTCGTTGTATATCCTTGAAGAATTGTCACGCGCTATTTATAAACATCTCTTTTGTTTGTTTTGCTAGTCTATTTGAATTAGTTTTCTTCCAAATTTGGATTTGAGTAATTTTCAAAAATTTCATCTACAATGGAGGTCCATTGTTGCTATCTTATTATATAAAGGAGACTTTCTTCGATGAGAACTTGACACATAAGCAAAATTGTAACTCATGAGATCTTGTCACGTGTCTAATATTGATCGAGATGATGACATGTGTTAAATATTAAAATTAATTAAGAAAAAAAAAATTAAAAATGGAAAAGACACAAAATTATTGTTAATTAACTAACCAAATTGTAAAAAGGACAATTTCTAAAAAAATGAAAAATGAAAAACACACCAAATAATTGTTAAGCAACTAACAAAATTGTAAAAATGGAAAATTTTGTATAGTCCAAATTAATTAGATAACAATATATATATTTGTAGTCTAAACAAATTAAAAAAAAAAAATTCTAATAGTCTAAACGAATTATAAAAAAAAACTATTAAAAACTGAAAGAATATAAGTCGTAAACAAAGGTACAGAGACAATATAAATAGAAAACAATAACTTAGAGAGAATATCAATCGTAAAAGACAAAACAAAAAAATCGAAAGAATAAAAAAAGATTGATAAAACAATATATATAAACATAAAATAATTAGAAAGGGTATATATATTTAAATTTAAAAGTTTAAGATATCCACAACCATGTCAAGAAACACAAAAATCTCTAAATACACTTTTCAACATAGGTAACTATAGAATATTACCAAAAAAATAGAATTTTTCTATTTCGGACAATATTGGTCCTTTTTATATTTTAAAAAACATATTTGTATAAAATATAAATTTTACAAGTTAAGAAAATAATAACAATATATTTACTATTAAAATAATTTTATAGGATTTTTGAGATTATTAACATTACATTTTTGTATTTAACTTTACATTATTTGTATTTTTTAATAATTTTACCACATAACTATTATATCTACATTATGGATGAAACGACCCGACCTAACAGAAACGACCCGACCCGTTTTTTTTTTTAACAAACAAACCTTGGTCTCGGACTAACATTCACATAAATGCTATCATCAACAACCAAGCAAGACACACAGACCATACAACAGCGGATAACCAACAATAACCAATTAAAACCATTCCACTAAATTAACTGGTTCAACAACAAATCCAATTAGCAAGTTCCACAATATCAATTCCACAATCCAGCAATCTAAACAGCCATTCTAAAACGATAAATGAAAACAACACGAAAACAACGAGACCCCAGATCATCTCCCTCTTCGTAGCCGTGATTCCACGATCACAATTTGCCTTTACCTGCATCACATGGAAAAAAAAGATGTGTGAGTATTATCATAAATAACCAGTGAGACGGTCATCCCATCTACGACTGCGCACTCAGGCACGATGGACCGCGTAAGCAAACATACAACCAAACAACACACAAACACAAAGGCTCAACCACAGCCAATCAGACAAGCTGTCGATCGACACTACCACTAAGTGTCGATTGACACCTTCTGTACATGCGTGTCGTTCGACACAACCACTAGGTGTCGATCGACAACATGTGCACTGGTTGTCGTTCGACACACCTTACATGTGTCGTTCGACACACCTCGTGTGTGTCGTTCGACAGGCCATGCGCAGATTCCTAGGAAATCGATCATAATCCTCTCGGATTGATTCCTCCTCTGTGTCAACACGAATACCTGCAACACAACACTCACAAACAACAAAAAACAATCCACAGTCTCAAACAAACACCACAAGATCAATTAACTCGTTCAAACCTATCACCAAGCAACCCTAACGATCCACCGGCCTAGAAGCCATGGTCACGCACTCACCTTGGTTTTCGGATAGAAACTGATGGAATTGAGGCTAGAAACGAGATCAGCTACAACCACCACGAAATTCCACTCCAAAACGACCAAGAACGGAACCCTAACTCACAAAACTATCAGGAACAAGAGAAACTCCTCTCAGACTCTTTTCCACTGATTTTGAGACTTGGTTTCGATAAGAATGCGGCCAAAAGACTTAAATATGAACCCTAGGTTTTCCCCAAAACCGGCCCGGTCCAACTGAACGATTAAAAATCGAATCAGAAAACCGACCAATTAAGGACCTGTCGATCGACACACACCATGGGTGTCGAACGACAGTCCTTAAGGACCCTGTTGATCGACATACACTACGTGTGTCGATCGACAGCCCCTCCATTTTCCTCAAAAATGGTTCACGGGTGTCACAATGGATAAAAATATAGTTTTTTTCTTTGTTATTAGGAATATGAGTTGAGTTACCCTTATATATATATACTGATTCGAACTTGCATGATATGCCGGTATTAGATATTGAAAATAATTGTTTGTATTATAAATTAAAACCCGTTTTATAAAAACTTAAAATTATGTTCACCATGAGTAAAAAAATAGAAATTGGTTCCAATCATCCACAAATCCAAAAATAATCTCTTTAAATGATAAAAAGATTCCAAAAGCATATATGAAATCTTATATAATTTAAAATTAGATCTATTTGATAATAAACAAAAATCTTATTCTTTCAATTTTTACATTTTAAATCTAACATAGACTTTTTATTTCTATTTTTAAATATTTTGGTTTATAAGTTTCTATTTATCTAATCTTTTTTATTTAATAGTTTCCATTAAAAAAAAACAGAAATTATACTTTTTAAACCAATGTATAAAGAATATTATTCCTTCATTTTTTTTACATTTTAAATCTTATATAAATTTTTTATTTTCTATTTTTAAATTTTCCAGTATCTAAATTTTTGTTTCCCTAAGATTTAATATTTTTCATTTTTGAAAAATGAAATTTTTTTTTTTAAATCAATACATAAATAATATTTTTAATAACTAACACATGTTAAAATATAATTAATTAGTTGACACGTGTCACGATCTAATGAGTTAAGATTAATGCGCATCTAACTTTATATAATAAGATATATGATCCACAAGATATGTATTAAAATATTTCTATAAATTATTTTTAATACGATTACCCGCATATTAACGCGGGTTTTAATATAGTTCTTCATAAAATTTAAATTTGAAAACCAAAATTTACATTAAATCCAAAAATTGATAACTAATTTAAATAAAAAAATGAATTTTACAATGAAGACTATTTTGAAACATAGGAGAGTTAACTAATTAATTAGAATCTAGTAACTAAAAAACCGTTCAGACTAAGGGGCGTGTATTCAATATAGAATTTGAAGTGATTTGATTTAAGTTGAGTTTTTAAATGATTTTGGATGATTTAGGGAAATTGTTGTGATTTTAATTGAAATTCCATGGAATCTTATTATATAAAGGAGAGTTCTTCAAAATTGTAACTCATTAGATGGTGACATGTGTCTAATATCGATTGAGATGATGACATGTGTCAAAATACTACAATTATGTTAAACCAAGAAAATAAAGACACATTAACATATTTTCTTATTGTTTCATTAACATATTTTTAAAAGACAAATCAAACTCTAATGTAATTTTTTTTTTAAAAAAAATATAGATACCATTAAGTTAAACAACAAAAAAGGCACATTAACATATATTAATGAATAGAATTGTAGTCTAATTTAAAAACTAATAACAAATCAAAAGATATTGTCAATAAGAAAGGGAAAAAAAAAGTCGAAAGAAACGGAATTAATGAAAAAAGTAGTCATAACAAAAATAAGACAAAAAAGATGCATAACAATTAGATAAAAGATAGTCAATGCAATTGGAAAAAAAAATGAAGTGTCGACAAAAAAAAAAGTATAGTTGTCATCATGGTCAAATAAACTAAGGAAAATAGGTTTTATACCAACTAAAAAAAATAGACAATACAATTAAAAAGCTTAAAAAATGGTATAATTGTCATTATTATCAAATAACAAAATGTTGTTACTCAATTAAAAAGGTATAATATCGTATTTTCAATTAGCAAACGAAAATCTATAATTTTATATAATACATGAAGAACGTTTCCAATTTTAATATGACATTAATTTATTTTGTTCTCTTAATCAAATGAACTATAAGTTTGAAGTAAAATGATACAATATGAAAAGATTAGCAAACGATAATCTATAATTTTATATAATACATGAAGACCGTTTCCAATTTTAATATGACATCAATTTATTTTATTCTCTTAATCAAGCGAATTATAAGTTTGAAGTAAAATGATACAATATGAAAAGATTATTTATGCAATTGGAAAAAGGTTATCTGATGATTATACGTATTTCAATTTAGACTATACTTTTACGGGTTTTAATTTATAATATAATTATACGGGTCATAACTACATAGATTATCACTTTTAATATCTAATAACCGCATATTATGCGGGTCCTAATCTAGTCCTACCTAAAACAATGTGATTTGTTTTATCATATTTTTAACTAAAGAATCTCACTAAAACACATTAAAATCACATCAAATCTCCTAAAATCTTATCTTTAAAATATTTCCAATAACACTGGATTTTGAAATAGAGTTTAAAAGGGGAATTTGCTTGGTTTGACCCATAATTTGATTTTAACTACATGGGTAACCCACATATCTCATGTTTGTGAAAACTAACCCAAAGGGGTAGTGAAATTACAACTACAACCTTTATGACAAAAAAAAAACGCAGGTCATAATGACTGTTTTAGCCCTAGAGAAGTCTGCTACGTAATGTAGACGTCTACTCATAGACTTCCACACGAAATCCAACGCATAGACTCTATGTGAAGTCTACTTTGTGGTTCAGTAGACTTCTTTGGAAAGTCTACTAGATAATTATATTTCAAATTTAAATTTATAAATTAACAAAAAATATTTTGATAAAAAAATTTGGTTGATGACCAAACTATAAATAATTGTGAAGTATGAAAAATAAAATTTCATAAAAAATCACAAATTAAACATACAAAGACAAATTATGTCTACTTTGTGGTATAGTAGACTTCAAGAGAAGTCTACTAGGTAATTATATTTCAAATTTCAATTTATAAATTAACAAAAAAAAATTTGATAAAAAAATTTTGGTTGGTGACCAAACTATAAATAATTGTGAAGTATGAAAAATAAAATTTTATAAAATTTCACAAATTAAACCTAGAAAGACAAATTAGGTTATGAATGAAATACATACTATATACTAAACAAAGAGTTACCAAACAAGGTACTTCATAACCATTTGTTTAGATATTGATGTGGTGATATGTTGGTAGTTTAATGTATGATATTTATAGGTTTTATGAGTTTATTTACGGTTGTAGTGGTTTAGTTTTAGGAATTTGTCTATTATTGATGGTTTAGGGTTTAGGGTTTAGTGTTTCGATGGTTTAGGGTTTCGTTTTATAAACCGTAGTGTAGGGTTTGACTTTTTAAGTTGAATTAACTATAAGACGATGTAAAATTTTGACAAGGTTTTCATCATTTGGCGTAATTGGCCGAGTTACGAGTATGAAATATGGGTAACAATGTGACATTTATAGGTTGCAAACATGTTTTTATACTTAAGGTTAGATTTAGGGTTTAGGGTTTTTATCTTTAAAATGTCAAATTTGCAGAAAAGGTGTTAACTTGTGAATATATTAAACTTTTTGACCGTTTTGTAGAAATTTTTATTTAGGCTTTTGAATAATTATTGAAAATAGTCAATTTACGTTTTCGGATAGTAGACTTCATTAGTAGTCTACTCAAACTAGTAGACTTCTGATAGAGTCTACTCTAAGTTTAGGGTTTCGTTAAAAGTATAGTAGACTTCATTAGTTGTCTACTCAAATAAGTAGACTTCTGATAGAGTCTACTTTAAATTTAGGGTTTCGTGGAAAGTTTAGGGTTTAGCAGACTGCAAAACGAAGTCTACCGAACCGGATTTTTAACATAACCGGATCTTTAACCTAACCGGATTTTTAACCTAACCGGATCTTTAACCTAACCGGATTTTTAACCTAACCGGATTTGAGTATCTTCCTATATAAACGAAAATTACATTTGGAAGCCCTAATTGTTTTGCTAAACTTACTGTCGCCTCCTCTTTTTTTTCTTATTCTAGAAATCTCTCTCTCTCAGATCTACACATGACCATAGTTCGAAACCAGTTTCTGCCTCCCCCGATCTCACTGACCGCCATCTCATCGCTGCCTCCACCGTGGTTAGCCACCGACATCTCTTTCTCTCTTTCTCTTTGTATGTATTTTTTTCTTAAATCTGTCTCTTTTTAAAAAATTGCACAGATTTACACTCAGATATGGTGGTTTGATTTTCTACAAGGTACAATCTTCCTCTATTATTGAACAGATCTTGTTTTCTTCTTTCATCTATTTTTCTCTCTCTATATATATTCGATTCAGATCGAAATCGAAAACCCTAGGCTATGGCTATGACGAGCCGAGGAGGTTCACGAAGATCTGAAGAAAGATCAATGAAGGTTAAAAAAAAAATCCCCTTTTGCTCTCCATTTCTCTCTTTGTCTCTCTCGAATCCTCTCACTCTCTGCTCGATCTCTCATGGTCTGAGGCTCGATGTCCCCCAAACGCCATCTCGATCTGTCACGGTTTTTAGGTTTTTGTAAGCATGACCACGGTTACAGTTATTACGGTTACGGTTTATTAACCACCGGTTACGGTTATCAATTTCTTTTAACCTTAACCTTAACCATTTAATATACGGTTAAAACGGTTACGGTTGAAACGGTTACAGTTATATACGGTACGGTTACGGTTAGATACGGTTAATATTTAGGTTATAATTATATAACTATGTAATTTTTTAAAAAGAAATATTTAAACAATAATATTATGGAAAATATATTTTAAAAAGTCATGGTCGTGCAATCGTGGAAAATTGTACTAAAATTCTAAAACAAACGGCAACTAATTTATCTTAACAAAGTCAATTAGTCAAAATCATTTATATTGTGTAACGTAAACGACCATATTTTATTTCAAATTTAAGTAAATCTTTGAGTTTAACTAAAATATAACATAATTCACAATATCTTCATCAAATTAGTTAAATGTCATGTTTATGGACATAACTTTATTATCACGATCTTTTTTTGTTACAATTAATAGTTTTTCTAATCTTATTTATTTTTATTATAAATTTGATGTGTTTTAATATTATTTATATTAGTTAGAAAATAATCAATTTAGCACATTCAGTTTTAATATTTAGTTATTATTGATTTAATTTTTTCTAATTAAATATTATAAAATTAGACTCGATAAATATTGATTACATATAATTTTACTATGTCATATTTATCATACATAATTAATTATACATAATTTATTTTTATTTTAAAATGGTTACGGTTAAAAATTTAACCTTACGGTTAACCGACGGTTTTAGTATGGTTACGGTTAATAACGGTTACGGTTAACGATTACGGTTTAACCATAACTAATCAACTTTTACGGTTACGGTTACGGTTTTTCAACCGTTTAATACGGTTACGGTTTGGTTACGGTTTAAAACGACACGGTTACGGTCCGAAATACGGTTACGGTTAGATTTTGGTCATGCCTAGGTTTTTGTAAGGATTATTTATGTAATGCTGGACCGATGCGTAGGATTTCGGGATTGTTTCTTTCTAAGCTTTGAACTCGTCCGGATATGGGAAAGGCGTTTACAAGGTCTGTTCCTGTTATCATCAGTGCTTCCGTTTTGAGTTTTGTTTATGTGTTTCCCCTTTGTTCAGCTTTGAACGCTTGACTTCACCAATAATAAACCTGAAGCACACAGAACGAGCTCGGATTACAGTAAACAAGATTCCATGTATGTTCTTTCCTCTTGTCCACTAAAGATTCAGATGAAATCTTTATCTTATTATTTTCTTTGTCTATTGTTTTCTGCAGCAATGGTTGACAATCTCATCAAGAAAACGCTTTTATGGGAGGACGAAACACATAAGCTATTTCTATATGATGGTGTAAGTTAAAGTAAACATTAAAGTAGACACATTTCAAAACCCAAACTTCTCTCCTTTGATTATGGTTACTAGTTTCCTCCAGGTTCGATTAGTATCCACACTTGAAGATTATAAACTGACAAGGAAACAATAGGAAGAGGAAAAGATACGATACCGGGTTTGTCAAAATGCTCTGTTTTATTTAAACCCTTACGATTTGTAATATGGCTCAGCTGTTAAAAGTAATTTGTCATTTCCTCTACAGGATCAAAAGAAGATGCAGGATCTGTTAATAAACCGGAGACTTCAAGGAAGGTAGGGGACTCCAAACAGCTCCTTTAAACTTTGTGGCTATACCAAAAGAAGATTCTGTCTCTACATACACTTCGGTTTGCGGCTCTGAACCAGATTCACCGTTACACAACTGAGTCTTGTAGCCACCGGTTAACCATCGTTCAATCATATGAACTTGATATGGAGTAGGAGTTGAGAATTAGATGAGTGTAATCAGAAGGAGGATTTACTGATCCATCAAGTAATTATAGACAATTTAGCAGTCGTATGTTAAACAATAACAAATCAAGTAATGAATAGAATTGTAGTCTAATTTAAAAACTAATAACAAATCAAAAGATATTGTCAATAAGAAAGGGAAAAAAAAAGTCGAAAGAAACGGAATTAATGAAAAAAGTAGTCATAACAAAAATAAGACAAAAAAGATGCATAACAATTAGATAAGAGATAGTCAATACAACTGGAAAAAAAATGAAGTGTCGACAAAAAAAAAAGTATAGTTGTCATCATGGTCAAATAAACTAAGGAAAATAGGTTTTATACCAACTAAAAAAAATAGACAATACAATTAAAAAGCTTAAAAAATGGTATAATTGTCATTATTATCAAATAACAAAATGTTGTTACTCAAATAAAAAGGTATAATATCGTATTTTCAATTAGCAAACGAAAATTTATAATTTTATATAATACATGAAGAACGTTTCCAATTTTAATATGACATTAATTTATTTTGTTCTCTTAATCAAATGAACTATAAGTTTGAAGTAAAATGATACAATATGAAAAGATTAGCAAACGATAATCTATAATTTTATATAATACATGAAGACCGTTTCCAATTTTAATATGACATCAATTTATTTTATTCTCTTAATCAAGCGAATTATAATTTTGAAGTAAAATGATACAATATGAAAAAATTATTTATGCAATTGGAAAAAGGTTATCTGATAATTATACGTATTTCAATTTAGACTATACTTTTACGGGTTTTAATTTATAATATAATTATACGGGTCATAACTACATAGATTATCAATTTTAATATCTAATACCCGCATATTATGCGGGTCCTAATCTAGTCCTACCTAAAACAATGTGATATGTTTTATCATATTTTTAACTAAAGAATCTCACTAAAACACATTAAAATCACATCAAATCTCCTAAAATCTTATCTTTAAAATATTTCCAATAACACTGGATTTTGAAGTAGAGTTTAAAATCACAAGTCCAATAACACTGGATTTTGAAAGAGTTTTTAAAACTCATGTTTGAATAAGAGAGGATTTGTCACGTAAATACAAATCACTCCAAATTTCAAGTTGAATACACCCCTTAAAACGATGTATTTTTCCAGTTAGTTTACACTACTAAAAGCTATATTGTTTTCTAACTAATTTGACTATTATAAATTGACCTTTTTACAAATGTGTAAGATACTTAACAATTATTTTTCGTGTTTTCCATTTTTAAGTTTTTTAGAATTTTTATTTTTTACAATTTGGTTAGTTATTTAACAATTGTTTTTTTGTCAGTTTTCCATTTTTAGTTTAATTTTGAAATTTAACATGTGTCATCATCTCAATCGATATTAGACACATGTTATGATCTCGTGAGTTACAATTTTGACGAACTTTCCTTTATATAATAAGATTATTAACTTGGGTGACTCACTAAAAAAATAAAATATTATTGACTTGGTTGATAGTAAGAACCAGATATTTTTCCAGAGCGAACAAATTATTTACATCTTCATAGAAATTTACCAACTTTTTGGTAATATAAAACATCAATATCTCTCTTTCTTCTATCTTCCATATCTTTCAAAAAGAAAGTAGAGATTTTCAGTACACCAATTTGAGTTTAATTGTGCCGGTGTCATAGCACAGAACGCTTAGACAGTTGATTATTCGGCTAAGTGCCCGCGTTTTAGAATAGGGGTATTTTCCAACATATCTCTAACAAAATGTATCAACAAATTTTCAACAAATGAATTATTTTCCGATGAACTCGGATTTGTTGAATATTCATTGGAAATTAGCAACGACATTATGACAAAAAATTTGATGGAACGATTCGTTGGAAACTCCACTGAAAATACTAATAATTTTGCAACAAAAAAATTATCAGTAGTTTCCGTCGAGTTTGTGACAAAATTTCTTCGCTAGGGTTCTGGGCCTAAGAAAAAAGATGGCTAAGGCGAACTCATATTATCAAACTTAGAAACTTTTGATTTATACATTTTTATCCATACTTAAATTTAAAAATTACATGTTTAATAAGCTAAATTTTAAAATTACAAATATATGATGCTTGTTGTGAACTTATCAAACCAATTCGTTAATGCTTGTCTTCAATTTTAAGTTCAAACGACGTGTTAGAGTCTTAAGTGGATAAAGTATTTGGTGCCACGAGAGTGGATTAATTATACATTTATGGTTAGATTGAGCTAATTTGTTCCCTGAATAATTATATGGTTCGCGATCTTTGATTTCCTGCGAAAGTCCCTACAACCTAATGTTTTTAATCCATAGTTTACATCGTTTAATTGCTTTCTCATTTACATTATTGCATACAATCACCTTTTATATCATCTTAGCTTAATTTTTATTCATATAGTTTGAAGTGTAAACTTGGTTCTTGTGGATTCGATCCCTGAAATACTACTACCATTTGTTGTGCACTTGCAATAGTTAAATAGGGTTTAAACTCTGTGTTATCAGTACAAAGAAACCCAAACCCAATAAAACGATGCACGGAAGACTACAAGGCCCATATATTGGTGAAAAGACGGAATGCAAATCAAATGCTAGGGGTTTCGGTGATGGGGTAATCTGTCAAAATATGTTGGAGTCGAAAATCAAAACAATTTTTTTATTAAGAATACATAAATAAATTGAATTAAGTAATAGGCCGAAGCAAAACCTCTTGCTGACACGCTTTTTTATTTCGCATCTGATAGTATGATTTTAATTTAGGTATTGAAATAGATATAAATTATTTATAAGGATCATCATATCTTATTATATAAAGAAGAGTTTATCAAAATTGTAACTCATTAGATCATGACATGTGTCTAATATCGATCGAGATGATGACACGTGTTAAATTTCAAAATAAATCTAAAAAATAGAAAACTAACAAAATAATTGCTAAGTAACTAACTAAATTGTAAAAAAGAAAATTTCTAAAAAATTTAAAATGAAAAACACAGAAAATAATTATTAAGTAACTAACCAATTTGTAAAAAAGTAAACTCCTAATAGTCAAATCCCATTTTATAAAAGAGGATTTGTGAAAATTGTAACCCACGAGATCGTGAAATATATCTAATATTGATCGAGATGATGATATGTGCTAATTTTAAAAATAAAATTAAAATGGAAAACTAACAAATAATTGTTAAGTACTAACCAAATCGTAGAAAAACAAATTTCTAAAAAATTAAAAATGAAAATCACACAAAATAATTATTAAGTAACTAACCAAATTGTATAAAGATAAATTCCTAATAGTCAAATTTAAAGTTTTTAGTAGTATAAACTAATTAAAAAAAATACGAGTTGAATTACAGTTATATTTATAGTATGATCAACGTGATATGGATTAAAACATGAAACTAAGATCAAAAATTTGACATCTAATGATTTAAAATCCAAGTATGAATACTATTTCTAAATATTTTAATAATTCAATGAGTTATTAATTAAAATTTAAAATTGTATATTTTTTAATATGATAATCCGCGTATAAAGGAGAGTTCGTCCAAATTGTAACTCACGAGATTATGACACGTGTCAACTAATTGATTAGATTTTAACATGTGTCAATCAATAAAAAAAGTTGTTTTATTTATTGTTTTAAAATGTCTAATATCCATTTTTAAAATGGAAACTATTAACTAAAAAAGTGAGAAAAATAGAAACTGCAATTTTTAAAAATAGAAAATGTCAAATGTATAGTATAAAATTTTTACTGTAAAAGAAACTAAAAAAATATTAACATAAACACACGTTTCTCACTTTTTGTGATTATTTAGCAACAAAAATTTTGTAATTGAATTTTTTTTTTAAGAATAATATGTGTTTACATAAATCATCTCTAGCATAAAGAAATCAACACGTATGAAAAATTATAACTCACAAGATTGTAATATGTGTAATTAGTGATTTAGATTGTGACATGTATAATTATCATCATATAAATTAATATTAAACTTTATTCTTTTTTGTTATTAGTTTTGAAAGAAGTCAAAATGATAATAATAAGAAACAATATTGGTTTATAGAAAATGGAAACCATTAAATCAAAAAGGTAAGAAAAATAGAAACTAAACAATTAAAATGGAAAATGTAAAATATATATAAGATCTGTAATGTAAAATATATTGATGTATCAAATAGATTTTATTTTAAAATTTATAAAATTTTGAATATGCCTTAGAATATTTAATTCATTTATGAAGATTATTTTTGGATTTGTATATGATTTGAACCAGCTTCTAATTTTTTTGACTTGCGGTTAATTTAAAATATAGCAATGCGGGTCATCCTATTATATAAAGTAGACTTTGTCAAAATTGTAACTCATTAGATGGTGACATGTGTCCAATATCAATCGAGATGATGACACGTGTTAAAATACTTTATTTAAAATCAAGCAATTAGAAAAATAAAAATATTAATATGTTAAACCAATAAAATAAAGACACATTAACATTTTTTTTATTGTTTCATTAACATATTTCTAAAAGTGAAACCAAATCTTATGTAAGTCGTTAAAAAAAAAGCAAAATATAATTACCATTATGTTAAACAAAATAAATGTTACATAACAAAAATGAAACTTTATATATAAAAACAAAATAAATGTTAAACCATAATTTGTTTTAAAAGGAAAATAAACATATGTTCAAACTTATAAATGTTAAACCATAAATTATTTAAAAAGAAAAAGTAAACATACATTCAACCTGTGACGCCCGAGAACCATTTTTAAAAAAAATGGAAGGGCTGTCGATCGACAGGCTTGTTAAGGGTTGTCGACCACGGTCGACAGGGCTGTCGATCGACAGGTGTCCGAATTGGCTGGTTTTCTGGTTTGATTTAAGTCGTTCAATTGGACCGGGCCGGTTTGGGGAAACCCTAGGGCGTCATATATAAGAG
The DNA here is from genome assembly GCA_900128785.1 of Arabis alpina. Taxonomy (NCBI): domain Eukaryota; kingdom Viridiplantae; phylum Streptophyta; class Magnoliopsida; order Brassicales; family Brassicaceae; genus Arabis; species Arabis alpina. The sequence goes on from LT669792.1 coordinate 9,713,899, forward strand.
TTTTTGCCGCATTTGAGCGAACCAAGTCCCAAAAACGCAGCCAACAGAGTTTGAGAGGAGTTCTCTGTTTCCTGTAAGTTTTTGAGAATTAGGGTTTCGTTTTTTGAGAGATTTGGAGGAGATTTCTTGTGGAGATTATCGTGGATTCGTGTCTAGCCTCAGCTCTACCGTTTTCTTTCCAATTAACTCGAGGTGAGTGCGTGACCATGGCTTCTGGGCCGGTGGATTCGTTAGGGTTGTTTGGTGGTAGGTTGAATTGATTGGTTCGTGATGATTGGTGTTGTTTCTGTTCGTTTTGTTGCATATGGATTGTTGGATTGTGATTTTCGTGCAGGTTGTGTACTGTTGCAGAGGAGGAAGTCGATCTGAGAGAATCATGATCGATTTCTCATGAATCTGCGACAGCCTGTCGGGGTCGGTAGACAGGAGGCTGTCGGTCGACAGGCCTGTCGGGGTCGGTCGACAGGAGGCTGTCGGGGTCGGTCGACAGACCTGTCTGGGTCAGTCGACAGGAGGCTGTCGGGCTTTGGTCGACAGGTCTGTCTGGCTAGGTCGACAGGTACTTGCAGAAGGTGTCGATCGACACCTAGAGGTAGTGTCGATCGACAGCCTGCCTGGTTGGCTATGGTTGAGCCTTTGATTGTTTTTGTGTGATTGTTTGGTGTATGTTTGCCTGAGCGGATCCATCGCGTCTGAGTGCACAGTCGTAGATGGGAGGACCGTCTCACTGGGTATTTATGATAATACTCACGCATCTCTTTTTTCCATGTGATGCAGGTAAAGGCAAATTGTGATCGTGGAATCATGGCAACGAAGAGGGAGATTATCTAGGGTCTCGGTTTCGTGCTGTGTGATTTTGTTGTTTTCCATTTCTGTTTTAGAACCTGGTTAGGTTACTGGTTTTGTGAAATTTGTGGGCTATTGATATTGAACCGGTGTAGTTATTTTCAATGGAATTGTTTTGGTTGGTTTATTTTGTTGGTTATCCGCTGTAGTTTGACTGTGTTGTTTTGCTTGGTTGTTGAGGATAACATTTATGGGAATGCTAGTCCGAGACCAAGGGTTTAATTGTTTTAAAAAAAAACGGGTCGGATCGTTTCAGTTTGGTATCAGAGCCCTTACGGTTTTAGGACGGACTTGAACTGCTAGGATTGAATTTGGTGAATTTCAATTCTGTGAGTTTGGGAGTTCTAGATCATCTTCCTTCCAGCCTTCAAAGAGATTCCACGGTAAGTGTGTTGTGTGTTTTATTTGTTATTCTTTAGTGCTTAGCTTGTGTACTGTAGTAGTGCATGGTGTGGGGTAGAGGCACTAGAGAATGTGTCTTTGGTGGCCGGGTGACCGTGGAGGTCAAGTTTGGGGTCAGGGACCAGTGAGTGAGTCGGCTGGGGATGCGGCTCAGAGTTCCGCGCATGGGCCTGCGGCAGGTCAGCAGTCGGTGCGTGATGGTCAGACTGCCAGTGTGGGGGCCGGTTTGGGTCCTGTTGGGGCCGGTGTGGGTCCTGTAGTGGCTGGTTTGGGTCCCGTTGAGGCTGGTGGTGCTGGTGGTGTTGGTCCAGCTGTGGGTGCGGTTGCAGCCGCGGGTGTAGCCCAAGCTAGAGATGACCGTCTAGCTTACCTGCTGAGACAATTGTTGGAGCGGTTACCGGGTGCGGTGTTAGTGCAGGCTCCAGTGTTGCCACGAGTGGCAGAGGTGCAGCCAAGGGTTACGGTTGCTGATGAGGTTCCGTCATATATCCGTATGATGGAGCAGATGCAGAGGATCTGTACTGGTTCTTTTGCGGGAGGTGTGAAGCCTGAGGAGGCGGATGAGGGGAGGATGAGGTTGGAGCAGAATTTCCGCTCGATTAGGTGTCCCGAGGGATACAAGGTTGACTTGGCGGTCCATTATTTGGACGGTGATGCACATCTCTGGTGGAGGAGTGTGGCGGCTAGATGGGTCGGGACTGCGATGTCGTGGTCAGATTTTGTGACGGAGTTTAACTCCAAGTTCTTCCCTCAGGAGGCGTTAGATCGTTTGGAGGCGAGGTTCTTGGACTTGACTCAGGGAGCGAGGTCTGTGCGAGAGTATGACGTGGAGTTTAACAAACTCTTGGGTTATGCTGGTAGGAGCTTGGAGGATGAGCAGGCTCAGGTTCGGAGGTTTTTGCGAGGACTTCGACCAAATTTGCGGACTCGGTGCAGAGGCATCAGGTTCGGGTGTAGAGTGGAGTTGGTAGAGGTGGCTGCACAGATCGAGGAGGATCTGAGGGAGCAGACTGCGATTGTAGTTCCAGCTGTTCAGCCTCGGAGGCCTCAACAGCAGCAGGTGCGGCAGGCGGTTCCTGGCAAAGGCGGCAAGCCTGCGCAAGGACAGAAGAGGAAATGGGATGGTGCTTCGGGATCGGGTCAGAGTGGCCGAGGCTGTTACGTTTGTGGTAGTCTAGACCACAAGAGGGCGAGTTGCCCGAAGCAGAGCGAGGTTCGAGCAGCTCGGACGTGCTATCCGTGTGGAGAGTCGGGGGACATCAGGCTGAACTGTCCGAAGTTGAAGCCGTTGGCGGTGGCAGTGGTCCAGCCAGTAGCTCCGTATGGTGTGGTGCAGCCTTTGCACCAGATTGCGGCGATGGAGCGTCCGCC